>CAKOAT010086265.1:236735-509691 GCA_932364175.1 Eruca vesicaria subsp. sativa
AAAAACCATACAGAAGAACAATCCAAAATTTTGCCAGATTCAAAATAAATTGGCAATCAAACAAACTAGAAGACCATAAAGAAAACAAATCAAAGAAATAGAAATAAGAAAAATTAAACAAGCCGATGTCGGAGCTATAGAAGCCTCCGGCCATCGGCTTGAAACTAAAAAATCTCTCTTTTTTTTTCTCTCTTGACGGCTAGGGTTTTTCTCCCCCAAAATAGTAAAAAATGAGTGTGTAGCCATCCCCTTTTTACATATTCTAGTATTGCTTTTTAGTCACTGTCTGTGTAATGAGTGTGTAGCCATCTCGTTCTGTGCTAATCCATCTCTTAGATGTAAAAGATTAAAAAGACTCTTATATATGTGTGTTTATGATTGTACCCATGTTTATTATTCACCCATGTTTTATAAGTAAATTCAGTCACAAACCTCCAACATTTTCTTACAACTAATAAACCCAAGCGCATGATATTTATATGCATGTACGTATTTGAGATTCAACATGATTAAGTACATGAATATTTACAAGTTACAATACATTAAAATAACAATAATAAACGGTATATCATTAGGATTTCGAATCGGACGGCCAAAAAAGACTAACTTGTTGCTGAGAGGGCAAAGGATCTCACCACGTGTCAGAACCAACAACCCACACGTCAGTTATTCTTTTATCGAATAAAATAAAACAAAAACGAATAACCGCAAAGGAAAAAAAATAAAATAAAAAAGGTAAAACTTTTTCCGGCGACGAAAGTTCCTACCATTGAACAAGCACGTATGGGATCCACAGAGAGATCTGCGAATCCAATCGTCGTCGTCGAGGGATTAGGGTTTCACATCCTCCTTTAATCTCATCGAATCACCCTACCTTCTCTCATTTCCAGATTTTTTCGATTCAATTCTCCCGCGCTTGTGTGTGTATGTATTCGATTGAGCTGGATCCTCTCTAATTTATGTTGGATTTTGATTATATCATTGATTCTCTCACGTACCCTTGATTCGGTGGATGGTTCTCTGTATGAAAGTATCAGACTTTCCTTGAATTGTGTAACTTTGTTTGAGTTGACTTTTGATTGAATTTTTGGTTTGGAAAAAAGATTCGATTTTTGATGGATTTGGAGAGTGAAAGCTCTGCACTTGAGTCTGTTGGTGATAATGGTTTGATCCAACAAAGTTCCATCAACACTTTTGATGATGATAATAATAACGGTAAGAGTTTGGATCATGGATCCTTCTCTGACGACAGTGTGAAACTTGTTAAGACTAGAAGTGGTGATAATGAAGCATCTGCTGAGGTTGTTAAAGCGTTGAATTTTGGTTCTTCTTCTCCGGTTTCTAAAGGACGTGGTTTGAGGAAATGGAGGAGGATCAGGAGAGACCTTGTTAAGGACACGTCTGGTAATATGGAGAATAGTAAAGTTCTGAAGAGGGGCTTGTCAGGTTCTGCTGCTGCTGCTGCTCATTCACATGGTAATAAACAGATGGTGTTTCAGTCATTGGATATTGAGCAAGAGAGTCAGGGATCTGTTGGGTCTGTGAATATGTTGAAAAGTATTGGCGGAGTTGATGGTTTTGATGATGCTAGGTTTGTGGCTGGGCTTGGTTTTTCAGCTGGTGTTGGTGGTTTAGGAAAGGATGATGATCGGAGTAGTAAGTCCTCTACGCCAGTGATTGTTAGCTCAGGTGGTCAGAGAGGGAAAGGGAGGGTAGAGAATAGTAAGAAGCATAGAGGAGAAAGTGTTGAGAAGGAGAATTCTCAATCTAGCTTGGAATCTGATTCAAGAAAGCCGAGTGGAAGCCTAATGATGAACTTTAATGAAAGGATTGGTGATGAAGCTGATTTGAATGGAGAAACTTCAAAGAGAAATGATGATGCAGAAGAAGAAGGAGAAGAGTCAGTAAATAATAACAATGGTTTCTCAGAGGAGCTGGATCCGTTAACAGAGGCCATTGATGGTTTCATCACCCTGCAAGAAGCTCTTGAAAAAGGTAAGATTTACTTTGGCTTATGTTTTTCCAGAGAAAGATCTTGTAATGAGTCTTTATACTCATGTTGGAATCAACTAATGATATCACACGAATGCCTATCAAGTCTTTTTTAAGTCCTTATGTCTCATGTGCAGAGCTTCAGCAATACGGGGAGATTGGGAAGGAACCGATGCCACAACATCATGAAGGAGCCAGTGAGGTAAGCTCACCTCGCTCAGAGATTGTAACCCTGGTGAACGCTGTAGAACAGCTAGAGACCAAGCTTGAAGAGACAAGGTCCATGCTTGAGGTGAAAGAATCACACATTCGTGAGCTTGAATCCACCACGGACCAAAACAAACGCTCGTGGGGAGAATCAGGAAACGTTTCAGAGACGGTAGTTGAAGATATCTTCCGGCAAAGGATTGAAGCTGAGATTGAATATCTGATATATTCAAGATCCATTGATAACTTGAATCATCAGATGAAGCTGGTTGAAACACAAGAGGAATTGGCAGAGGAGAAAGCTAATGAGACGCTGAACAAGCTGGACAAAGTTCAAATGAAGGCTGCTGATTTAACAAACAGAGCTCAAGACCTGCAAAACGAGTGCATAGAAACCACAGGAAGCATCAAGAAGAGAGCATGTAAGATCACTTCATGCTTTCTTATACAGTTAGTGTTGTTGCTAACCGTAGCTTTGGTTTTCATGTCTCAATTGGTGCCGGAGTCATCTGATATCGTTGTTGTACCCACCTGACCTTTTTGTTTTTGTAGCAAGCTGAGTTCATTACTTTTTTTTTGGCTTTTCGCATTTCTTGTTAGCATTTCAGCTATAGAGTTTTGGCATCGGGTTATAGAATTAAAAGACATGCTACTTTACACTTTGTTGGAATAAAATTCTGCAACTAAAATGGAGAATGGTTGATCTTGCGTGAAGCTTTTTAGAACTCTTGTTTTATTCCTTTTTATTCAACGAATCATTTAGTTTTTTTTTTAGTTTTTCATTTTATATGCGTAATCCAATCAGTTTGGTTAGGGTGAATCAAAGGAGTCTACGAAATGTTGAACCAGTATGTTAGATGAGGAATAAATCATTTGGTTCTTCATCTAGATTAATCTCAATATTTGAACTGGATTACGCATCTAGTTCAAAATCTCTAGAAATGTTAATGCACCGGAAGTGAAAGTTAAAATTCCTGAAATGAATTTAGATGAACAAGTATTCAACAACAAAAGAATCTTTTTTGTGTAGCAATCTTTATTTGTTCTATCTAGTATTCAACGACAAAACAATCTTTATTTGTTCTATCTTTTAAAGTACTTGGAACTTATTATATTTTAAATGTTCAACTAGATAATCATTAAATATTTTACAATTTTTTTTTCATGAAAATTGCTTATATTTTGATAAAAATATTATTTATGTAAGAAATTTAAAATACATTGCTTCAGTATCTAAACGATACTAAGTTTTGTTGATTAGAAAATGAATAAGTTTGATACCCCCATAAGTAACATTGTTATAGTCACTTAAACAAGTAAACAACATTGACATGAGATTTTTTAAAAAGCTCTAAACATGCTTACATCTGCTTTTGGCTTTCTTCCTTGATGAAATCATGGAGACCCTAAGAGCCGCTTACAGTATTTTGTATGGAGAAGGAAGGATGGTAAGCTTTCAGAGAGACGGATCGCTCGAGGATATTGGCCTTCGCTCAATATACAAACGCCTCTTCTCGACAGAACACCTCCACATTGATGTGTGCGTTAAGGAATTGGAGCACCTCTCTACGGTAATGAAATTATTAAAAGGAGCATATCTGATTTTTTTGTTTAATCTGATCTGCATGTAATCATTTATACATTTTATTCTTAAGATGTTATCCATATATCTAATTAACTTTATATAATAACTGAACATTTAAGTTAAAATCTTCATTTATACTAGCTTGTAACTTTTTATGTTACATATTGACGTAATGAATATGGGGTAAAGATTGGTTTTACTTCTCCAGCGTCCGGTGATCGAGCCATACTCTGACCGATAACGTAGGATGATACGGACATTCGCCGTTAGTCTAGATCCTTAAGGATACACCGGATTATTCAAAAAAAGATTGGTTTTAAAAAGATATACCGTTTGATAATTGAAAAGAGTAATCGGTCTAGCCGAGTTTGACCAGTTAAACCGGATGTATTACATTTTAACTAATGTTAAATTATCATTTGATTTGTATTTTCTGCAGACTAAAATCATATAATAATAATAAGATGGAGAAATAAAAGTCAGAGTCGAAGGAACAGACACATCATGTTAAAAACAATTTAACAGCTGACAAAGCGTTTCTTAAGATGCGCAATTACGTGGAATCTTCAGCGTCAAACTCGCTCTAAACAAATAACCATAAAGAGATCTGTCCTTGTGTGTGTTTGCATCTCGTGACAATCAAGAAATCGATCGAAACAGGTTCTTCTCTTCTCTTCTCTTCTTTCTTCCCTGATTCTTGTGACATCTTTTGTCTGAATGTGAAACTTATCCCTTTACATGTTCCCTTTTGTTTATTGAATCTCTTTTTAGATCTAGTTTAAACTGCCTTGTCTTACAAGAAACTGAATCAATAATCTGATCTCAAAGAAGGACCCAAATCAAACAGAGACATGGGCGCTGCGGTGACGAAATCTGATGGTCAAGAGACAAAGCTAGAGGCAAAGATCATAGAAGCCGTGCAACGCAGGGCATCGAGAGGAACCACAATGAAATCATTCAACAGCATTGTTCTCAAGTTCCCAAAGATCGACGAGGGTCTTCGAAACTGCAAAGCTATCTTCCAAGAGTTTGGTGAGTGCATGCCACAGATTTTAAAACATTGGTTTCCTCATTGTTTTGATGGTTGTTTTACGTTCTTGGACACAGATGAAGATTCGAATGGGTCTATTGATCACACGGAGCTAAAGAACTGTATCAGGAAGCTAGAGATCTCGTTCGAGGAAGACGAGATCAATGACTTGTTCGAGGCTTGTGATATCAACGAGGACATGGGGATTACATTTACTGAATTCATTGTTCTTCTCTGTCTCGTCTATCTTCTTAAGGATGACTCATCCACTCTTCAAAAGGTAACCGTTCTGTTATCAATGTTCTCTGTTTCCATGCATGTTCTGAGCTTTGTTTCCAAGCTTAATTAATAGAAATGGAGACTGGGAATGCCGAAGCTGGAACCAACGTTTGAGACGCTAGTGGACACGTTCGTGTTCCTGGATGAGAACAAGGATGGACTCGTTAGCCGTGAGGAGATGGTCAGAGCCATTGATGAATCTGGAGAACGTTCCTCCGGGAGGATTGCAATGAAGAGATTTGGTTTTAGTCTCACACTTCTTTTCTTTATATATATGTTCTCAAGCTTTCTCCCTAAGCCTGATTTTGATTCAACGTGTTTGCAGAGGAGATGGACTGGGACAGGAATGGAATGGTGAACTTTAAAGAGTTCTTGTTCGCATTTACGCAGTGGGTTGGAATAGATGAGAGCGAAGAAGAAGATGATGATGATAACAATGACAAGGCTTGATGTTTGTGAATTGCAAGAATATGTAATAGTGACAAACTATGTTTTATGTTATAATGCAAACAGAATAATTCATTACCAACACACACAAACCATTATGTTTTACCTCCCCAAAAAACTTGCTTTTGAACAACATAAGCTTATTAGTAGTCTACACTAAACCAAATAAAAGAAAACAGCAAAAGCAAGCCAACATTAACATACAAAGACAGATAAACAAACAGAGACTGATCTCTTCTGTCCTCTAAACTCTCACCGAGACACGATAAATAAGTAGAGACACAGACTCATACACGACGGGAGTTTTTTTATTTTATTCCAGGGATAAGAGACAGTACCAGTAGCCAGAGGAGAGTGGAGTATCGGATGGGATGGAGACAGAACCTTCAAAAGCCTTCTTCTTCAAAGAAGAAAAGCTGTTACAGGTGCATATATACCTTCTTGAAAAGGTGTGATAGAGGCAAAGCTTTGAAAAGATGAAATGACTTAAAGTTCATTAGTCCCTTGTCTTGGCTCTCTTCATGCCGAGGCTATTGTAAGGAGAGACAGAACCAGACATTGGAGATCCTTCTTCTCTAAGACTACCGTTGAGAAGGGCCAGTTCCCTGAGCTGTTGTTTCTTGTAAAAGTCATGAGTTTCCTCCACAGGAGTAAGTAGATCGTCTAGGATTTCACGAGCTTGCATAAGACGTGCATCCACTAACTCAATGGGTAACTCTGCCTCGATTAAGATGTGGAGTTGTTCATTCAGGTGCTCATAACCAGGCTTCCCTCTCATCATTTCCTCCTGCAGCAACGTTACACAAATGAAGATACAGATACACATTTAAGGTATGCTTATCTGAACAGAAGAAAAAATGTAAATACCTTAACCGGATCCTTAATGCTGCCTCTCCCCCTTATAAGAACACGGCAATCAGTACTAGCTTCAACTCGTTTGAGAGAGTTTCCTCTAGGACCCAAGAGGCGACCAACAAAATTATACTGCAGAATATGGAATTAAAAAGTTTATACATCGGCTAAATATAGTTTAGGATCTCAGTAAGGGGACTAAGATTCATACGTTTGGGTATTGGTCTACTGGAATATCCACCCTGATTGTTCTTTTTACGATGAGACCAGACGAGCTACCTGGAGAGTTTAGCCAATTTGGTGCAGGAGATGATGAAACAGATCTCTGCAAATGGATGGCAAAACAAACAACTTGTTAGAAGCCATGTCAACCTTAAAGCATAAGTACATGCTACATACATGTGATTGCAGGATAAAAAAAAAAAAAAAAAAACAGAAGAGCATTAAAGATATCTTATCAAACATTTCTTCCACGGAAAAGGGGCAAATGTATTGCATCGATGCATAGCAACCTGTAATTGCCTATCCTAATTCATAGTATTCACAAAAAAAAAATCTTATATATCAGAGTTTGTTATATCTATATGGCTCCTGAAAGTAATGGAGTATCTAGTTAGTGCAATGAGCTAAGTTTAGTGATAATCAGTGTTAGCCCAGAGGCTGCATACTACCTGTCATGATGAACTAAGATTAGATAGTAAGTCAAAGCAAGTTAAGTCAGCAAAAGTCTGAACTGCAATAGTATGAATTAGATGAAAAGAGTTATGTTAATGGTTAGTAGAGTCATACTTCTGATGGAAACTGTGAGGGCCATCCGTTCATGTCAGCTCTTGAGTTCTGAAATATCCCTCCAGAAGACAGAGGGCTAGGGTGATCAAACCTACTCTGACTTATGGCATTCTCCAACAGCGTGGTTACACGCAAAATTTCTGTTTCAAAAAAATGTCAATTTTGAAGAGTAAGACGCACCAGTTAGAAACTAGTCCACAAATCCATCACCAATGATAGTGGAATGGAGAGACAAGCTTAGCCTCTCTCAACTAAGTTAGTGAACTTTAACACTTTCACACTATATAGTCAATTAAATAGATTTACACACAGGAAACAAGGTAACTACTCTAACTTTGGTATAATCAGCTACATGTCACAAGGGTTAACTATGAGGAAGGGATTTTTACTAAACTACTTAAGAGTAATAAGAAATTAGAGAAACTAATTTTAAGTAAATTTTTTTAGTAAGTGGATTGAAAATCAAATCAACATCAGTAAAAAAAAAATTATAAACTCTATTAGACCACAATTCAACTGAAACACTCACTGTTGTAAGGGGAGAAAGACTAAATGTCTCTTTGGATAGTACGATATCTTAGTTAAGGAACCGTACAAGTTTACCTTGTCATATGTTGTTTTCTAACAGCTAGCTATATGTTTATCAAATGTACAACATGTGTAGCTCTAAAAGAAAAGAAATGTAGAAGGATCATAGAAGAAAGTAAACCTTAATATTTGATATTATTATAACAACTATAGCTCTCACCTTGGTTCATCAGACGGCAGACATGTGGAAGCACAGGTAAGAAGGGAGTAAGTTTCTGACGCTCTGCAAGTAACTCAGAAAGATACCTGCAAAAAGGAAAAATCATAGATTAACCAAATCAGTGTATGACCTTGAGCACACAAGAGACCAAGCAGATCCAATCACAAAAATGTCAAATCTTTTTCTTCAGCAAATCCTCACTCTAAAAATTAGCATCAAATGTAGGGTGAACTAGGTTAATCTCACTATGAGTAAAAAGACACAAGTCAACACTCACAAAATGAACACAACCAATGATTCTCTAAAGATCCTATGGCACTGACAAACTATTACTCAATTGATAACAGACAAAATGGATTCTATGGATTCAAAGAAATGTTGTTATCAAGTTGAAAAATCTAAGAATTTAAGTAGATGAGCTATAAAAAGAGCTTAATTTGCAATGGTAGGTAAGAGCTCAACTCAAGCGTATCGAAAATCTATGGAACCAACAGAGATATGAAAACACAGATCTCTCCATACAATCAACAGTAACCAGAAATGAAACGGTTGTGAAAAAAAAAAAAAAAGATCAGATTTTGCGATGAAAAAGTTAAGAGCTCAGGATCCAACTAGTAGAAGTGTAAAAAAGCAAGATCAAGAAACAAGTCAACTACAAGACAGAGAGACAAGAGATTTGAGATTACTTCTCCTGCTCAACGAGGAAAGAAGGTTGTGATCGGAGACCACCAGAGAAGTTAGGTGACTGAGGAGCCGACGGAGGCATAGAAAGAGGCGGCGGATACGGCATAAATCTCCCTCCTCCTCCTCCTCCTCCACCTCCACCACCAATAGGTCCAACATCACCTCCTCCTCCTCCACCACCACCACCACCGAGTGAAGTCATCATCATCATCACCTTCCTCCTGCCTCAGCTACTACTTCACCAACTTATCTAGAGAATAAACGGAGAAGGATGAGGTTTTGAGGCGGCGGAGATCAGAAGAGAGAGTGAGTGAATCTGGAACACACACAAAGCCCTCAAATCTACTTTCTTTCTACTGCACGCACACGTCGGTGGTTTTGGGCCTATCTAAGAAGAGCTGTGTGTGTGTGTGACTTCTTCTATCGAGAAATCATTTAAAAGCTTCTTTTTTACCCTTAACGCAACGACACTAGTTTTTTTTTTTTTTGATTCTTTCTTCTTTTTATTACCGCCCTTGTCCCTCTTTATTACAAGAAGCTTCTTACTGACTCAGAAGGTCTGGATCCAGCTGGATCCCTCCCTTTAATCATTTGTGAGGCTACCAACCTACTTGATTTGGGCCCCGCTTCTATTTTTCGATTTGTTACTGGAACGCTGCGTTTTAAGCAACCAAAGATGGGTGTGGTTCGAAAGAATATGATTCTTCGAACTTGTCTCGAGCAAAGGAATACATAGGACCGATATAGAATTATCATTATCATCTTTTTAAAAAATTATTATCAGAATGTTCGTAAGAATATTCATTATCTTCGACCCCTATGGTTTACATAAGGCCTTTATAATGCTACTTTGATATAGTATATGCTTCGTTGTGTTGATGTTTTGCTAGTTACTCTGAATTCTTGATTATTCTATTTCTTTTGTTTTGTGGTCTGTAATTTTATTGGCACCAAATTGTTTATAGAACAGTTACGGATTTATACGGGGAGGTACTATGTTCTTTCTCTTTCTCTATTGTATGGACTATGGACATTGTTTAATTATGTTTTAACATAATTTACTAAAACATATATGGAAATAGCCAAGTAGAAGAGAAGACAAAGGGACATTATATAATCAACTAGAAAGAAGATTTAGTCAAGAAATTGACAAAGACAGCCAAGGAGAGAAAGATAGATGGTTAGAAAATTTCACAATTTTCTGAACTAGGAAGAGTGAGTCGCATGAGGTAGATCAGCATCTGCCTTGTTAAACAATATACTTCTACAATCTTGACCTAATTCTTTTAACCTAACAGCTAACTCTATTATTGTCTCACCCAACACTCGAGTGAAATGAGTTACGAATGGTGTAGAAATGTATGTGGTTTCATAAAATTACAGTGACTTACACTTTGAGAAATTGTTAATTATAGCATAGCAATTCATAAAAAAAATGATAAGAATTACAAATAACGTTTCTTAAGCTATGTCTGCATATATGTATGAAAAAAAGAAAATCTACCTGATATATATGAAATTTTCTAGAGCTGTTTTTTCGTTTTGTTTTGTTTTTAACTGGTAATTCTAAATTTTATCAGTTGGATATTTTCATTTGATCATTTCTAATAACAAATATTTATGAGTTTGTACAGTTTCTTAAATTTACAACATATATACACAACTGTTCCTTTATAGTAGTATAAATTATATTATGTTAGTTGAATTGATTCTATATACTCGTAATCGTAACGAATTAATAGTACATTGTTTTTTGAAATAATTAGAACCTTACCATATAATTATGTTCGTCGAAATATGGCACCGCAAAACGTGGAATGCCTTTAGTTTCTTATCTAAAGTGTATACAGACAAATTTTGGAGTCATCGGAATATTCATAATCATGCACCAACTTTCTGTTGTTGGGTCGAGCCAGCAAGATGATTCCGTTTCAGGTTGTTGCCATACCTATACTTTGATTAACTAATTTAAATATGATACACACAAATTCATGGGGGATTTGCAAAATATCACAAATTAAGTATGCATAGATTGTTTGCTCAAAAAAAAAAAAAGTATGCATAGATTGTAGAAATATCACAACGTATCCTCGCAACATATTTCAAACACATCAAAAAAATTAAGATACAAACCATTCTAACAAACATTCACACTAATGGTGTTTAGAAAAAGATACGCAGTTACGTATAATTTATTAACAATCACTTTTAATAAATAAAAAGTTTAGCACCGATCATCAAGTTCCAGTATACACCACTCATAAAAAAAAAATCAATCACTGAGTTTGCGTGCGACCATCACCGAGTTCACAAACCCTTCTGACAACGACGGGTGATAAGTCTCCAAGACCTCGAAACCTCTTAGATCACAAGGATCAACGTCTATATATAGAAAAGCTCTAAGGCCTTTAGCACTCCTAAGCATGAGAAGAGCACCAGGAGCCATGTGTTTCTCCAAGTGTTCAATGACTTTGACTTTTTCTTCTTTATCAACACCAACAAGAGACGCCAAGAAAACAACCTCGTAGTCATGTAGAATCTCTGTGGCGTTGAGTATATCCATCGTGTGGAAGATTATGCGACTTGAAAGATCGGTATCGCGTGAGACAAGTTGGGAGGCGAGGGAATTGGCTTGAGGGTCGATGTCAAAGTTATGGAACGTTGTGTTTGGGAGGTGGAACTTTGCTAAGATGATTGATGTGAAGGGCAAAGAACCAGAGCCCACGAACGCGATCTTGGTTGGGACATGGCTTGAGTGTAGCGTGAGGAGATCGAACTCGACCTTGCTTAGTTTGAGGTAGTTAGTGTAGTACGGATAGAGATCTAAATGGTGAAGTGGGTTATCTTCAAGAGATCCCAAGATTGTAGAGAAGTGTTGCTCTGAATACCCTATAGCTTCACTACGTAGCTTGATGAGATTGGTTCTGATGTTTTGGATTTTTGGGCACAACTTTTCAACGTCGATGTTTGTCTCCGTGGGTAAGCACGCGGACAAGAGCTGCTGGAACAAAGTGTCGACATTTTTGGAAGGTTTAAGGCTCTCGAGATTGGAGATTTTGTTATACAAGTCGAAAATTTGATTCTCAAAATAAGCCTTTTGGCAAGCCATGTTGAGACTAAAAGGGAGATTTTGGATTGGTATCTCGAGACTCTGAATGGTGTTACGATAATATATTACATCTAAAGTGTGTGTCGTGTGTCCATGTCGAATCGATGACAAAACAAAACAGTTATATGTTCCATTCTTTCAACGTGTACCCAAGTCAGTTTGGAATTACGTTTTCTTTATGATATTTAATTGACGTATTACTTTTTCGTGTTTTTCGTTTATTAGTTTATAAATTTCTAACAAAATAGAGGCATTACCTAGGACTTTTTTTTTTGACAACTACCTAAGACATTTTAATTATATAATTTGGATCTCAACCCATGATAAAAAGTATTAACTAAAAGAAAATCTTTGGACCAACCAATAAACTAAAGTTTGAAACTCCACCAATAAACTAAACATTTTATTAGGTTTTATTCAGTTTTCTAATTAAGATGTTTTCTTCAGCTGACTTTTATTTATTTCTTCAAGTTGTTATGTAAAATATATTTCATTGTTTGTGATTTTAGCATCTTTTGTAGTTAGATCTTTCTGCATAAAAGAGATTTTAGCATCTTTTGTAGTTAGAGCTTTGTTGAATCAAAGTTATTTCTTTTGAATAAACATGAGAGTAGAACATTCTCCAACGGGAAAGTAATCATCACTTCTACGTCCACCACTCCCTCTCTTGTTAGTATAACCAGGATAATGACTCAGCTCGAACTTGGACTCCTTAACCAGCTTCAAACCTTCTGCTTTAGCCAGCCTCTTTATCTCCCAATCGCTAAACGGATACGTTGTTTTGTGTGTGATATGAATCTCCCCGTTCTCCTCTAACATCTCCTTAGCGTTCTCAAGGAACCCCTGCACTAGCACTCGATGACCCCTGACCCAAAACGTACCATCCATCCAAATCAATAACGTCAAAACTATATTGTAATAGTAATAATGAAGAGAATGTATATAGTTTATGTTACTCGATGGCTTTAGAGGAAAATTCACGGCCGAAGAAACGAGATCCTGCGTGAGGGAAGTTGAACACAATGCGGTCATAGCGTCGCAGGCTCAGGGAGTTGTCGAAGCTCATTGTGTGCACGTTAATCTCATGCTGGACATCGCACCCGAATCTCGTCAACATGCTTACATTATGCATCGCATCCATATATTTTTTGCTCAATTCATCTACATGTGTAACTTTGATGATTAACAATTAATATATCTTATAATAAATGTTTCATATATAACGTTTTGATAAGTACCTTCTGAATCGAGTGAGGTCGCTGTGATGTTAGTGGCCGAGCCAAAAGCTGAAGCTAGACATAGTGAGAATGAGAAGTCTCCTTCTCCGACGAGAAGGATTTTGTGTTTGCTACTGTAGTGTCTTATCCTTTTTTCTGAATCCTCCATTTCATCTGAAGACTAAAATTTCATAAACCATGCATATATACACTCATAGTGTCACAATACAAAGGTTGCTTCAATGTCATTTAATTTTCAGTTCGTTGTTTCTATTCTAAATGTGGCTTTTAGGCTTCTGTGCGGATTTGTATTTTCAAAGTTACTTAACCTTTCATAAACCCTTCCTTTGTATTGATAAGATAGCGTTTCACATTTATTTCTCCTTGTAACTAGGATCCTAATTATAAAACAAGTTATCCCCAATCAACAAAACATGACGTTAATTTATACGTAACCTAGTATCCGTACTTTCATATACGGCTATACCGATTTGAGAAGAGATCTTTGTTTCATGTTTTTTTTATATATATGATTCTTATTTAACAAGGCTATTGAAGTATTGAAGCAAAGAAAGCACTTTAGAGTTATGAATATCCCACTTCCAAATAAGTATTGGAGTATTCGTTTTGAATATAAATATCTTCAAACCATTGATGAAAATTTGTAATTAATCAAACTATAACTCATTTTTACTACAACTCTATATATACATTATAATTATTGTATGTTTGAGAAACAAAAAGAAAAATAAAAACGTCAAGTATTATATCTTGCGAAACGGATCGGCTTTTGGATCCTTTTTGTTTTCTTAGTCCATACTCTCATATGATTATCAATGGAAACACGTCATGATGGATTTTTTTCTCACGATTTTTTTTTAAAATGTTTTCACTGAACTTATAATACATGCATGCATCTAACAATTTTTATCATAGCATTTAACCAACTATTTTAACTTCAATCAAAAATATTTTTTCTAGAACATGGATCAATTAAGAACAGAAAGAATATAAAATTACCTCAATCAAAAAAAAAATTATATGGGCATGGTAATGTGGTCATTGCATATTTTTCTAAGAAACCTACTTTTAGATCTTGTTCAATTAACAAGTATATGTCCCCTGTAATCAATCAAAACTCTTTCATCTTCTTGGATTTAATTAGGAAAAGCCACTTGTTAAGAATTACAAAGTCTTATTTTTCTATAAAAACGCATGTCGTTCTCAAACTTTAAAGCCACCGAGATCTGCTTTACCAGTTTTTCGAAACGACACGCATGGTCCCACTTACTACAAAACCAAACCCCATTATGCAAAAGCTCTTTTCTTTTGCCTAAACTCTCAGCTTTCACTTTATACACACAACAAAACTTTAGTGCTTTTCTTATTTAACCCAAAACCATTACACATTTCCAAAATTTCCTTTCATTGATCATATAATTCATGACAAATCTCCCTCCTCCACCGCCGTCTCAACCACCTGAAACGCCGCCATGGGACACACCGTCTTCTGTATGGTACACTCCAAGAACCACGCCGTGGAGAACACCACATACCACACAGTCCACACCACTTAACCAAACTGTTTTACCAAACCCACCGGGGGTTAAACTCAACGGTCTTGATACAGAGCCGAGGGAAGAAGATAGGGTGACTCTCCGGCCGCCACGGAGCAGCAGGACCAATCCGTTGATATGGTGTGTAGCTGGTTTATGTTTTGTGTTCAGCCTTGTGCTTATCTTCTTCGGGATAGCTACTTTGATTGTGTTTCTTGCGGTTAAACCAAGAACCCCTGAATTTGACATCCCCAACGCAAGTCTACACACAATCTACTTCGTCTCGCCGGTGTATTTCAACGGCGAATTATCGATGGTGATGAACTTCACTAACCCTAATAAGAAGATGGAAGTGAGGTATGAAAAGCTTACGATAGAGCTCTTCTTCTTCGATAAAAAGATTGCGATGCAAGGGGTCCAGCCATTTTCGCAGAGGAAACGGGAGACAAGGTTGGAACCAATCCGTTTGATCTCAAGCTTGGTCTTGCCTGTGAACCATGCGCTGGAGCTTAGTAGAGAGGTGCAGAACAACAAGATAGAATATCAGATTAGGGGTACCTTTAAAGTGAGAGCTCATTTTGGGTTGATTCATTACCCTTATTGGCTACACGTAAGCTGCCATCTTCAGATGACCGGTCCACCAATCGGAATCCTAATTTCTCATAACTGCACGACAAAGAGACGATGAAAAAGGTTGTCCCAGTCAAATTCAAAGTCTCTAGTAGCTTTGGCATGTTATGTAAGTATAGATCTATTTTTTGCTTACCCACAAAATGTATAAAAGAACAAGACCTAGTGAACTCTATCCAAGAACATAGAGTTTGTAGTATAATTTCCAAGATAAAAAAAAAAGATATTATGTTTCTAGGAAACAGATTCATAATTGATCTCCATTTGACACAGTTCCAAGAACAGGGTTTAAAAAAATTGTACTGTTGAGTTGAACACACCTGAACCACCAGAGAAAATATTTAAGACTCAAAAGCAAAAAAAGTATCAAACATAAGATTCTTATGTTGGTGGTAGCCTTCAGGGTTCAAAAGTAATCAAAACACACAAACAAAGGAAAAGGAAGCTTACCCATTTTCTAGCATATGACAACATAAAGGATTTTAAAATTCAAAATCTCATTTAAACATTAATACTTTGGGGAGAAAGCTTCAAATATTAGATACAATGGTCTCACATAGCGAAATGTCTAAAACCGCAACTGGTTTCAGTAGACAGGCATGTAAAGTTGATTGTATATAAGACCACACAAGTGTTACCTATTGGAGGCTTTAAGAAAGATACCACACATGTCAAACGGTAGACTGAAACAAGGATCAACTGAAACTCCTTTCACATTTTTTATTCTTTTATCAGAAAGTAAGAAATAAAGCAACCAAATCGCTTTGTCTCTCTGCCATCCCTCAAACCAACTTGCACCGTTTGATTAAAACAGTACCAACTTTGACTATCTAGACGAAAGATAAATGAGCAAGAAAACTTTACCTTTTACTTTCGTAAGATGCTGTGATCCTAGGAATTCAAACTTGGCCATATGCAGACCAAACTTGAATATTCTCTGATCCTATTCATCTCTGGAGCTCTCTCAAAGTGTAGACATGAAAACTTAGCATCAACCATAAAAACATAAACAAGACCTCGACACTAACAAGTAAAAGGGATTTCAGTTTGAAAATGGGGAAACATGAAGTGAAAACATTATATATATGATCAATTCCTTTAGGTACAAGCAATACCCCTCATTTAGAAACTATATATAACACGATCCTGATCAAGCTCTCAAAGCGTCAAACATTATTAAAAGTCCCAAAGAACAAAACCCAAAGCAAATGGAGTAAAAGAAGAACACAAATCTGAAACAGTCTCTCCTTCCACTGCAACACTCTCAAACCTCAGCAGGAGTCTTAGCCACAATAGATAAAGCATGTAACCCACCCTGCAACTCCTCTTGCAACAAGTCATACACCATCCTATGCCTCTTGACCAAACTCTTACCTTGAAAAGCCTCCGAAACAACACGCAAATTAAAATGCGTCTCCCCATCATCACCATCACTACTACCTCTAACACCCGCATGCCCTGCATGCTGGTAAGAAACATCCTCAACTTCTAACTCAACAGGACTCAACTCCTTCTCCAACTTCTCCCTTATCCTCATCCCTCTACTCCCTAAATCAACAACCTTTGACACACTATCAGACTCTTCAACCTCAACTACTACACTAGGCTTTGACTCCGAATCTCCCACCTCAACAACAACACTTGCTTCCTCAATTCTTGATTCTGAACTAGTATTACCCTCCTCCTCTGCTTTCACTTCAAGATTCAGAGCCTTCTTCTGCATCAACTTAAGCATATTCAAAAACCCATTGTTCCTCGAAGGAGTCAGACTCTGCTGCAAACCAAGCAGAACCGCGAAATCAGGCGTCACCCTCAGAATCTCCCTCACAGGTCTCCCGGATAAACCCTTAACTAATAAAGCAGCTAAGCCTTTAGTGAGAACCGAATCAGAATCAGCTTCGTAGACGACGTTACGCTCCTCGTCGAAGAAAGCCCTAACCCAGACCTGAGAAACGCATCCTTCTACTTTATTCTCCCTCGTCTTGAATTTGGATTCTAAGGGTTTTAGATTCTTCCCGTAGAAGAGGAGCTGCTCGTACTTGGCCTTGGGCTCTTGTACCGATTGGAATAGCTTCACGATGTCTTGTAGGTTTGGAGGAAGCTCTTCGATTGGTTGGAGGTTGATTGAGTTCGACGGAGATGATGATGAAGAGACGATTCCGGTTGGGATTTTCTGGAAAGTGATGATCGTTCGGAGAATTGAGGGAATTGGTCGGAAGATTAGGGTTTTGGGAGGAGGGTGAATGGAAGAGAAGAAGGTTCGTTTGAATGGGATTAGACGAAGAGATGAAACGCAGCAAGAAGAGGACATTGATGATGCCATAGAAAGTCGACTTGAAGCTTCGAGAGAGAGAGAGAGAGAGACGGAGATGGATGAATGTGCATATACCGAATCAAACCACAATCGCCAATTAAGAACTGCTATGAAAATTCCGGTTTTATCTAAACCGGAAGAGTACCGGACTTGCTTCGGTTTCACCAAAATCGCCAATTAAGTAAGAAAGCTACGAAAACTCCGGTTACTAACTAAATCGGGAATGTACCGGACTTGCTTTGGTTTCACTAAAATCCCAAACCAAACCACAATCGTCAATTGTGTAAGGCTGCTATGATAATTCTGGTCTTGGCAAATTAAACCGGAATGTACCGGACTTGCTTTGGTTCCACCAAAATCCCAAACCAAACAATCGTTAAATGAGTAAGAAAAGCTATGAAAATTCCCGTCTTGGCAAATTAAACCGGGTTGCTCAAAAAAAGAGGCAAATTAAACCGGAAAGGTACCTTCGGTTGAACCCAAAAATATATATCCTATTATCCTAATCAATTATGGGGTTGATTCTGAACGATTATAAAGTACGCGACTCTTTTCGAACAAATAAAGAAATAGAGAGGGAAAGAAAGGAAAATATCTAAGATTCCATATCGTCTTCCTTGTTCTTCGTATCGCGTTCGTCATCTCACCACGCTCAGGCTATTAAAATATTACCAAAACCAATCATGTCCGAATCCAGCTTGTTTCCTCTCTTTATAAATAAATAAATTAAAACTTATTTAGTAGTTGTATAATTAAATAATCAAATTGAAAATTTTGTTCTTTCCCTTCTTTGAGATTCTATTGTATTAGAAACTGCCTCTCCATCTTAACTGAGATTTCCTGAGATCCTTCAGATCGTAGCTGAATCTGGGTAATTTCAAATCTCATGTTTGTGACTCCATTGCATTTTCAGACATACCCTTTGCTTTTGTTTCACCATCTGTTTCTGTTACATAACACGATGTAACCTTTACAAGGTTTAATCATGGTGATTCTGGTCCAGGCTTTGGTTTTCTTGCATCTAGATTGAATGTGATCATCAAAGGGTTTAGCTTTCGTATTTTTTAATCTATGAAAACAGAAATGAGTTCGGATCATTATGTCTTGGTTTCAGCTAAAGTTTCACTCTTTTGTTTGTAATAATTACTCTCTCAAGGTCACTATGATTGTATTGAGAGTTATACACACCATGAAGATCTAGTTTTAAGAAAAATCAAAGTTAGTCCTGATTGGGTGGTTGTGTGAGATTCTCTTGTGTTTGTTTGCATATGTCTGATTATGACAGAGATTAAGATATTTTTAGAAATGACGTACCTTTATTTTTATATGGTTAACCTGTGTTCATTGTTCAGAATCTTCCTCCTCGTCGTGATGGGTTCTAACTCCGTTGTTGACATGATACAAGCCTCCTCCAAGGTTCATTTTTCTGGTTTCCATGTGAATGGGCATGTGAATGGATTGGAGCAAAAGGCAGTTAAGGAAACCGTTTCTGCATCAGGAGAGATCCAAAGACAGCCTTTTGTAATAGGTCAGTTGAGCTTTTTTGACTTGGCTGAATAGACCGGTCTTGTCTTGATCTGAGATGTTGTGACTTGATTTTTTTTTGAATGGTTAGGTGTTGCTGGAGGCGCAGCGTCGGGAAAGACTACTGTCTGTGATATGATCATCCAGCAACTGCATGATCAGCGTGTTGTACTTATTAATCAGGTAACCTTGTTTTGTTTGCTTCATGATAACCACCGGCCTGATCTGTGTTTCTAATTTATATACTGGCTGAAGTTTAACAACCTTGTAACTGTTGTTTAGATATTTGTGTGTCAGTGTATGTATCTAATTCTCAGATACTTTCGTCAGCATGAGAAAGTAAAAAACTTCACTGAATTATCCAATGATATAATAATTTGGCAGGACTCATTCTATCATAGTTTGACTGAAGAAGAACTTGCTAGAGTTCATGAATACAACTTTGACCATCCGGGTGAGAATACTTTTTGGAACGGGGATGTTTTCTGTAATCTGCTCTTGTCTCTCAAGAGAATAGTGTATTTCATATCTTCTTAGGAATGTTATGGCATAAACAACATCCATATTCTCTAGTGACATCCAGTGATTGGTCTATTCCCTTTTATATATCTCGTGTTTTCATAGGAATTTCATCTCTGACAGTATTTTACTAGTTGGTGGGAGTTACGAACAAATTTTTTATGTACTACTATTTGTCATCCTCTGTATGTTTTTGTTGATCTTGATCGCAATGATCTTTAATGGTTTATGTAGACGCATTTGATACAGACCATTTGCTGTCTTGTATGGAGAAATTGAGGCAAGGCGAAGCGGTAGATATTCCAAAATACGATTGCAAAACTTACAAGAGCAGTGTTTTCAGAAGGGTACCATCTCCCTTCTCAGCATTGTTTATAATCATACTATTAATTGATATATTGTTGTCTTAGGATAATGATGGATACTTGAGATGCCTTGTTCATTTTCTTACTGCCCCTTCCTGTAATAATATCAATGTCCTAGATGTAGTCGGATATATATATATATATTTATTTATCGTATTGATGCCCTGATTTTGAAAGAAATAACAATTCTGCAGGTAAACCCGACGGATGTAATAATTCTTGAAGGGATACTTTTGTTCCATGATCCACGTGTCCGAAGACTGATGAACATGAAGATTTTTGTTTGTACAGGTCATTTGTTGCCTCCTCCCATGATACTTACTGCAAACTCTAGTTTCTACCACATTCCATTTTCATTTTTAGCTTCCTTTGGATTTCTCTGCTAGTAATATTCCACATGAAGGAACATCTTCGTAGGCTTTAATGAATGCTATTAAAGTTTTTGAACTTGACAGTTCAGAATTTTGTTTCCTGTCCAGATTCTGACGTTCGTCTGGCAAGAAGGATAAGAAGAGATACTGTTGAGAAGGGTAGAGATATTGGCACAGTACTTGACCAGGTTAGGTTATGTTAGCTTTGTTGCTGCATGTATCATTCTCAAGAACAATGATAAATGGTTTCTGTATGGCACTTTGTCTGAATATCCCGTTGCTCTGACAGCGGTGGTTAATCCATATTGTTCTGCCAATATCTGATATTGATGTCAACCTTTTGATGCAGTACTCAAAGTTTGTAAAGCCTGCTTTTGATGACTTCATTCTTCCCACGAAGAAATATGCAGATATTATAATCCCTCGTGGTGGGGATAATCATGTAGCAATTGACTTAATTGTGCAACATATATGCACCAAGCTGGGTCAACATGATCTCTGTAAAATATATCCCAATCTCTATGTTATACACTCAACATTTCAGGTAACTCATATCTCTCTCTCTCTCTCTCACGCAACTACAAATATAACATTCATTCTCTTAACCATTAAACGAAGATAATTGCTTTCTCTTGCAGATACGAGGAATGCACACCCTTATACGAGATTCACAGACAACCAAACACGATTTTGTCTTTTATTCTGATCGTTTGATTCGGCTGGTAGGATTATCAAAACATCTTCAAATTGGTTGACCAATTTTCCTTCTCACGTGTTTCGTTCTCGTTGTGTGATTGTTTTCGTACGTTTATCAGGTCGTAGAACATGGTCTTGGACATCTTCCTTTTACTGAAAAGCAAGTGATTACTCCAACCGGTATGATAGTTCTAATAGCTCGTCGACTATTTTGTTTATGGATATAGTCTTCAATAGATCCTAATTCATGATATCCCCATCATCTGTTTCAGGATGTGTATATTCTGGTGTGGATTTCTGTAAACGGTTATGTGGTGTCTCTGTGATTAGGAGGTACTTCCCGTTTATCCTAGCTTAAGTCTATTCAAGATGAACTTCAGTATCCTTCCCTCACCAACTTGACGGTATTTTGAAAAAAATGCTAGCGGTGAGAGCATGGAGAATGCGCTGCGAGCATGTTGCAAAGGTATCAAGATCGGGAAGATCCTAATCCACAGAGAAGGTGACAATGGTCAACAGGTAATTGAGTCACTCCAAGTTTAGCCGGGGTGTTCTCTTTCACCGGTGCTTGATATCTAAATAACTCTGCAGCTCATCTACGAGAAGCTGCCAAACGATATCTCGGAGAGGCATGTCCTACTGCTGGATCCTATTCTCGGCACAGGTAATTGATACTGTCATCACTGAAAACACTTCATTCCACTGTTTTCTTGCTCTAGTGCACACAGCTTGTCAATGAAAAAACATATTTGAAGTCCCTTATGACACTAAAACGAACATTTTTTTTTCCAGGAAACTCAGCAGTTGAAGCTATCAATCTTCTTATTAGCAAGGGTGTACCCGAGGGAAACATTGTATTTCTAAACCTTATCTCAGTAAGCTAACACAACACCCTGCCCATATCATCGTTATCCACTCCTTTATCCATGTTTATCCACAAGAATGCAGCTGGAGTTAGATATTTTTTTCCTCTTTGTTTAACCAGGCACCTCAAGGTGTTCATGTGGTCTGCAAAAAATTCCCAAGAATAAAGATAGTGACATCTGAGATAGATAATGGGTTAAACGAAGAGTTTCGTGTTATTCCTGGAATGGGCGAGTTTGGGGACCGATATTTTGGCACAGACGACGACTAGTGTGGTCCTCTGCAGCATTACTTGTCCCTTCCATGGTGTGCAGTGCAGATTATGGATGCATTCACCCCATCCTATCCGCTACAACTGCAATCCAAACTATCAATGAATCATCTTTAACTCTGTTGGTTTTCCCATTCAAGTTCTTGGGAACAGTTTTGATTTACTTTATATTCCCAAGTGAGGGGTTTTGATCGAACCTGAGACTCGGAATTGGTTACCTGCAAATCTTGTGTACAATATACATTATAAATATCTTTTGAACTCTTGATACTTCTTCATAAGCATGATACATTTATTTGGCTTTAGTGTCCAAAATATCTCTTGTTTGCGTTTGGATGATGCACACACGTGTTGTGGAAGTGTGTGAGAGAGAGGTAGGATACAAAAAGACTGCTTTTGTTTTGTACCTATCTCTTTTCTCTTCTCCACATATCCAAGACCTTGGGGATAAAGTTTGGATCGTTGGTTGCCGTTTGGTAGTAGAAGCGATCACCCATTTGTTTATCCGAGGTTGATAATCTTCCTCAGGCTCTCCTTCTGACACGTATGTCAGAATTATAACAGTATATTCCTTGTAGATATTACACCCTATATAGTCAAAAGTTGCAGGGTACTTAAGGCTTTGTCTTGGCCTCCTCGTCCTCTTCAGCAAAGTCTCTCTTGCAACTCCAAAAAGCAACCATGTCTGCTTTTGTCGGCAAATACGCAGGTACGTAACGCCTAAACATGCATTATTCTCTTTGTGTTCCAGTCTCTACAGGCTCTGTCTTATGTGTGTTCTGAGTTCAGATGAGCTGATCAAGACTGCCAAGTACATTGCAACACCGGGAAAGGGAATTTTGGCGGCAGATGAGAGCACTGGAACTATTGGGAAACGTTTCGCCAGCATCAATGTTGAGAACATTGAGTCCAACCGTCAAGCTCTCCGTGAGCTCCTCTTCACTTCTCCAGGCGCTCTGCCTTGCCTCTCCGGCGTTATCCTCTTCGAGGAAACCCTCTATCAGAAAACTTCTGATGGCAAGCCCTTTGTCGAGTTCCTCCAGGTCCGTTCTCCAAAATCTTAAGTCTAGCTCTAGCCTAATCATTGAGTTCAAGAGTTCCAGAGTTAAAGCTGTTGACATGACTCAAATGGGAACCTAAGGTTTATATCGGATTAATCTGATTCTTTTTCTGTATCAGGAGAACGGAGTTATCCCCGGAATCAAAGTGGACAAGGGTGTGGTTGATCTAGCAGGGACCAATGGTGAGACAACTACACAGGGTCTAGACTCGCTTGGTGCACGTTGCCAGGAGTATTACAAGGCAGGAGCTCGTTTCGCCAAATGGCGTGCAGTCCTCAAGATTGGTGCCACCGAGCCAAGCGAGCTCTCCATCCAAGAGAACGCCAAGGGGCTGGCACGTTATGCCATCATCTGCCAGGAAAACGGACTGGTCCCAATCGTCGAGCCAGAAGTGTTAACTGACGGGAGCCACGACATCAAGAAATGTGCGTCTGTGACTGAAACTGTTCTTTCTGCCGTGTACAAGGCCTTGAACGACCACCACGTCCTCCTCGAAGGAACTCTGCTTAAACCTAACATGGTCACTCCAGGCTCAGACAGTGCCAAGGTATCGAAAACTAGGCGTGGTTTGTTGAGGTTTTACAAAAAACTTATAATTGTTTTTTCCACCAGGTTGCACCGGAAGTGATCGCGGAGTACACAGTGAATGCTCTCCGCCGCACGGTCCCACCAGCGGTTCCAGGAATCGTGTTCCTCTCAGGAGGACAGAGTGAAGAGGAAGCAACGCTAAATCTCAACGCAATGAACAAGCTCGACTTGTTGAAGCCATGGACGCTCACTTTCTCCTTTGGCCGTGCCCTCCAGCAAAGCACCCTCAAGGCTTGGGGAGGTAAGAAAGAGAACGTAGCCAAAGCTCAGGCCACGTTCTTGGTCAGGTGCAAGGCTAACTCTGATGCTACGCTTGGGAAATACGTTGCCGGGGATTCTGGTGACTCTGCTACCTCCGAGAGCTTGTTTGTGAAAGGATACAGTTACTAGGTCGTCTGCGTTTGATACGGTTTGGGTATATACTTATATATGAATGTTTCGTTGGCGTTTTAACTGTTTTTTTTAAATGTCTGTTCGATTTGGTTTAGCGTTTCGCCAAACTGTGTAATGTATTAAGCTGTTGTCTCTTCTCTATTTCTCTCCCTCTTTGTCAAAGGCTCTTGTGATGGTTTCTTTAATGTTATTTTTCGCGCCATTACATAACCGCTTGGTTTAAAAGTTCGGTAATAGCATATCAGTGGGTCCCACAGAGTAGTCTGTCTTATTATTTCATAAATTTACAATCACTTCCAAACTGAGAGATAATTACTTGATATTTTTATTATTTTATGAGCTCCCATAAAATATTTTGATTAAAATTCTATAAAAGCAAATATTAGATTTTTTATAGCATACAACTAAGATGGCTATGGGTTTGGATTTCTGCAACATTACTGATCTTTATTATGAAATATAAAACCTGATAAAAACCGAAAGGAACAAATATCAATTCAACCTACAAAACTTATGTGTTGATGATCATTGATAATACTATACAAAACTTTGATATGAATCTTACATATAACCACCCGAAAAGCTTTTCTGCACAACTTGAACAAACTAAGATAGACTTCAATTACTTATAAGCAATAATTCGAGAACTGAAGATACAATTTTGCTTGAAAGGTTATATATCTAAATATCTGAGTGACAACCATAATATTGATGTTAATAATCGTACAAAAATGGTGTTATATTGGCTGGAAAGTCATTGTTATGTATTGAGATACAGCACATGCTCATGTGATGAGGATGGTGTAAGGGTCCACGTGATCCACTCGCTTCTGTCTTAAGCCTCTCTTCTTCTTCACAATTTCACAAATAAGATGGCTTATTAACAAACAAACAATCAACAACAAAATAACAAACCAAATACGAATCTTTCTCACGTATAACTCCAACTACTCCATTCCCAATCATTATCTTATATTACCAAACTTAATTATTAGTCATTCTTTCCTTCTTTTCTTTAGATTTCTCTATAACTTGCATAAATCTAATAACAGATTTCATTGAGTTGTATATACATGCTTAACATACTTCATTTCACTTATGTATTACAAGTTAATTATAGAACATTTGGTAGAACTTATCGTGTCATTACTATTTCCCCTATACATAAAACTGAATGACACCAACTTCCTAATAATATTACCGGTGGTCTCTAGAGAATATTTATGCGTCTAAATACACATGAACACCTTGAACTCACATGTTCCATTTCATATTCGAATTCTAAGGACACGACAAATTTAATTTGAAAGATAGACAACTTCTTTCTCAAACTATTCCAATCTGACTAATTTACTATTGATATAGGAAAAATGACACTCAAGTATTTTGGAATCTTCACATGTTATTTGAATATTTGTCAATGATGGTTCAGATATTAAAAAATAGTGGACCAAAAACTCAGCATTTCAGTTATGATGATAACAATATTTATTTATATTAATAGGCATAATTATCCACATATTCTAGATGATTTGATCCAAAATATATGTTAAATGTTCTGTGTACAGAGATGTATTGCTTCATACTTATCTAAAATACAGATAATTAGAACAAGACCATTTTATTTTAATGACATATATCCTCAAAGTATGGCATGTCTCCTCATGTTAACTTGTTTTATGCTGATTACATTACTTGAAGTTTAAGATTACAGAAAGAAAACAAACAATTGCAATTATTCGCCTTTTTGTTGTGATCCCCCTCACATTGATTACACAAAAACATTTCAAAATGCTTAAAGTTCCAACAAAAAGATATTCACACAACTTTGTAAACACACACACACAATTTCACACTATTCACCGTTAGTATGTTTCAAACAGAGTCATCCGAGAAGGCAAATGAACAATTAGACGAACCGTGAGCGATAATAATTTTCTCATGCGATATCATTTGCGGCTCTTTGCTTCCGCAACCACTACTCTTCATCTTATCAATCTCCGACCGTCCAACATCAGTATCCCTAATCTCTGTGAGCATTGCCACAACATCTTTCATCATAGGCCTTTCACTTGCCTTGTTGCTCACACAAAGGAACGCGACCGCAAGTGTTTGAAGCATCTCATGCATAATCGGATCTGTCCGTCCATTAAGTCTCGGGTCAAGAAGCTTGCTCGGATCTTTCTTCTCAGCTAAATGATCTCTCACCCACTTAACCAAATGTGCACCTCCTGGTAGATCCGGGTCTAATGGATGCTTCCCGGTTAAAACCTCTAGTAATACCACTCCGTAACTATATACATCACTCTTCTCGGTTATACGTTGCATTGAACCATGCTCTACAAAAAAAAAATTAAAATTAAAATCAATAATCAAACAAATTTAGATGAAGAGTGTATAAGTTTTATAAGCTTACCCGGAGCCATGTAACCATAAGAACCAGCCAAAGGAGGCCGATTACTCGGTTTACATAAATCAATTCCGGTATCGGTTCTCGCTAAACCGAAATCGGCTAAATAAGGCTCGAATTGTGGGCCCAATAAGACATTCATAGCTTTAACGTCACCGTGAATAATCGCGGGAAGACAATCATGATGCAGATACGCAAGCGCGTGAGCCACACCAAGAACGACGTCGTATCTCGCCTCCCAACTAACTCCACCTCCACCTCCTTTCCCGCCCCCGTGAAGCCGAGAACTCAAACTTCCGTTAGGGAGAAAATCGTAAAACAACAGTTTCAGATTCCGATTCGAGCACCAACCAAGAAGACGCACAATATTCCTATGACGAATCGAACCAAGAGTGTTAATCTCCGAGTTAAACGCGTCGCTCTGTTCTTTAGCCCACATCTTCTTCACCGCGAGAGTCTCCCCGGAAGGAATCGTCACACGGTAAACCACCCCGGAGCTTCCCGTGCCTATCACGTTCCCTGACGTCAGGTTGTTAACGATGTCGTCGATTGCGAAATCGAGTTTTTGGTAGAGCGTCACGTCCCATGAATCGATTTCTTCTTCATCGAGGAGGTGCTTTCTCGCGATGGCACGTGTCCTGACGAGAGTGTAAGCCGCGAGGAGAATCAAAACGGCTGTGATTGCGATGAGGACTGAGATTCCTAGTTTAACGGCTGAGATCTTCCGCGTTGAGGATGTTATTAGCCCGTTGGAGATGTAGAGTCCTTTGTTCGAGGCGAGGTCGGAGAGCGGGAGTTTTTTGAAGAAAGGAGTGTTTGGTAATTCTCCAGAGAAGTCGTTGAATGATACGTTGAGTGATACGAGGTTCTGCATATCTGATAAGACGGTTAATTCCCCCGTGAGATGGTTGTGAGAGATGTCGAGTACTCCTAGGTTTTTCAAATCGGAGAATTTCGAAGGGATGTTTCCGACTAAGGCGTTGCAGCTTAGGTTTAGTGAGATTGCGAGAGATTGGATTTGGCTCAGTTCGATTGGGATTTCTCCGGTGAATGCGTTGTCTCCGAGGTTGAGAAGCTGTAGAGAGAGACACGTGGAGATTTCGACAGGGATGGAGCCGGAGAGTTTGTTGTTTGCGAGGTTTAGCTTCGTGAGCTCCGTTAATAAACCGATACCCGGAGGGAGAGAACCGGTTAGGGAATTATCGGAGAAGTCTATAAACTTCAAGCTCTTCGGGAGTGTACCGAGGAAAGAACCGGAGAGACTGTTGGAGTGAAGATCAAGAAACTCGAGGCTTTCACAACCGGAGATCGCCGGAGGGATTTCTCCGACGAGATGGTTTTCACTTAAATCAATAAAGTTTAGATTTTTAAGATCACCCATCTCGGCCGGGATGTTTCCAGCAAGTCTGTTTCCGTTGAGTCTTAACCTATAGAGATTTGCACAGTTTCCGATCTCCGGGGGGATGAATCCAGACAAGTCGTTGGAGAGAAGAAGCAGCTTCGTGAGGTTTCGTAGCTCAAAAATCTCCTTTGGGATCGAACCAGAGAGAGTATTGTAAGAGAGATCAATAGCTTGAAGCTCTCCACACTCAGATAAACTCCCCGGGATGTTACCGGTTAACTTGTTCTGCCACGCGAAGAACATCGTCAAGCTCTTGAGATTACCCATCAGCGACGGTATCTCCCCGGTGATTAAATTGTTATCGATCTCTAAATGCGTAATCTTCGTGCAATTCGCTAGCTCCTCAGGGATGGTTCCGGAGATTTGGTTTACACTCAGCTGAAGTTCTTGGAGATTCTTGAGGCTCCCGAAGCTCCTCGGGATGTTCCCCGTGAGAAGATTTTCGGATAAATCGATAAGCCAGAGGTCAGGACAGCTCCCAAGCTCTGTTGGGATTCTTCCGACGAGGTTGTTATCCCATAAGAGTAAGCTCTGCAGCTTCTTTAGACTTCCGATAGTGCTAGGGATGGAACCAGAGATTGAGTTCTGGTACAAGTATAGATTTTGAAGCTCAGTACAGTCTCCAATCTCATCTGGAATCGGACCAGACAACATTGACGTGTAGATAGCTATTGTCTCAACGCGTTTCAAGTTTCCAATCGACGCCGGAAGCTTCCCGGAGAGACTAGTCTCCGCGAGACCAAGCATTTTTAGATTCTCGCAGTTACCTATCTCCCAAGGAACCTCACCTTTGATATTCTTGTTCCCACCGGCACGGAAGGTTTCGAGATTCTTGAGATCTCCGATACTCCTCGGAATCTCTCCGGACAACTTGTTATCAAAAAGCATAAGCTCTACTAGACCCGTAAGGTTCCCAATCTCTGTGGGAATCACACCTTCGAGATTGTTTGTGTTCAAAGACAGAGTCTCGAGTTTCTTGAGACTGAAGATTTCCACAGGGATTTCGCCGGAGAGGGAATTATCCGAAAAGTCGAGTACTTTGAGCTCCGGGAAGTCTCCGATCTCCTTTGGGATTGCTCCGGTGAGGTTTAGTGAAGATAAAGTGAGGGAAGTAAGGGACTTGAGGCTCCGGAGAGTTGTCAACGGCGGGGGAATTTGCAAGTCGAAGCCTTTGAGTTCTATCTCGGAGACTTCTCCTTTCTGGTTACATTTTACGCCGACCCAGTTGCAGGGAGATGCGTCGGCGACGGTCCAGGAGGAGAGAGTGTCGCCGGAGATGTTTAGTTGGGACTTCCATGTGATTAGAGTTTGGCCCTGTTCGTCTAGGGAGAAACAGGGGATGAAGAAGAAACAGAGTAGGAATGGGAAGAAGAGGAGTCTATACGTATTTGGTGGCATCGGAGAAGATGAGGAAGAAGAAGGAGAGAAGTGCGTTGGGATTGTAAAGCGAAGAACCCCATGGATTTGGGGGTTTCTTTGTTAGTGGGAAATATAAATAAAACACAGAGCAGAGAAGCAGCAGCAAAAGATGATTTGGATCCCAAAAAAGTACTTCTGCCTCTACCTCACCTATTATTTTAATCTTTTTGTCGGCTTTAATCTTTAGTTTTCCTCTTTTTTTTTAATAAATCTGGAAAAAAAAAGAGCACATACAGAGGCATAAAAAAGTTCAAAAAGATAAAACTCTCGTTTATATTAAAAAAATTTGATGTTACAAAAAACTCAAAAAATATTTTTATAATATTTTCGACTCAAAGTCTTCACAAATTTTGAAGTTCAAATCTCTTCTATGAATAGTATAAATCACAAATGGTAATCAAATTACTCAAACACATAACGTAGTATCATTTATTTAAGCAATGCAATTTTCTATTTGTAGACTGAAAAAGAAAAACTCAAAAAGATATATTATAGAGCATCAAAACATGTTCTTATCTCTCCAATGTGTAGAACTTTTACTCAAATCCATTAATTAGAGAGCATCATGTGATGGTCTTAACATGTGAAGAGAAGTGTTCTCCACTTTGATAAAGAAAAGTCTAACTTTTCTCATAAAATAATGTTATAATATGATCATGGACGTTCTTATTAATTACTTTGTAACACATTAAATGAAATGTATATATTGACGACAATAAGAAAATCTAACTAATCATTTTGTGTCTATGGTGAGATGAGATGAATTAACTTTTGAGAATTAATGATGTAAAGTCATATACATGGATGTAATATGGTTGCAATATATAAATCTTGTTAGGAAAGACAGAAAAACAAGAAAATTTTAATTTACATATTGTTCAATGATGCGAGTTAAAAGAAAAAATAGATAAAGCAGTACGGTCTTCAAAATATTAGTAGTAGGCTAATTAAACTGATATAATTATCACATTCAAACAGGTAATTTCTTGTAAGAATTAGACCGAACGATACAGTTTATCTTAGAATAAAATTACCATGTTAATCATATTACATACTATTTTCAAACGATTCACCGCAAAGAGTATTAAGAACTCGTGGATCTTAGAAGCGGCAAGATGAACTTTTATGCATTTTTATGTGATAAAGTGTTCAGCGTATAGTAAACACATTAAACGCACCGAACATTTTAACCATTAAAATATACGATCGTTGTTCCATTTAAGTGTTAGTTCTTATATTTAGAACTGATGTATATATTCATAATTCATATCCCTTGACCCAAATGACGACATTGTGGTGTGTGACTGGTAACAACAAATCATATTGTTTTGAATTAGAAAATTTACTAAGTATAATGTGGTCCATGTGATGCGGGTTATGTTTTTATTCTGATAGAGATGAGAAGTGGGTCAATACTCAATAGTGGTTACATTGAAACTATGATAATGTTTTTAACGTAAAAGATGTAGTATATAGATTATCTACGTTGTCTCTGATATATAAACTAAGGAAAGTTGACGTAAACATGGAATCTTGAAGAGTGAAAATTGCACATGCAAGCTAGGAATTTTTGTGAAAGTTTGATTAAAGAAAGAGAGATTAACAATTAATTAACAACCCTGGCTCTTGCTCTCGTTGTCGGTCTTTTATTTATCTTTTAAGTGGGTCGACCCATTCCAATATATCCGTCTTACTCGGATGCCGTATGCATCTTATATTTATTGATTGTTTTCTTTTTCAAAATTGCAATCTAAAATAATTTTGACCTATAAAATTGAAACAAACTCAGCAAATACATTAAAGTTTGATTTTTAAAATAGGAAATAATTTCAAAATTTAGAGTAATGGATCAAGCGACTTATTTATATATAAGAGTGAACACTGCAACTTAAGGCACATGACATAGAAAGGTCATGTGCATGTATATATTAACTATGCATAATACTAAAAGTCGTTTGTATATTCATATATAAAAAGATAAAGTGGGAGAGCTGGACTTTCAACTCGACTAAATGCCAATTTGATTTGGTTACATACTATATACTATTTTCATATTTAAAAGAATGTTGATGATGCATATGAGAGACTTACTACATAATAAGAAATATAACATAGTCTTGTATGGGAACATATAATAAACCTGTTGATAATAAAACTTTATCCAAAAACAATCATGGCTGAAAGCCTGAAACATCCTCTTTTCTATCGTTTATGGACGGTTTAACTCATGATGCAACCCCTAGTTATAATTAGTTGTTAGCATATGTACACAACTTTAAAACTAAATATATAATGAAAGAAATATATAAATGGTCCTTGACAGAAAATAAAAAGGGGGAAAAGAATAAAAGAACAAAAACGAACAAACAAGAAGGAAGTAAAGAGAACAAAATGAGAAAAGACAAGGCACACCAACTGTACTTCTGCCAAATGAGTGAAACATTTCTTTCACAAATCTTATGATTATCGTTATTGATGGTCCCTGTTTGTTGGGTGACATGACCCTTACATCCAAAACATTATTCCCAAATTCTCTACATTAATTAAGAACTATAAATATATATAACAGCCAGCCTCATTGTGATTGATGTGATTACATTTATTTGTGCTAGGTACCATGTCACCATATATCGGGTTTGTTTTCGGATCCAATCGGGTCAGCCCGAATCATATCATTTTCAACCGTAGGGTTGGATTAGTGTAATAAGTATGAAAATGTATTAACAATTTTTACATAGACAGACACCAAGGAATGATACGACGATAGTGACAAATATATACAAACACTACACCTCCAAATTAAGGACTCGAACATGCAGAGAGGGCAGGGAAATATACGAGAGAGATATACCGACAAAAGAACTTATATATCGTTTAAAATGTTTTAACATGGTCATTAAATGTGTAGTAAAGCATGTCAGAATAAGACATGTATAGTTGATTCCTAGAGATTGCATTCAATGCAGCTGAATGTATCCAACCCTATAGAACTGATTGATACACGATGCATGCGTCCACAATGCCATCTATAGTGAAAGATGACTAACTAAAGGTGACTCATTCGTATTGATAATTTGTTATATAAATCATGTACTTACTCACTATTAACTCATTTACACAGCTACTCACTCTCTTTCTCCCTCACATAATACAAAAACATTTCAAACATTGATTCACTATGAAATTTTACGTTAAGACATATTCTGTCAATAAGTAGTATATGGATACTCTTTACTGGTACAAGAGATGAAATATATGTTATAAAATATGTAAATGTGATGATGAGACTAACAATGATAATAATAAATAAGAAAAGCTTCAATGCTGGTAATAGATGAAGACAAATGTAACAAGATCTAGATCTAACCACGATTCAATTAGGTCAGAGATCTCACCACATGAAAGATGGTTAACCTCTTTTAAGTGGCTCGATCAGATCTAAGTGAGTGAGAATTAGTAAAAGCTGTTGGATCTTTACCAGGAACATGATGGGTTAAGTATTATATTTTTAATATATGGTTTTGTCAGTATACTTCTCAGTTTTTTATCTAACTTAAATTTCTAACTATAAAGAATGGTCCATTGTGAGGGTATTCAGCGGCAGAAACAGTCCAAGAATGTAGTGGGAGTATTGCACATCAGAAGTGTGAAAGGAAGTGGGCAATCCATCCAAAATAGTATATGGATCTCGTGATCCAATGATATAAATTTAACAGTTATATTAATTTTAATTTAAAATATATTTTTAATTGGTTTCATCTAGAATTATCAAATATAGTTTGGTTCACAAAATACATTTTGATTTATATACAGTTGGCTTTTGAATATGTGGATATTTTAGCTTTATTTTTACCTGAATGTTCTTCTGATCTTATTAATCTGGCTCATCTTAGTCAATTAGATTTAATAGATAGAAATTGGTATTAACTTTAATCAAATGTATATAATTTACAAGCCATTGTCAGTGTTCTTGTTAAGTTTTCAGCTTTTCCCAACTTTCCGCTTGAAATTTCTCCTTTATTTCCCTGCTTTAAAATCTTTGCCTAACCATGAAAAATACATTAAGATGTTTCAGCCTTTTAAAAGGCCTTTTTCATTCTAAAATTGTTATACAACCACGGGTTTCTTAGATAGAGAAAGCAAAAGCAATATGTTTAAGTTCCAAGAATTGTACTGATTAAAACAATAAGCTTATGTATTTTAGAACTAGGTGTTTTGCCCGCACTTGCGGGCATAATTCTCTTATGAATATTTATTAGTTGATGTTTCATTAATTTAAAAATCAACATAATAAGTTATTATATATGTTTTCAAAAAGTAAAATCAAACATCAAATAATTATCAATGATAAAACTCAAACATCAGAAATATTTAAAAGAATATTTTTCTATAACTATTTTTCTTGATTTATATTGAACTATACTATTTATATCTTAATTTTAAATTTTATATTAGAAAAACATATTTTCAAGATAACAATATAATGCATAAGTTATTTATTTTCTGAAAATATAATATGATAATGTTTTTAACTATATAATAATTATATAAGATAATAGAAATTATGACATATAATTAAAATTACCTAAAATCATTGAGAACTTAATGAATCAGAAAATTCACTTCTTAAATAATTTTTCTTGATGGATGATTTATATTTAATTAATAATAAATTATTTTTCTATTTTAATTTTAAATTGTATAATATAAAAATATATTTTCAAGACAACAATTTAATACATAAGAAGTAACTTAGTTCTAAGAATCCGATGCTATTAATATAATTTTTTTTAAATATATAATAAATTATATAAATTGATAAATTATCAAAATTACACAAAACCATAGAAAGTATGACAAATAAGCAAACATCAAATTCATTCTTAAATAATATAATAGATTTTTTACATATAAATTTTAAATTTTATAATAGAAAAATATTTTTTCAAAATAACAACATAATACATAAGAATTAACTTATTTTATAAAATATCATATTATTAATATAAATAATTTTAATTATATAATCAATAATAAAGAAAATTATAGAAATTTTGATAAATGATCAAAATTACCTAGCATCATGGAGACAAATCAACAAATTCACTTTTCAAATAATTGTTTTGATGATTTATATTTAATTATGATTTATATTTAATTAATAATAATATAATTTTTATATCTTAATTTTAAGTTTTATAATAGGAAAATATATTTTCAACATAACAACATAATCCATAATGATTATCTTATTTTAGAAAAATATTAAATTATTAATATAAATTGGTTTTATTTATATTTAAATATTAAACTATTAATATAAATTCGTTTTAGATAAATATAATAGTGCTTATATCTTAATTTAAATTTAAGTTTTATATATAAAAATATATTTCAAGATAACAGCATAATTCACAAGAATTATCTGATTTACTAAAAATATGATATATTCATATAAATTCGTTTTATTTATAAGTTAAAATATATAAATATTAAAAATATCATAAATAAACAAAATTACCTAAACTTATGGAGAACATGACAACTAAGCCAAACTATTTCTTAAATAATAGTATAGATTTTAGATAAATATAATAGTTCTTGTATCTTAATTTAAAATTTAAGTTTTATATATAAAAATATATTTCAAGATAACAACATAATTCACAAGAATTATATGATTTACTAAAAATATGATATATTCATAGAAATTCGTTTTATTTATAAATAAAATATATATAAATATGATAAATAAATAAAATTACCTAAATTTATGGAGAAGTTGACAACTAAGCAAATTTACTTCTCAAATAATAGTATAGATAACATTCCTTAGTGGAGAAGTTGAGCTTTTACTTTCAACTAATATGTTTCTCTCATAAGCTTTAGTTTAATGAAATTCGAGGGCCATTGATGTTTACATTACAAATATCAAAGTGGAGTAGTAAACAATAGCATTGCGAGTTTTCTAATACGTGTATGTAAGGTGTAGATTAGAGGTCAAATGTTCTTGCGATTGTTTCCGTATTTTCAGGAATTGGGTTTCCCGCTCACTGAACATTATACCTCCAATAAACAAATAGATCAAGAATTATTATTATTTTTTTTTTACCACTATGATTTTGATTGATGGCATAAGACTTCTCGGCCTAACTATTTCAAATATAAATATTGTTTTGTGCTAACATCTTTTTTGATATTTTGCAAAAAAATTGGTGAAAACAACCACTAAAATACTAAAATCTTGAACTTTCAAATTAAATTCAATAAAACTTTTAATATTTGTCGTTTTAATTCTTATATTTTGTTGATTCGGCCACTTAAGAATCTAAATAGTCATTATTAAATTTAATTGAAAATAAATGCATGTTAACTCTTTAAACGAAGTTGTTTCAAAAAAAATGATTAGATATTAATCGAACAATGTCGTTTTGTTTTTAAAAACGCTTACAATATTTTTTTCGAGAACAATAACTTCAAATTGATTTCATCTTTCTCATTTTCGAGTGAAGAAGATAAAGTCAATATGAGACTTTGATTTCTCGAAAGAGGTATTTTAATGGGCTGTTTTTTTTTTAACGTCTGATTAATTATGCTATTACAACGATGAAAATATTACATAGACGATTTTACAGCCGACAATTCTACCATCTTGTGAGAATCCACGCCTGACTGCATCACTCCGAGCCGTCCTATGAGATCCATGTTCAATGGTACGCCCTGCACCAAGCTGAAAATCTCTTGTAACTTGTTTCTCCATAATTTGCATAATTTGTTTTTTTTGGGGTTTGAACCCCAGACCTCCGAGTGTAGAAGCATTAATGAACCCTTAGTTAATAGGCTGTTTAAAGAAGTAAACAATTAGAAATCTAAAAGTATAAATAGTTCGATAAAATTGTAGTAAATTTAAACAAAACGCCACAAAATAGTCAAATACCAATAAGTACTATGCATCATAGCCAAAAAATTTCCTTGACCAAAGATGGTTGTATACTCATTGATTTTGACCACGTAAAGGGCCAAATAATATACTCTTGGGCTTTAATGTGCCCAACCAAATTTGGAACGCGTTTATCTGCTCAGCATTCACAAACAACCAACAAAATCCTTACTGAATATGTGATCACTTGATCTTAACGGGGAAGGTGGGATGTCTAAATACTTTGGCAACAACAAAATAAACATCATATATCTGATCATCCCTTGGGTTCTTCCTTCAACATCTTTCAAGACAATTTGTGTTTCGAACATTTTTCAGCAAATCTATGTTAATTAGAACATGAAAAGAGCTCTGACATCTTTCTTTATACACCAGAGATGTAGAGTTTTGATCTTTCACCCACGTTGACTGTGAAAGCTCATCTCCCAAAAACTCTTAGAACAGAGGAGGTAAGAGCAGAACCAAGGAACTTCATGCCTGATGATCCACCAGGGAAGTATGATATACAGTAGTAAATCAACGCAAGAACCTGTTCATTAGCACAAAGAAACAGACACCCGAAATCAATGAGATTCAGTAGAACACGAGGATTTTGCAGGCACAAGTTCTTAAAACCGATACAAACATCTTTTTTTTTCTACAGTCCAAATCGATAACCGGTGTATAAGCAAACACCACTCGTTCTAGTCTCGAGAGAGCTTAATGTTAGCTGCTAAAACGGGGAGATTTTAGCAATGAGGGGAGTTACTATATGATCTTACATACTTTGATGAAAGTAGTACCTGTAAGACAGAGAAGAGCACGGAGAGAATGTAGCTGTGGAGAACCATAGATACGTATATGGTACCAACCATGGTAGCAATGAAACCTATGGTTAAAGGAAGTCTCTGGAGAAGTAGACAAGAAGAATTAGAAAGAGTGGAAATAAAAATCACTATTTTTTTTTGGGGCTTCAAGGCTTGAGATACTATATAACAAATATAGAGTATACCTCCATGGAAGTCATGTGTGCAAACTGATTCTGTGGGCCACGAAGAGCGAAGAATGATCCAATAATAAACCCACATCCAAGGGTGAAACAAATAGCGAACTTCTGAGGCATAAGCACCATGACGGGAAGAAACATAGTGAAGGCAATGAAGATGAAGAATACACCACTTGCAAGAAGTAAACCGAAATACATGAGGGATTTCCCTGAAGGCATACTACTGGTTGCTGACGACAAGCTCCCCGGAATATCTCTAACTCCCTTTGAAACCCTATAGCCATCAAATACATTTACAATTTTACAAAATCAAACAAGGAAGAGCAATTTGTGAGGAAAAAAAAAAAAACTCTGCACTACAGATCTATTGATAATATATAATCGTTGGAGCGATGAATATGTTGTATGTAATCTAATGAACACACTGTTCCTAAAACAGCTTCTCCAAAGCTAAACTATAACTATAAGACCCATTGGTATGCAATGCCTCAAAGAAACGCATCGTTAAATAAAATCTCAATTGCTCAGATTCTAACTAGCACCAAAATCCTCAAAGCTTTTGAGAACTTACACACTGAAGGTACCCGAAACGGTGTCGTTGGCAGATCTAACGGCTGATTCGATATCAAACCCGAAGCTTCCGCCACCTTCTTCGACATCTCGAGAGGCTGCGTATGAATTCCAATCCGCGAGCAGAGACGATCCCGACTGATTCTGCTGCTGCTGCTGATCTCCGCTACTCATCGAAAACCATCCTTGTGACATCTTCCTCTCAGCTTTCAAAATCAAAAAATAGTTTGAGAGTGTATCCACCAGAACGCAGCCGATCGGAGATTCTCGTGAAGCGTTTTTTCAAGGTTTCAGTAAAATTAACTGAACCGGTTTTTGTAAGTAAGTACAATCAAACCGGTGTGAGTGATTTAGTTAAAACGACGTCGTTCTCTGTCTTATAATTTTTTTAATACACTGATGAGAGTTCAAGGCTGTGTTCAAGGCTGTGTTCGGTTTGTTCCCAAGATGGCTCGCTCCAGTTCACATCTTTGACACAGAAAATAAGCCAAGCTTTACGTCCGATGTGTGTGTAGAGATCATCCATGAATGAATACCCTAAACCCTGGATGTGTTAATAAAGGAATTGTTGACTCTGCAGCAGAAAAATATCCTTAGACCAAAACTGTTTCTTAGTTTCCGATAAGAACCCCGTCTTAAGAACCCGGGGTTAATCATGCTCTTAAGGTTATTCGCAAGAACCGTGTTAATTAAGAAATGCATTTGCCATTGATGGATAGATGACAGGTGAACAAGGAAGTAAGAAAACAAAATTATGGTGAGAAAATTCTACTTGATATAAAAGGAAACTTTGAAATCGTGTCACATATAACCCTTGACTTGACGTGGTCAATCAATTTGTAGTACAAACTTAAAATTATTTTCCTTGAGAGAAGAAACAACATGTACACTTTTGAAACAAATAAACTCTGAAACACGCAACACACAACTTCCAAATTTTCTTGGCTCTAGAAATAATGCTTTTCCTAGGCATCTTCAACCTGCGAATGAAACACAAAGCTAGTAGTCGTGATATCCCTGCACGCAATATGCGAGAGAGAGAGAGAGAGAGAGAGAGAGAGAGAGAGGTTGGTTTTAAATAATAATGTGCCTTAAGAAAGGATTTAGCTAAACCCCAACTCACTTGAGATACTGAAGAGTCATGTTCTTCAGAAGCGAAGGATGCGTAAGAACAATGGTCCTCCACTCTTCCTTATCGATCCTCCCCTTATGTTTCGTATCAGCTTCCTCAAATGTCTGCCACGGAAACTCAGAGATCAACCAACCTATTTACTTCTTTCTCAACAGGTTACAACAGTTGTGCTTTGATACAGTATAACAAGAAGAAAATAGTATCAAAGGAAAGGAAGGAAAAGCACACACACCTTGTCGACTACACCCTCTATGACTTGGTCTGAGAGCATCATGCCTGACCAGTCAGCAAGAGTAGCCGCCACCATTTGCTTCACCTGTAAAGTTGGTGGGAATGTTAAGCACACAAGACATCTTTAGGGTTTTTGTGAGCAGAGCTTTACCAGCTGCCTGTCGATGAAACCTTGCTCCTTAAGATCATACAGCTGAAACGAAACTGCAAAAATTAACAGTCCAGGTAAAGATACAAACGAACTTTCATGGATTATATAAAAAATAGCATATGTGAATATGGAGTAACTTGTTTATATTCGATGGTACGTACAGTCAATCTTGTCATCAATAGGAGCCTTTGGATGAAAGACGGAGAGAGCACGAGCAAACTCCTCAAACCCCATTATTCCATTGTGCTTTGTGTCCAACAAATCGAATACCTGTGTGACATATATATCTTCTTGGCAAATGGATAAACAACAATTTTTTTTGGTGAAGACAGAAAGAACATTACCCGGCCTGCAAACCAGCTATTTCTTTTATCTGACGTGAAGGTCAGTTGAAACCCTTCCTGATTGGAGACAAAGAAGGAAACTCAGAAAGACTGTCGAAAATGAAGTTGTAATATGCGTGTGGGGGGCAAAGAAAGACACATACCTTGTTTGTTAGCCCATCATTAGTCACAGCACTGCTGAATTTTTTAAACAGCTCATAGAGAGCCTCTATTTCACCCACGCTAACTGCACTCAGAAAGAAACGGTTCATTATCATCAACAGTGCATATGGAAAGAAATATTCATTAGCACACAAACTAGAGATAATATGGAAAGAAAGTGAGAGCATTACAAACTGTATCTCTAGCAAGTAGCTTTGAGAGATTCTGTTCCACTGTTCCTGATTGTTCTTCAGGTCGGATTATTGTTTCAGGCTCAGTAATGGGCTGAGTTCGAGTCGAGACAACAGTGTTAGGTGGTGATGCTTCTTTCGCTTCCATCGAGATTCGAGGCACGGTTGGTTTGTTGCACAAGGACAAGAAAGAGGAGGCAGATTGACCAAGAGCTTGAAATGAGATGAGAAAGAAGGTTGAGGATGAAACCCTCTGTTTTTTATCGTAATATTGTGAACAAGTCCTTTGTTAAAGACCATAAGCTATCGACTTAAATATAAACAAAAGACCAAAGGAAGATGATCGAAATAACTTTCGAACAAGTCTTTGTAACAGATCATAGACGACCGACTTAATAATAAACAATGGAAAGCTTTAAAACGGAAACAAACACCTATGAAAAGAAACATATATATGATATATTTATTAACTCTAAAAAGTGCTAATAGTCAATCATATAACCTTTGCCATGGGCAATAAGTTTGTAGTATATCTACAGTTGCTCATGAGAAAATATAAACAAAACCAGGAACAGCAAAAAATACAACTTAGTTTTCTCTTTTTGTTTTTTTTTTCACAGAAGAAACATCAAACTCTTGGAAACTGGAGTTCAGACTGAAACAAATAAAGATGATACACTCAGAAACACAAACACACTTGCCAAACAGTCTGCTCTAGAAATGTTTTTCTCAGGTATCTTCCACCTGCGAATGAAACACAAAGCTCGGAAACGTAGTCGTGATATCCCTGCACGCAACATAGTAAGAGATGAGTTTTAATAAGAATGAATTGGCTAAACCTCTGGTTAGTCTTTTTTAGGAACTCACTTGAGATACTGAAGAGTCATGTTTTTCAGAAGAGAAGGGTGCCTAAGAACAAGGATCCTCCACTCTTCTTTATCGATCCTCCCGTCGTGTTTCGTATCAGCTTCCTCAAATGTCTGCCAAGGAAACGAAGAGATCGCTATTTACTTCATTCTTAACAGCTTACAAGAGTTGGCTATGCTATACAGTAGTACCAGAAAAATAGTATAAAGAAAGGAAAGCACACCTTGTCAATAATACTCTCAATGACTTCGTCTGACAGGTTCATGCCTGACTCAGCAAGAGTAGCTACCACCATTTGCTTCACCTAAACAAAAATATGAAAGTTGGTGGGAATGTTAAGGGCACACAAGATCTTTAGGGATTTGGTGAGGCTATTGCGCAGAGCTTTACCTCCTGCCTTTCGATGAAACCCTGCTGCTTAAGATCATACAGCTGAAACGAAACTGCATAAAGAATATTTCAGGTAACGGTAGAGCATATGTGAATGGTTTTCCACATCAAATTTAGAGGTCAGAGACGTACAGTCAATCTTGTCATCTATAGGAGCATTTGGATGAAAAACGGAGAGAGCACGAGCAAACTCCTCAAACCCCAGTATCCCATTATGTTTTGTGTCAAACAAATCGAATACCTGTGTGATTGGGGATGTCAGACATAGCTTTCAATGGATTACACACACTTTTTGGTGAAAGAAAGAAAAAAAAACATACCCGGTCTGCAAACAAGCTCTCTTTTTTATTTGTCTTGAATAAGGCCAGTTGAAACTCTTCCTGTTGCACAACAGGACACAAGAAGGAAGATCAGAAAGACTGTACAAAAGAGGTAGTAATACGGGTGTGTGGGGGCAAAGAAAGACACATAACTCATGCATACCTTGTTTATCAGCCCATCATCAATTACAGCACTGCTGATTTTCTTAAACAGCTCATAGAGAGCCTCTATTTCACTCACGCTAACTGCACCCCAAAACGATTCATTTTCAAAATAGGGAAGAAAGGTTCAAACAAACCAGAGAAATAAATGGCGTGCCTTTTGAATCATTAAAACTGAAAAAAGTGCATGTGAAAGAGATGAGAGCATTACAAACAGTGTCTCTGGCAAGTAGTTCAGGGTCTCCAGAAGATTTGCCTATATCAATATCAAAACAGCGCAACAAAGAGTTGCATACATGCTTAAACCCGTCTACGCACTGTGTCATGATACCTCTAGTAAATCAAAACTCTCCATGCCTGTTAAACAACAACAACATAAGAACTTTCCAAAGAACTTGGAAGAAAGTAAATACATGCAAAAAAAAAAAAACAAGAGATGTACCTTTTAACCATTTCCTAATCCGTATGAAAGTCAAGAAAGGCGACACTTTATAGACCACAAAAATATCTGCCATGGAACGGGAATGAATTGTAATGTAGTCATTAATATGAAAATTGGAATGTAGTCATATTAACTTTTAGCTCATCAGACCGACAGTTTCACAAGAGCAAACAAGATTCACCATTTCAGATCTGAAGTTAAAAAAAACAAAGGCTAACAGATAGTTTGCCTATGTGTAACACAAACGGAAAAAGAAAAAAAGCTATGTCCTAAAAGATCTCAACTTTTTGCTTAATCTCAAGTGGATTACTCTTGTATTTTATAACATCATATGCTTGGAAAAAACATGATTCAGGCAAGAACCCAAACTCAAATCTAAGAAAACAAGAGCTCAGAAACTATGATAAAACAGAGGAGTTAAAAACCTATCCAGAGGAATTCGATCTTTCAAAAAGAACTAATCCTGAATCTGGTTGTGTAATGAAAACATAGAAAGTGAACAAACAACGACACAAATGAGCAAAACGCGATCCAGGTCAAGGTTTTGTATCTGAATTCCGTTAGACTCCAAGTTTTCGGATTCATATACAAAAACTCAGAGAAACGGCACATGGATCTATCTGAAAATCCATCGAATACGAATTCTCAATCTGAATCTCAACTTCAACTTTTTTTTTTGTTTCACATCGCGATTTTCCCGGGAAACAGACGAGATTTAAGAGTAATAGATCGACACACCGCGAGACAAGGGAGAAGAGAAAAAGCTTTACCCTACGTCACGGCCGATGAATAAGCCTTCCTTACGGCGGCTCCGGCGGTTGAAGCTGAAGATGGTTACGATAAACACGCCCAACAAAACAAACAACTCTTATTGTTAAATGAGAGAAAGGGAGACACAATTTTTCTGTTTGCAGAAAAAAAAAATTGTACATATACAAAACCAAAATATTCCGACAAAAGAAATTAAAAAAAAAACACTTTAATAATTAAAAAATACAAACAAATAAAAATTTACTGGATGTTGATAAAAAACAGCGTATTATTGTTGTTGTTTACATTCACTTTCACACGTCGTCCAGTGTGGAGCCGTAAACAAACACATTTGATCATTATCTTCAATCTTATTTATTCATATGTATGGTTTCCTGGTGAGCAAAGAAAATGAACACTCACACAAGTAACACGGTGTGGTCCGTGTGGACGACAACATAAAAGACAAGAAACACGTAAACAAAAGAACAACAAAGGTATGGAACTTGCTCTCGGAGATTCTTCAATCAATTTTCTGACTCGTTTAGTTGGAGAGATCTTGTTTGCAGAGAGGACAAGAAGAGATAATACGAAGCCATTGATCTACGCATTTTACATGAAATCTATGCGAACATGGTAGCTTTCTCACTTCTTCTTTATCTTTATACTTCGCCAAACATATACAACACTCCTGCACACAAGTTCCATCACATTAACCTAAAAAAAAAGAGCTCTGATGTTACATCAGGTTAAGAGCTTACCGGATCATTGCTTGCGTGAGAAGAATCAGAATCAGAAGTTTCGTCAATGAGTTTGTACTTCCAACTTGGGAGACTTGAGATTTGGTCATCTGAAGCTCCTTTCTCGGAGGATCCAATGTTCATGTTGTAGCCAAGGAAGCTACTTATGAGAGGCACCACACAACATAGCAGGAGGAAGAGAAGAAACGGGAAGGAGTAGCAGAGAGCGTTCCAAGCGAGAAGAGAGATGCAGAGAACATGAAGGCTTGGAGCATAGTGGAAAGAACCAAACCGAGAATCAAACACCCATACATTTCCAATCACAAACCATATCGCAAAGAACAGTTCCAGCAACGTCCTGCATCTGTTCATCAAATGCGAGCACCTGGTCTCTTCTCTGCTTCTCTGTTGCTGCTGCTCAATATCACCAAAGCTAAACCCATTAACGTCTTGCTGACGGTACCGTCCGTATAATAGCATCAGACTGAGGAGACATCCGACGTTGTACCCTGTGATCCAGAGCCTCACGGGCCAAATAGGCCGCTCGTTGTTGGACAAAGCTAATGTGAATGTGATCACAGTGATCTGTACAAGTAAAGCGATGAGCTCTGATATCATCCAAGTGGTTGACTCAAAAGGGTTGGCGCCAAGATCTGATCTTGAACCGTTTTGGTAATGAAACACTCTTCTCAAGAAAATGAACCACTTTGCTCTGGATACTCTCATTGCAAGTCTTATCAAGAAGGACGTTGGAGAGTTCTCTCGAGTGTTGGAAGCTGATGCTATGTGACTGTTATCATCATCATCATCATCACGTGGAGTGATGTCTAAGGAAGAAGAAGAGGAGACGGTAATGGATGTAATGGCTGAGGATTGTAGCTGAGTTGAATAACGTGTACTCATATTGAAAATTTTCAAGGCAAGGGTTAGAGAGTTTGATTTGTGATCCCTCTTAGGACCTGAGAATGATGAACAAAATAAAAAAATTACATCAGTACTGCCTCAAGCTGGAGCTAGTAAAAAAAAACTATTAAACTGTACATGTAAAACAGAGAGGAACAGAGCGGAACAGAGGAAATGCCAAAAGACTATATAAGACACAAGAAAGTATGAGAAAAGACAGATAAAAAAATGAAGAAGAGGAAGGAGTGGATGGTGTACTGATTATGTCAGAGAAGATGAAGTTAGGCGTTGTGATGGCAACGAAGGAGCAACCAAAGAAATGGATTTTTGCTTAGGATTGAAGAAACAGACGCAGAGAGAGAGGGAGATGATAACCGTTTTGTCTATAAAACCTAACAACCTGAGTTTTTGCCTTTGAAGCAATACTTCGACAGCAACCGCTGCTTTCAACCGTTTCTCGTTTTTTCTTCTTCCCTCTCTCCCTCAATGCGAAGGCAAATAGTTTTTGATTAGAACATCAAAACACATTTGTTTTTTTCATGACAAGTACTTATTTATAATTAAATTTTAAGCGAAAATCAAGAAGGTAAATCCATCCAAAACAAGAAAAAAATATTCCAGATCAAACTAAATGTTGATTCGACCTTATCATCTATCATAATTGTTCTAAAGATTTTGCTCATCCTACTGATTCTACCTTCTCATCTGTCATAACTGTCCTGATTTTTTTTTGGAAGATTTCAAAATGAAATATGAACTTGCAAGATTTCATGGTTAAAAATCTTGACTCCTGAGTCGCTTACTTCTTGAGAAACATATTCTAAATCAACTGTTTACATTGTTTGCGTTTCTTAACATCTTAAACCCTCACTCACCTGCCCATCTAAGAAACTTCTTAGCATCTCTCTTTAGAACACAGGGCAGCCTTTAATGACAATCCCTTTCTCCGTAGGACAAGCCGCTAAAGGACAATGATCTGTGTTCTCACTCCCCCACCAATCAGGAAAATTTATGTGGTTGTTCTGTAACGCAAAATAGATCAACACTCCCATGATCGCAGTCCCTGCATCAAGAGCTGCAGAGAGGATATAGTTATGCCTTGCCCACCACGCCTTGTACCTCCTAAAGATATAGTAGTTAAACACAACCCCAACAAAACCCCACGACCAGTAATGCACAGCCTTAGCCACTGGCATCGCTGTAGTCGCTGAAAATATCAAAGGAATATGAATCTTCTTTATCCACTTCTTCTCCGGGAACTTCCTAGCAAAGAACCAGACCGGGACAGGAGCAAGCAAACCTATGAGGAAGAACCAGTTCATCCCAGGGTAAACGCCTTTACTAGTGAACATCCTTCCAGGGCCAATGATTCCCCATATGATCGACGCGTTGTAGAACACTTCGTCCCCAGGGCAAGTCCATGGGCTACTTATTGGGAGCTTATCTTTATTACAAATGTTCTCTATTGAAGAAAGCAGCCACCATGTTGTCCCAAAGCAGACAGTTGAAGAAACCAATGTCGCAACAAGCTGAACAAGAAACATAGATCTTGGTGGTATCTTCATGTAATGGCCAAGCTTGAAGTCTCCTACAAAGTACAAGGCTTGGGACATACTCATGTAACCGTAAGTCTTGAAAGCTACGTTAGCAAGTGGCTTCCCTGGGTACAAGTACCCAATGATCAGTTCTGTGATAACGTTAAGACCCATCTGCTGGTTTGTAGTGGCTAAGATAACTCCGATAGGTAAAGTGAATGTAAAGGCGATGGCACAAGCGAGTAGTAGTCCCCACCATGGAAGCTGAAGCTGTTTGCCGAATCCTTCACACGCGTAAATAGCTAGCGCAAAGGAGACAATGAGAACCGAAACAAACCACCATTGTGGTACTTCTTTATAGTTCTTCTTCATTAGTCTTGTATGCACATCTCCAAACTTGTCCTTTGTTGTTAATGTCGCCTTCTTCCACATCCCCCATATAAACCTTAAACAACAACGAGAGATTTTACATGGAATCAACTGATCTTATAGTCAGTGAGGGGCCTGAACCTATACTCAAGAAACAATGGTATGAGGCCTACAATTTTTACAGTTATTAAGGGCCTATTTTTTTACTGTTTTTGTTATTAATTAGCATAAAAAATATAAAATAAACCCTAAAATCTTTTTCAAAAATATAACAAAATAAAAAAATTGAATTAATTTTCTTCATTTTTATATTAAAAATACAAAGATACCTTTTAGAACTGATAGACTTTTATTAGTCTTCATATTATTTTTTAAAAAAATTAATTTTAATATAGTAAAATACTTTTTTTATCTAGCATTTAAGTCCCATATTTTTAATTCGTATTGGACCCAAAATATCTCAGGTCCGGCACAGAGATTTTGGAGTTGTAAATTATTTAAGAAGGGTATATATAAAAAATAATAAATTTGGGAGTTTATATATGTAAACTTTTCATAAAATTTTGGAGGTCGTAAACCAATATTTCACTAGCCTATACTCAAGACCTACCCTGCTTATAGTTTGAGATGGAGAGTACTTACTTTCCATCAAAGAGAGCAACGTGAGAAATGGTAGCGGTAAGAGTACCAAAGCTGAGTCCATAGATGAGAGCAAACATAACACTAAGATAAAGCTTGCTATAGCTTTCATAAGCGGGAAGATTGATATCAAACGTTTTCTGGTTAAGGATCCGAGTGGTGTTGAATTGCTGACCGGTATGATCAAATGTCTGAGAGGTATAGAAAGGGAACTTCTTTGCTTCATAAGCGTTGGTCCAATAGAAGATAGGAAGGATAATATAGAAGTAGACGATGAAACCTCCAAAGAAATTTGCTATAGCGAAGAACGGTACTGCTAAAGGACTACCTAAGAAGCCTGCGACCGTGGACCAGTCGAGACCAAACGAGCCAATGCCGAGACCGTGAAGCCCTGAACCTATCTGTTGAGCTGTGACAGAGCGTGTCCATATCCAGCAGACGAAGGAGAGGGATGATATGGAAGGGAACATGTAGCCAGGGACTATGTAGTAAGCGAAGCTCACGAAGAAGACTATTAGGAAGAATCTTAGCCTTGTTTGTTTGCCTTCACACTTCTCCTCCTTCTCATGCAATGCTCTAAATAAATAAACAAAACAAAGGTTATAGATTACTAAAACAAAAATTGTATTATGGGATGTTGAAAAAACAAACCTAAAGAGAGACACTTGAACAAGATTTGAAGGCCACCACATGTAGGGTGAGTCCACCAGGAACTTCCTGAACATACCAGCCCATCCATATCCCAACAACTAATTTTATAAAACACACAAACAAAACCTAAATATATTAAAAACACGAGTTATAAAACAATTAATAAATAAAATTAAATAAGTTATACAATAATACTCCTTCTGTGTCGAATTAATTGTCAATCTGGAGAAATTTTATAAAATAAGTGTTGTTTTCAAGTTTGAGACAAAATTTATTAGTTTTATATGATATTCTATTTTTCTATTGGTTGAAAGGTGGTTAGGTGTATAGGTAATTGTGTTTTTTTCTTAAAAATATGTAAAATTAAATATTTTCTTAATTTGTGCAAAAACATATAATGACAATTAAAATGAAACGGAAGGAGTATAATCTTTGAATCATGTTGTATACCTGAGTGGTTTGTAGAAGCAACATGGCGGCAGTGGGATTAAGATTCCGATGATAAAATGCTTTAACGATGGTAATGATGCTAGTCGCATAAGCTCCTCCAGCTCCGGTACTAGCGAAGATAGTGATCAACACATGTTCCTTCATGTTGAATGGTCCAGGATTCAACGAACCGGACCAGTTTGTACCGGGTAACCGGAACTTCCTCGTCGGTAGAGTCGTGGCCATGAGCTTTCCTACTGGGAGAGTAACGATCTGAGCCACGACTGAAGATACCATGAGCTGGTTCGACCGGTAACCAAAAAACTGGTTAACGAACGCGAGTACCATGCACGAGATTATTCCTAGGAACCATGTACGGAATGTCAAGACCGGTTGAGATGGATCGTCGGTTATCGGTACGGTTAACCGCACTTCTTCTATTGGACTATCGTTTTCTTCCTCGCTTTGTTCACCTGTACCGCCAAAAAACATAGACCGGACCAAATCGGTTTATAAATAGAGAACCAACCAAGTTTGATAGGATTGGGATGCAAACAAGAATAAACCGAACCGAACCAAGATTGGTCAAAACAGAACCGAATTTTATTTACCGTCTATGACGATGTTGGACTCAAACTTCTGCTCCAAGGGCTTGGATTCAGGTCCTGCGACCTCGAGAGAGCTGACCATTTTGATATCTTCTCCTTCAAGAAATTGCCGGAGTCCGTGAGGATGATCGGAGTCCTTGATAAGTCGCCGGAAATTTTTCTTGCAAACTAACCTGTGTTTAATGACTTGACATTAGAAGATACTATTTTTGAAAGATACTACTATGAAGAGGATATAGTAATATAGAGAACAAGTTTGAGAGTATTTTGTTTGTTCTCTAATGTGTAGAGTGAAGACGTACGCAGTTTTTATTTCTAGATGAACATAGTTATATACACTTTAAAAATCGAAGTATCTTGGTTCGTTGAATCTAAGGCTGTTTCAGTGAAAAGAAACAAATGTTTCAACTTCGTGCTAGAAAGTGAAATCTTTACGTGGAGTATAAAGGTAGCAGATTCTACAAATCGGTATCTCAACCAAACAGGATACCTTAACCAAAAGAATTAAGATACTTAATATAGCATTCACTAATAAAAGAAACCCTTGCTTCAAAGATAGAACAACGTAGAAAATTGGGATAGACAGTAAATTACAAAATGAAATTGAGCATTCCAATAGTAAATAGAGTAAGCAAAAATAAAAATAAAATGGAAGATGACAATTGTTGTGAGGTAAGACCGTAAGAGTTTGCAGTTTTAATTGGCGCACATTTACAGCAGCTGAAAAACAAAAAAAAACTTAGCATTGACTAAAGAATAGTACACGACATAACTCGGTTTAGCTATTTAGGTTCAATGGCACCGCTTCGATCCATCCCCAAAGCTGACTCAGACTCTGTGGTCCATAGTACGCGCGTCAGCTTGTGTTCTTTCTCTTTTATACTACTTTAGAATCAACTAAACAGAACATAGATTGATACTAAAACCTCCATGCCAAAAAAAAAAGATACTATAACCTAATTTAGTAGTTGGCTCGATGTCGCTGAGATTTATACATTCTAGCGTATTAAATTTAAGTGCTCAACTTTCCTAGCTAGCCACATCTGTATCGTTGAATTTTGTTTGATTTCCAGTATTTTATATCCATAATATATCGGTTATGCAATATGAAACGCATTCTTCTTACGTTCCACTTGTACTCAACTTTCTGTTCCGTAGCCACACTGACACTGTCTTATTCAATCGGTTTCACGTCAACGTCTGTGATACTAAGTTTGTATAGATGGATAATTAGATAACCTGCAAAATCATATATAATTCGAATTCCTAATAGAATATTGTTGAATCCATTATCGAACTATTTTTAGAATTCACCAGAATAAAATCCGTGTTGTCATTTGTAACGCCGTAACGACGGAGCATGCAAGCATAAATGACTCTGTTAAAATTAAGTAAATTTAGTTTCATTATCAACACACAGATGAGCTTAGGTAACGCCGCAAAGACGGAGCATGCATAATGACTCTGTTGTGAGAAGTCTATTACTTGGGAAAAACACGAATCATGCCAAACTCTACACCAACTAATAAGCTTTAATTTTCAAAACTAAATAAAATTAATTTGGCTAATGCATAAACGTATGAATGAAAAGTAGCCAAGAGTCGTCACATTAACATAAACGCTACACTATCCGTTAAGACATTAATGGGCTAACAAGTAATAACTCTTAACTACGGCCCATTAAGAGTTTAATTCATACAAATAAGCCCATTAAACAGCTTTCTTTAAACCCTGTCTTTTTTGAGCAAAGCTCTTCTCCTTACAGAAACTCTGATAAAAACCTTCGCCGCAATAAACCCAAAGTCGTGAAAACCGCTCCCAATGGCTGCTGGAGCTCTTACGCGTAACAAGAAGAAGGGAGCCAAGTCGCAGACTCCTCCACTGAGTAAGCGTACAAAGTCGAATATCACGCCTCCACCGAAGAAGGCAGCCAAATCCCATAAGCCTCCATTGAAGAAACAGAGGAAAGTAATTTCGGAAGAGAAGCCTGAGGTTTCTACGGACGAGGAGGAGAAAGAAGAAGAAGAAGTGAGTGAACAGTCTGATGAATTGGGTTCTGACTTTTTCTCAGATGGTGACGGAGAAGAAAAAGAAGAAGATGATGATAGTGAGGAGGAGGATAAAGAGCCCTTGGCTGACGACTTTCTCGATGGTAGCGAAGATGAAGAGGGAACTTTGGGGTCTGATTCTGACTCTGATGGATCTGATCTCGAGAAGGAAAGTAAAGCTATTGATGAAGAACGTAAAAGGGAGGAACGAGATGCAAAAGATGAGTTGCAGATGAATATTAAGGAACAACCTGATGAGTTTCGGTTACCAACCAAAAAGGTAAACTCTTTTGTTATTTTACAATTCAAATTTCATTCCTTTTTTAAACATTTTTATTTTGCGATTGTTAGTTGTTGTTTGTTGGAGTCTTTGGATTTTAGGTATCTTTATCATTGTTTATTATTCGACATTGTTCAGGAACTTGAAGAAGAGGCGAGTGGGCCACCAGATCTTCCTACCTTGCAAACTAGGATAAAAGAGAGTGAGTAACGCATTTTTGAATTTTAGTGGTGTAGGCGTTATCCTAAGGAATCAGAGCTTGATGTTAGTTATGTGTGTGTTCAGTTGTTAGAGTACTGTCGAATTTTAAGGATTTGAGGCCAGAGGGAGTGAAGAGGAAGGAGTTTGTTGAACAGCTTAAGGCTGATCTTGCTTCTTATTACGGCTATAATGAGTTTCTTATTGGGACTCTGGTTGAGGTTATTTTGCTAATCTCTGACTTTAGTTCTCTTTGGTCTAAAGCTATGTGTGAGCTAATTTTGATACTTAAATTGGGATAATATGGCAGATGTTTCCTCCTGTTGAACTCATGGAACTAATCGAAGCTTTTGAAAAGCAAAGGCCTACTTCTATACGTACCAACACTCTCAAGGTGAATTTGGTTGTGACTTTATTATCTTGAGTGTCTCGAAGTAAATGTTCTCAAGGTGTAATTATATGGTGATGTTTGTTTTGTCTAGACTCGGAGACGGGATTTGGCTGATGTACTTTTGAACAGAGGTGTTAATCTAGACCCATTAAGCAAGTGGTCAAAAGTAAGTTGTGTTAAAAGATTGCCTGGCATATCTCATTTTGTGGATTATATGTAATTAGTCCTGTCCTAAAAAAATTGTAGGTTGGACTTGTCGTTTATGATTCACAAGTTCCAATTGGTGCAACTCCTGAATATTTGGCTGGTTTCTATATGGTACGTGATTTCTTAATCATTTTTGTACTTTCAGCTCACACTTTATGGGTATTCAGTACTTGTGTTCTTATATTCATGGTGCATATGCAGTTGCAAAGTGCTAGTTCATTCTTGCCAGTGATGGCTCTTGCTCCTCGGGAGAATGAGCGCGTTGTGGATATGGCGTAAGTTTATCCTACCTAATACCTGTGCTGTTTAAGTTGTACCTTGAGTTGATTTTCAAGTGCATGTCTGTGATTTTTTATGCTGTGAGACAAAGTGCTATTAAAACGGACTAACCAATATGAATGCTTCATTACGTGGGAGATGCAACTAGTTTAGTGTGATAAACATAACATAACAAGGTTTTTTACTGTATGCCTGCAGTGCTGCCCCTGGTGGTAAAACAACTTATGTTGCTTCCCTAATGAAAAATACTGGTATGCATTCATTGGTTTCTTCGTCCTCTTAACCCCATTTTTAAATTTTATTTGGTTATCCTAATGTTATAATGATAATGTGACCAGGCATAATATATGCAAACGAGATGAAAGTACCTAGGCTTAAGTCACTTACTGCCAATCTGCATCGCATGGGGGTGACGAATACCATAGTTTGTAACTTTGATGGAAGAGAGGTTAGCTTCTTGAACTTATATACATATATCGATAATACATACGTGGGGATATTAATCTCTGCGAACCGGTTGTAAAGCATGAGCTCTACCAAATGATAAGTTAATGGGAAGACTGTAATTGGGGAACTAAGCCTTACGGACAGCTTCTCTAATATTCCCATTTCAGTTCTTGTTTATACCGTTTTGTTTTCCTCTCAGCTACCCAAGGTTTTCGGTCAGAACTCGGTAGATAGAGTATTGTTGGATGCCCCTTGCAGTGGAACTGGAGTAAGAATCTTTCCGTTTCGGCCCTCTTAAAGTCTCTTAAGTTTTTCTCCAGTTCCGTAATTTTAATGTCATCTTCTACACGATGCAGGTTATATCAAAAGATGAATCAGTTAAAACTTCCAAAAGTGCTAATGACATAAGGAAAGTTTCTGATTTGCAAAAGGTATGGCTTGGACTTTATTCTCTTTATTACATTCCCGAACGATTTTTTAATGATGAAAATTGTTTAACATTCATTTACTGTGAGGATGCCTGAGGCTTGTAATGCTAACCATCCTCTCTCTCTTTTTTTCCACTAGCAACTTATACTTGCCGCGATCGATTTGGTGGACGCCGAATCCAAAACCGGTGGATATATTGTTTACTCAACATGCTCCATTATGATCCCCGAGGTTGGTTTGCTGTAATTGTTTTTATTCCACTGTTTTTGTTCTTGCTTCCTCATGTTTTGTCAGTATTTTGATTTATAAAACAAAATTTTGCAGAACGAAGCTGTGATCGATTATGCCTTAAAAAAGAGGGATGTCAAACTCGTTCCATGTGGACTTGATTTTGGGCAAGCTGGGTAATATACATTTTCATCTGCATAACGTTTCATGATTTTTCGTCTAACCACAAATGTTTTAATTCATGTCATCAGATTTACCAGATATAGAGAAAACCGATTCCATCCTTCTTTAGATAAAACTAGACGTTTCTATCCTCACGTACACAACATGGACGGATTCTTTGTGGCAAAGGTATTATACACTTGGATTTAGCCTATGAATAGCTTTTCCCTGCAAAAGATGCAAGAATATAGGTTTTATGAAATATCATAGTGCTCAAATCGATAATGTAGTTCTCTCTTTTCTTCGTCCTACAGCTGAAGAAGATGAGCAATGAAACGAAGGCTTCAGGTAATGAGCTGGTTGAAACAAAAGAGCAAGCTCAATTGTCTAGTGATGACGATGATGACTCCATTGAGGAGTTGAAGAAGCCTTCTGGAGCCAGTGGTAAACCCAAGCAAGACATTAAAGTAGACAAAAGCAAACGAAGAATTCCAATCTCAGAGCCGAACTACAAAGGCAACGAGAACAAAAATGCTAGTGTGGAAGGACCCAGGAAGCAAAAGAAGAAGAGATCACAATGGAAGGCTGAAATTGCTCAAGCTAGGTAAAATATTTCTAACGTTTTCTCTACAGATGCAAAAGTAAAGGAGAAAGAAAAAACCTCTACTATATATTGTTGAATCAAATGTATATAATAGTTGAATATGTTGCAGGGAAGATAAAAGAAAAGTCATGAGAAAGAATACTAAGGAGTCTGGGAGAAGATAGATTCTTGATGCATGTTGGTGTTTCTGGTCGTGGTGATGGAAGCAATGAGGTTAAGGTATCTGTTGCAGTATACAATGGCTTTGTAGTTTGATTTATCCACTGAGTTTGACATCTTAAAACCATGGGACAGAAATAGTGACACTCACTCTTGTGGCCTTCATGAACAAGTTGCATGCATGCCCAACAAAAGTTTTGTATCAATCTCATAAGAATATTTTGTGTGGATCTGTTCTTAGTATGTTTTTTATTGTGGAATTATAAATGAGTTGAAAAAAATCAAAATGAGTCCCCACTTGTCACAGGGCAACCACAAAAGTGTTCATCACAGTCTATGGATTTTTCTGATCATATCAACTCTTGTATCACATAAAAAGTTTGGTCGATGGGGTCCATTACACTACATAAAGGATACATGATAGAATCGATTGAATTGAGGGAATTGGCAGTGAGCTGTTGATTCTTAGGGTGGGAGATGTGAAGGTTTTCTAAAGTGGGACTAGTGAGTGAAACATGACAATCAATTCAGTTCATGATCCATCTTTTGTCAGATTCTCTTTGGGGATCTTTTAACATTTACTTCTCTTAACTAATCTTCTTGTTACTATCTGTTAGATTTTCAGCAGATATATTAATATCCTTGCTGTACACACAGTAGTACACAATCACAAACACACATCGAGAAAAAGGTATCATTGTATAATTGATGTATGGACTACTTTACATATGGATATTCCAAAATCGTATAAAGAACATTGAAAACAGATTCCTTTGCATGACCCAAAAGGCCAAAAACATACAGCTTTTAAAAGCAAAGAGTAAATCTCAATTCCTACAAAACCTTGTGTCTGAAAAATATATAGAAGTTGTGGCATATGGATATAGTATATTACTGATGTCGATTCAACACTAAGAACAGAAACATGCAACTTTATACATTTTTTTGCATAAGCATTTATTTTATTTTATTTTATTTTTGCATATATTTTATATATATTTAATAATTTTGATCAAAGAAATGAAATAAATCTGATGAACAAATAACAAGGCAGATGAGCATTCTTGAAAGTTGAAACATTTGGTGGGTGTATAACTTCGAGTTATGGGAAATATACAAACATGGAAAGAAAGTAAAGAAAAAAAAAAGGGAAATTGAAAAGCCCTAAAAAAAAAAAAAAGTGGAGAACTTTTGCTTTGACCCACCACACCACACCACCTCTTTACATGGTAGACCCAACTCCTCTTTTTCACTCACTCTCTCTCTCTCTCTGAATCATGTCTCTTTAAATCTCTCTCTATTCATTTCATTGCCATGGAAGAAAGGTGATGAGTTAGTTCCTCATTCTCTTCTATCTCTCTTTAGCAAATACATGATTAAAGAAAGCCCTCTTCTTACTTCCTCTACTCAATACCTGAGAACATATTGTATCAAGATCTTCCTCTCCTAAAGCTTTTTTTTTTAAAAGGTAATGGTTTGTGTGTATTTTCTGCTTAATTGCCCTTCTTTGTTTTTTGTTTGTTTGTTTCTGTCCAGATCCAACAGAGCTTTGCTTTGGTTGTTATTACTTTTCTGAGATCTGTCTGAAATCTAGGATTTAATTCTACTTTGCATGAAGTGTCTGGTTATGGTTTAATGATTTTTCAGTTTCATTAGTGAATCAGAGAGTTTCAAGTGTTTACTGATGTGAAAATACTAAATAGTGAATTACTTTTCATTGACAAAATGTGTGATTTTCTGAATTGATTGTCACTGTCATTTTGGGGTCGAGATCTATTTCGCGGTAGAGCTAAAGCTTCTTTCTTTTGACCTGTTTTTTATGTGAAAACTATAATTTTATTAAGTCTCGGTGTTAATTTTGTATTTTGATGGATAACGCTTGATCCTTTTAGTAATGATTGAACCATGGCTTCAGCTATGAGTTTCTGTTATTATAAATAGTAACTTTTTAGCGTTTATGAGCTTATCTGCTCAGCTGTATGGTAAAAAAGTATGTTTCTTTATTACGAGTAAACAGAAATGAGATTTGGATCCTTGATTGTTGATCATCCAATGATTGTAGTTTTATATCTAAACCTGAAATTCTTTAATTAGTAATTAAATCTTTCATGTTCTTTTAAAGCAAAGTAATAGACACTATGTTTTGCTTAATGCAGAGTTCAGGTCACTATAACTGGAGTCAAGGAGCAGTTTTTTGATAACTGGTGTTAGGTAGATAGTTAACCCTTCATGGCCTCAAAGTCTGGTCTTGGAGTTCTTTCAGGACATAATAAAGAAAAGGCCGATGAGAAAACCTCGGAATCATCTGTTTCCAGTTCCAGCCAAAGTATCTCAGTCAGCACTCTGGCAGATCAAGTATCTTCAACTCTGTCTTTTGCTCAAAGCTGTGGTAGTAAATCAAGTGGAGAACTTAAACTTAATGAGCAGTCCGATCTTGCCGAGACCACCGGAAAGCGTAACACATATAGACCAAGCACAAGCAGTGATATCAGTGACGAGAGCACATGTAGCGGTTTAAGTAGCAACAAGCCTCACAAGGCGAATGACGTGAGATGGGAAGCAATACAAGTGGTTCGAGCCAAACATGGTGGTTTGGGTTTAAACCATTTTAGGCTCTTGAAGAGAGTAGGGGGTGGAGATATTGGAACTGTCCACCTTGCTGAGCTGCACGGAACTAGGTGTTATTTTGCAATGAAGGTTATGGACAAAGGAGCTTTGGCTAGCCGTAAAAAGCTTCTTAGGGTTCAGACCGAGAGGGAGATATTGCAGTGTCTTGACCATCCTTTTCTCCCAACTTTGTATAGTCATTTCGAGACTGAGAAGTTCTCATGTTTGGTTATGGAGTTCTGTCCTGGAGGTGACTTGCATACCCTTCGACAAAGACAGCCCGGGAAACGTTTCTTGGAACAAGCAGCAAAGTAAGATTATACTTTTGAATCCTGTTAACCACTTTTTTGTATTAAATCACATTGGTCTTTTACCCTTTTTTCAGGTTTTATGTAGCGGAGGTACTACTTGCAATGGAATATCTTCACATGCTTGGGATCATATACCGTGATCTTAAGCCAGAGAATGTTCTTGTTAGAGATGATGGACATGTAATGCTTACTGACTTCGACCTCTCCTTGAGGTGTACCGTTAGCCCCACAGTGGTTAGATCAACTACTCTCGTATCTGATGCCTTGCAAAGGAACTCTGGTAACTGTGCACAACCTGCTTGCATCCAACAGCCATCTTGCATGTCTGCTCCCACAACATGCTTTTCTCCACGGTTTTTCTCAAGTAAATCCAAGAAAGATAAAAAGGACAAGAAAGCAAAAACCGAAACTGGGAACCAGGTCACTCCGTTACCTGAACTCATCGCTGAGCCTACCAGCGCTCGCTCAATGTCATTTGTTGGCACACATGAATACTTAGCTCCTGAGATCATCAAAGGTGAAGGACATGGGAGTGCGGTTGACTGGTGGACTTTTGGGATCTTTCTGTACGAGCTATTGTTTGGTAAAACCCCGTTTAAAGGGTCTGGAAACAGAGCGACACTCTTCAACGTTGTTGGTCAGCCTCTGCGTTTCCCTGAATCTCCAGTTGTCAGCTTTGCTGCTAGGGATTTGATTAGGAGTCTGCTTGTGAAGGAGCCTCAGCAAAGGTTAGCGTATAAGCGTGGTGCAACCGAGATTAAGCAACATCCTTTCTTTGAAGGAGTGAACTGGGCATTGGTTAGATGCGCAAGCCCTCCAGAGATACCAAAGCCGGTTGAATTTGGAAGTGCTCCTGCTACCCCTGCAGCAGCCACATCTACTAGTGTCAAGTCTGATCAGAATAGTTATCTGGACTTTGATTTCTTTTGAGATTTTTCAGTAAGAAAACTGCCATTAGATTATCAAATTGATTATCAAACCGTTATCAACAATGTGCAACTCAGTTTAATACTTCATGAGTTTTTTAGTTCTTTGTCAAAATGCTATTTTTGGAATTTTCTGAATGTTTTTTTATCACTCGGAGAGTCTTGTCATCTAACTTTGCTGTATAAAATCTGAACTCAAATTTGCCTAAAGCTGGAGAGCTTTACACAGAAAGGATCAATCTTGAGAAGTGGAAGCACAGTGTTAAAACTGGATACATATTACCAAACAGTACTAGCGTCACCCTCCTCTTGAAACGAAGGGGGCAAGTAGTTCAAAAAGCTCAAACAAAACACAATACACAATCATCTTAGGCTACAAGTTTCTTCATTATAACTGTTTGTAGCAAGTATAGGCAACAACCACAGAAGCAGCAGCACAAACGACAGCAAGAGCAGCATAGGTATCTTCTCGCTCCCAGCTCTCTATCCATGTTGGTATAGCGCAAACCTTACGTGTTGAAGATCCTTTGACACTATTTATTCTGAAGAAAGTCTTTTCCGCAGTTTTTCTTCCAGGTGTAAGCTTCTCAGTGCTGTTCTCATTCTCAAGTTGATTATCTTCCGAGGTTTCCAGAGACAACATCAGATCTGCGTCTTGACAGCAGGAGGAGCTGTTCCCATTTTGTTGGCAACAGCCATTAGATTCTGCAGCTCCTGACTGGCAGCAGGAAACATCGGCGCTGTGAATTGATGATTCCTGATTGACTTTCCCATTGTTCTTAACTGTATGGCCAGCACCGTTTACCTGTAAACGTCTTTCTTGAGTTTGTTTCTGGTCTTCTTCTGATAAACCCATTTCACCCCTAGAAATCAGAAACTAACAATGTTTTTACTTTATACCAAGTGATTTTGAAACTGCGAGACCCAGAATTTGAACTTACCTCCATAGCCGGTCTACAATCTCACCTTTGATGATATGCTTCTCCAAGAGAACATGTACATCATCTGGCTGCACATACCCATACCTTGAAACAATAGATATCAACCATCAAAGTCAAAAATATGATATTAGTTCAGACATTGTTAGAACCTTCTAAAATTCTAATACCATTTTTAGTTTTTTGAACCAATTATTTTGATATCACAACCTTTCATGAAACCAACAGTTTTTCAAATGCATTCTTGATCTCTGTATCCAAACTTGCAATAAAACTAGATAGAAAAAAAATTAATGTAGCTTTTCCCTTACCAATGTCCAGTGACTTTCCTGTGGATCTTTGATTGGTAGATGATAACATTCCCAGCGTATTTGTGACCACCAATGTGAGAACATGGGCTAACTGACACTTTACCTTGTAGACCATAAAACTCAAGTTCTTCTCTAAATTTACTAACCAACGGTGGCCCACAAACCCCACATCGTCGGTCTCGGGATCCATGGGAACATACAAAGACATATGAACCTTTTAGCAATTCAGGATTTCCAGGCAGCCATTCACCATCCTTAACAAGCACCTCTTCCACAAATGTTTCCACATCAAAATGAGTCAACCTTCTGCATTTTTTAAATGAAAACGAAACTGTCAATAAACAAAGCTCGTCTGTTGAAGAATAACGGAAACTATAAGAAATACTTGGACCATTACCTGTATCTGATCATATCAGGAAAGATAAGTACATCCCCATTAGATGTCTCTGTTCCATCATGGCCCTCACATATTGTGAGTCGAGTCTACAAATGACGGAAAACACACACAAAATGCATATCGTTAAAAAGATATTCATGATTGATGCAAAAAACATAAGACTAAGCAATCGACCACTTCCACATAAATTCCACCACAGACATAAGCACATGAAAATAAAAAGTAAACCACTGCAAATAAAGCTCAAACGCAGACTTATGTGTTCAATGACCCATACTGAACCCTACAGACAAGTTCTTTTTATGTTGTTAAACCATAGATTCTTGCCATAAATAGACACTTTACCTTAACTAACCCATACCAAATCCAAACAGTCCCATGAACAGAATGATTTGATGATCCATTAAGATCTTAAAAAGATACTTTGACTAACCTAAAACGACAGAAAGCAAGTGTCTTTTAACCATAATGATCTCCAAATTGGTAAAATGAATTCTAATCACAAACCCATGAATCAAAACTGTTGGAATCAATTAGACAAACGTAAGAAACAAGCAATACTCTTGGAATCTAGATTCAAGTTAACATAAACAAGCTGAGAATCCATCACATAAAGATAGACTAGGAAAATAAAAGGCTCACCTCCTTCTTCATGCTACTTTTCCTAGCCGATACAGCAGCAGAGAGAAGCCTCGGCAACCGATCAAACTCCGCCGCCTCGATCCTCGCCGGCCAAACAGAAGGCTTTTTGTAGCACAAGAAAACATGCCTCTCGTAAAACTGAACGGTTCCAGCGAGTTCCTCCGATCGGAAATCAGGACGAGCGAATCCGAAATCAGCGTCGTTGCTGGTCTCTCCTCCACCGAGCAAGCTCTCGCTTTGGAAACTCCCGGAGCGAGAAGTCGGTTCGCCGAGGAAGTTGTTGTTGTTGTTGTCGAGGTAATCGGATACAGTGACCGGAGAGGAAGCAGATGATGTGAAGGATAAAGGGTCGTCTCTGTCTCTTCCACTTCCCATTTAAAGTTTGAAACTTTTTTTGATAGATCGAAACTGGAAAACTATGGAGAGGAGAGGAGAGAGAGGAGAAGTGAATGTTTCAGTGATTCTCTACTGAGTGGTGTCCGAAGTAATATTTTAAATCCGGTTATGTCCTTAACCGAGATTCGTTTTTTGGCAATCGATCCCGGTACAGTCTTCGGTTAACTTCATGAACTTTATGTCTGGAGACAGAGTTTTCTCTCACTTAATAGCGTAGTTAAGTTACTTGAAGCAGTTTTGCCTTCTTACGTTGGTTTCTGAAAAGACAAAGGAAAAACATTGTTAACAGTTTTGTTATGTAATAACAACAAAACAGCAGCAAGAGTGGTTAAAGCCTGAACGAGTAATACTTTAAATCCGGTTATCTCTTTAACCGAGATTCGTTTTTTGCAATCCAGCCGGTAAAGTCTTCGGTTAACTTCATGAATGTGTTGCATCTGGAGATAGATGATGCCGAAATGAAGTTTAACCAAGGGAGCGTAGTTTAATTACTTAAAGTAGTTTTGCCTTAATGATTGTTGATTACTGTAAAGACAAAGGTCTCTCGTGATTTTATATTATTGTTTAGATGTTGTTGTTAACTATATAGAGCAGCAGACAGAATGGTTCAAGCATGGACAAGTGTTATTAGTTCTCCATGCTTACCCATTCGTGTGTATTTGTAATGTCACATTGCAAAACAATCTGGCTAAGTGCTATAATTGTAACAGCAGAGTACTATAATTGTAACAGGAGCAGTTTCAATCCTTTATGCATATTTTGATATTCACATACCAACACGAAAACAAAAAGGGAAACAAGATAATCATATTATTCATTTATTACCATTGGCCTTGTCTGTACCAGAAGAACTAAAGAAAACTGGACAATGTCTGAAAAGGGAGCCTCACAATTCAAACAACAATCCAAGGAGGCTTTTATGCTAAATGGTATATAGACATACAAGCAACCCTATCTTTTTGGCTATGCAGCAGCTAAATTTACTTCTTGTCTCTACCAAAAGTAAAGCTGGTTTACGCAAATCCAGACTCAAACAAAAACAACAACAAAATATTATATCCAAAGTTTTAAATGGTAGGCTAGAGAGAGAGAGATGAGTCTAGGTATGTGCCATGTGATCAGAAAAGAGTTTAGGCTTTCACCTCCTCGGCACCAGCAGAGCCTCCTCCTTTCTCCTTTTCTGTATCATCTCCTTTCTTAACCTCCTCAGTACCAGCAGACCCTTCTACATTCTTCTTCTCTGCATTATCTCCTTTCTTAACCTCCTCAGCACCAGCAGAGCCTCCTGCTTTCTCCTTCTCTGCATCATCTCCTTTCTTAACCTCCTCAGTACCAGCAGACCCTTCCCCTTTCTCCTTCTCTGCATCATCTCCTTTCTTAACCTCTTCAGCACCAGCAAAGCCTTTTGCTTCCTCCTTCTCTGCATCATCTCCTTTCTTAACCTCCTCAGCACTAGCAGACGCTTCTGCTTTCTCCTTCTCTGCATTATCTCCTTTCTTCTCCTCCTCAGCACCAGCAGACGCTTCTTCTTTCTCCTTCTCTGCATTCTCTTCTTTCTTCTCCTCCTCAGCAGACCCTCCTTCTTTCTCCTTCTCTGCATCATCTTCCTTCTCTTCCTCTTGTTCATCAACCTCTTCTTCTAGTTCGGTGAGCTCAGTTTGGATCATCAGCTTTATAGATGACTTTCTTGGGGTGAGATCTTCTTTGAACTCCTTAGCTGAGATATGGGTAAAACAATATATTTTTTTACATACATAAACACATAATCTAACCAAAAAGAAATTAATGAAACCAATCTGTTCATACCAAGTTCTTTGAGGATGTCCGTAAATGTAGCCTGCAGAAGAACAACAATGATCAAATAAGGTTATCTAGATATAAAAGGTATATACAGTTATTTTACAACAAAGTCTAAATAACTTTCAGAAAATGCAGAAACTTCCATAGTTGCAGAATCCCATTAAAAGCTTGAGAAAATTAACTCACCGTATTCAAATCCACCCTTTTCAAAATCTCAATGATTGCTTTTCTCAACACATTATCACTTGGCCCTTTGATTTTCTCTTTCCCTTTTCCAGCACTTTTCACTTCTAGCATAGGCAGAAACACAGATAAAAATGGTGTCAGAAAACATTAGTGACTACAGTATAGGTTAGCTTCTGCTAATGGAGTCTGATAAACCTTACACTCACACACACATGTTGTATTCTACCTAACTGATTATCTTAGTGGAAGATAAATATAAACAGGATAATATTCAAACCTGGCTTCTCTTTTGAAACAGACTTTGACGGGGCCGAGGCCTTGGTAACTTTTGCAGACCTCTTCCTCTTAGAAGACGCCTTTGGCGTTGTATCACTGTCATCATCTGTCTTCTTTCGTTTTGCTGATGTTCGCTTCGGTGTAACTCTCGCAGGAGGACTGGATTTTGAAGCAACTGCCGCTTTCTTGTTTCTAGCTCTCCCTGCAGATTCTTTCTTCCCAGCTGACACTTTCGAACTGCGCTTCTTCTTCTTTGGTCTTTCTTCCTCCTCAGATTCATCTTTCTCCTCGCTTTCAGATTTATCAGGAATACCATTATCATTCTCCTCCTCCTCTTTGTTCTCCTTTTCTGCATCCTCAGACTCATCCTCAGAATCAGCTGAACTCTTTTTAACAGCCTTTGTTCCTTCCTCAGACTTTCGTTTTCTCTGCAAATGCCATGGAAATAATATAATCAGATCTATTGGGACCAGTAATTTACAGTTGCAGATAAGTAACATTGAGACTGATCTTAAGCTACGCATTGTGATACCTTTGATGATCGTCTGGAGGATGAACTTCCAGCTGCAGGGGAGCTTTTCTTTGGAGTTCTCTTTCGCTTTGCTCCAGTACTTGACTGTTTCAACAGAATTTTTTAAAAGAATGAAACATGCACAAAGAAACTCTATATGAACAACGTTTTGTAACACCAAAATACCTTATCTTTCTCATTAGCTGGAATGTCGCTTTTCCCATGAGGTTTCTCCAAAAACTCAATCAGTTTTGTAATAAGATCTTCCTGTGTTGAGAAACCATGCCATAATAAGTTATAAATATTTGATAAATAAGGAAACGAATTATCATAAACTTGATGACTACAACCAGAAATGGCTCAACAAGAGAAAGATATCTTTAAACTTCAGATTCAAGAACAGAAATAAATAGCCATACTGACCTTCTTTGTTGTAGCTTTGTAAAAATGTATGTCAAACACATCGCAAAACTCCCACAGCTTTTCTTTGTTACATTTATCGAGCTTTTCTTTTATTTTCTTTCTTGCCTTTTCCTGCAAATAACAAAAACGCAATTATAAACAAATTCAAAAGTATGCTTAAAATAAATGTCACATGTGATATTACACACCTCATTTCCATGCCAAACAAAGCCAGAGAAGCCCAATATGTTTGTCTTGATCTGAGCCGCCTGTCAAAACATTAAGAATGAGTAATATATGAACATGAATAGCAGACATGCGGCTGACATAAGAGTGCAGCACAACTAGTAAACATTCAAGAGAATATGCATGTTTGAAAAATTAGAACTTTAACTATTAGAGTGGCGGAATAAAAACACTCACCTTCCCTCTCCTGGCAAATAGAATTGTGTGCAGCGACCTCAAAGTTCCCTCCGACTTCTTCCTCGTTACCTTGTATGCAACTACAGAGAAACATTCATGATATATATTATAAGAACAAAACGAAACCATGAAAGGAATATTAATAATATTGATTCATAATATTGGTTCACAGGAACATACCGCTGGAAATATCTTTGAGATATACACCTTGCCCCTGTAACATTATAAAAGACAATTATGAACATATCTAGCAACGAAAGTTCAACTGAACTAAGGAAAGTATTGGAAAACCTTTTCAATATGGAATTCTTTGGAAGAGTCTTTATCAATCACTGCGACAAGCCTCTCAACTGATTTCCGCTCACGCACAGGGCGATCAGACAAAGGAGTCTTCGGTTCTGCATCCTTTTTCTCTTTTTTATTTTTTGTCTTCTCAACAACCTTTCCCTTCCCACGCTTTTTAGAACCCTTGCTCTCTTCTTTCTCATCTTCCTTCTCATCACCGCTCTCAGCTTTTTCATCTTCCTTTGCATCTTTGCTCTCCACTTTTTCATTGCCATCCTCATCTTCATCTTCCACCTTTGAATTTGCCGCTTCTACTTTCTCTGTTTTATCTTCTTCTATGTCTTCCCCTTCTTTTCCTTCTTCAACCAAGCCCTCCTCCTTCTGCTCCTTTGCATTATCCTCCTTTTCCTTTTCATCCACAGTCTCCACTTTTTGATCTTCCTCCACACTCTGTACCTTTTTATCTTCATCCACATTCTCCACATTTTCAGTCTTTTCTGTCCCTTTGTCTCCATCTACCAGCTTCTCCTCATCCTCCTGTCTTGTTCCATTTACTCTTTCACCTTCATCTTTCACGTCCTCCTCTGATTCTTTCTCAGCTTTCTTGTGGTCTGCCACTTTAGTCTCTTGCTTTTCATCATCTTTGCCATTGTTAGATTCAACATTTTCCGTCATTACAGTATCTTCCACCTTACTACCTTCAGAGACACCATCATCACTTTGCTTTTTCTTTCCATCAGCATCTTCATCCATGTTGGTGACCTCTGCTTGTCCCTCATCTTTGGTGACAGTAACGTCTTCTTCCATTTTTTCAATCCCAGCATCCATCTCCATTTTTTCAGGTTCAGCCTTCTCCTCATTTTTCTCAAGTTCTTGCGTTTCTTTACCTCCACCATTCTCCTCCTTGTTTCCTTTCATAACCTCTGATGGCTTTTCAAGAGAGGTAGTCTTTGTTGCTGTTGCCTCAACGGTTGCCTTTGAATCTTCTTCCCCCATTATTAAAACAGTTTAGTAGATTCTTTTCCAATGAAAACACTTATTGTTGTCCACCAAGAGCTGCATGAGAAATAAGTAAAGATAATCAAAATCAACATCTGATGAACTGAAGCCACACCCAAAGACTAGCCAAAACAGCAACTCAATATCACACAGAGCATGTTAAACGCATTGACTAGGCATGTATGCAAATAAAGTACTGAACTTTAGGAAAAATTGGTCAACCATAGAGCCAACAAGAAACATTAAAGAGATATTCAACTTAAATCTCATGTGTGTTCCACAATAATCTCTTAGTCCTATTTTAGATCTGAACAAGAAGATCAAAATCTAAATTTTAATGGAGAAATCAAGGGTTAGCATTAAAGAAATCAAATCTGAAATCTTAAAGGTTCATCCTTTATCCTAAATTCCAATGCATTCTGGATGAAAAAAAAGACCTAGATTGATAAATCAAACCACGCAATAACTCACAGAGATCCCCTCACCTTTTACATATCATCAATTCAGAGAAACACAATAAAGTCATCTCCTTTTAACTTAAATCTCTCAAAAATCATGCATTTATCAAATAGAAAGACAATAAATTCTCAAAAACATTGAAATTCACAGATCAACAAAGCACATGAAAAACCCTAACTTCTTATCCAAGCCTTAACAACACACAAAGAGCATGCGACATCAGACAAAACACAAGACATACATCTGACAAGGATTATCCAACAGGGTTCTAAAGGACAAGACTTTGGAATCTCACCTCACTGTCCCGAGACTCAGCACTGAGTTTTTTTTTCTGCCTTTCGAAACAGAACAAATAGCTTTCTCTTTCGATAGCGTTTGAGGAGAGAGAGAAAGAAGTGAAAGTATTCAGACACAAAACCAGTTTTTATATACAGTTAAATGCCACGTCGGATATTTGGGTCAAGCATTGCAGTCATTTCAATGCTTGAGAGACTTTATCAACGGTCCAGATTTGATTCTTGAGGATTCTCGCGGATTGATGACGGTAGAATACTAGCTTGACTTCATATTATGAAACACGTGCCGAACCTTATATCTTCCACGAATAAATTATCTTTTTTTTCTTTTTCTTAAATTTTTATTAATTAAAGATCTTTTATGAAACTATTAATTAAGGATTTAAAACTATATTAATGTTTATTTTTGTATTTATTTAACTCATTCCAAGTTATAGTTATTTTTAATTTAGAGATTGTGGTTAATATAATTTTAAAAAATATATATTAAACAGAGAAAAATAATAAAAATTAACAAATCTTCGCTTCTAAGTAATACAATTTAACTGAGTTTTTCTTATTTTAAGAAATTAAAATCATTTTTAACTTATTAGCTAAGATATAATATATACATGGAAATGTATAAGACTTTTTTTTATTAATATGGGTTGTCCATATAAAAAGTCAAAGTCAAGCATAAACATATATATTGTTTCCTTAATTAATTTGTTTCAACTTTTAATTATATATGTTACCTAATTATATTATTACAAAGGATTTTATACCCATTTTACAAAAATTAAATCTAAATAGATCATTTTTAAATGTTTCAAGAAAACATGGATTAACCTTATTTTTTATGAGAATTTCGTATAGGTATTTTAATAGGATTCGAAATTCAATATCCTTAATTTAGCATTAATAGATACTTAGTAAAACTCTTAGCATAAGTTTGCATTCTTTGGGATTAAAAAATCCATATTGTTTACTTTTTATTCATTTTGTTTACATTAGATATGTCCTTCTATATTTTTACACTAACTAAAAAAATAATATTCAGTTTTGATTTTATTTAACTATTAAAATTCTATTACTTTTAACATTTGTATAGTTAATATAAGAGTAATAGAGATAAATTAATGACATAAATTATGCTAAATCCTAAAATTATTTATATTTTGTAACAAAAATTTTCTTTACAACGTCACTTAAAATGAAACGAAACTAATCATCATGGGTGTTTATACTAGCTTGTGGACCACTTGGCAAGGTACGACCCATCGTGGACAGTTTTACTGTTATTCATACATTATTCAATCTGGAAGATCATACAACGGCTTAAATTGCTTTTCATGGGGGCCTTGGATCATGTCTTTGTATTGCACCTGAGCTTCTTCAATGGAACTTATCGAATTAAGGAGAAAAAGAAACACTTTGTAATAACATATTGATGTTTCTTGTTTAACAATAAAGCATTTATCATACTGTAATTTTACAACACATTCTTTGAACTCAAAACAGGTGACACATACAAATATATATATAGTGGTAAAAATATTTTCAAATCAAGATCAGTTATCTCCAGTAGAGACAGAGAGAGATGAATCATATAGAAGGTCCATTCCTAACCTAATAAGAATCCATTACTGCCGCTTCCTTTGTCTTCTAAGGACCAGACTGTATTCTCCCTATGTTATGTGGATACGGGTAAGATGAGTGGTTCAAGGACGAGATGTCACCGTTTTGAGTCTCGTTCTGAGTTTCTCTCGGCGGGCCATACTGATTGACACCGCTGGTTAAGCTAGCATAGTAGGATGAGATGGGAGTAGCATGAACAAACCTGAAACCGACTCCATTTGGGTGAGTTTGGTTGATGAGTTGTTGATTCTGATGCTGATGCTCGTTGGAAGTGTGGTTAGGTCCATCAGATGAGACTCCAACACCAAGATTGAGGCTGATGGTGTCTGTTTCAACTGGTCTGAACCGAGGCTGGTTGTCATGATGATTGTTGCTAGACTTTGAAGTGGGGACATCGTGATTGTGTTTGCCTTCGTATGTTGTTATTACAGCTTTTGGATCATGTGATGCCCTCTCCACGTGTTTTCTCACTGGGCATCCAGATGCTGTGCACTTGTAGTAACTCCTACAAAAAGCCAAGGGATCAACACTTTATGCACAAACCAAATAACTAGCCCTTGACGACAAAGGCTAAACTGCTCTAGCTATCATCTTAAACTTTAAGTTTTGCTTGTGTATGTTCACTTGAGCAGAAAGAGTTGTGTGGTTGTACGAACCTGGGATTTGGGTTTCCCCTAACGACTTTCTGGCCATACTTACGCCACCTATAACCATCATCAAGTATGTCAACCTCACTTAGAGTTTGAACAACAACCCTAGGCTCCCGGATAGGTTTCACAAGTGGAGTTATTTCCATGGTTCCATCCAACCTCCTGCATAAAGTTAGAACAAAGTTTTGATCACGTCAAATCACTGTTTCAAACAAATCACCTGAATCCTTATATTCTAATACCTCCGTTTTGTATATGGATCATCTTCATCTTGGTCATCTTTATTCTTATTTGACACTGCAACTTCTCCACCATCGTCAGTTGTATGAGGTACTTCAGGGTTACCAGTTTGCTCAATGGCTTGTGACAAGTTGTAGACGCCAGATACCTTCTCTGCATGCAGGAATAAAGAGATGAAGTTACATGTTTTCTCAAGTAGAGTTTGTGAATCTTCTCTCAAGTTTTAGATAAAGTTACCATCTAGGCCAGTCACTAGAGGACACTTACCTACTCTTTCTTCTTGTGCAGGCATACCAAGACCAACAGAGTTGCGTCGACCAGGTTGAGGTTTAGGATGGTCATGTGTACCCTTGTAAATAATATCTGTGATCTGGCCATCATAAGACCTTTCAAATAATTTTTTCACTTCACAATTAGGATGTGTGCATTTATAATAGCTCCGCGGGAATTCACTCCCTTTGACATGCTTTTGACCATACTTTCTCCAGTTGTAACCATCATCAGCCAAAACTGATGGTGCACTCCCCCTCGGATCATTTTGCGATGTATAGACTGATTCATCTTGCTCAGATCCGGCAGGAATATCTGAGCTTGGCGGTGTATTCTGACGAGGAGGAGTTGGCCGGCTCAGATCACTTGAGCTAGCTGCAGCCTCACTGACAGAAGAAGGTGAATGTAAGGATCCATAGCCCTGGCCTTGAAATTGGACTGCTGGCTCACTTTTATGCTTGTCAAGCTCTGCATAAACCTTGAAATCAATAAAGATATTTAGACAACGCCACCACGGAACAGTATACAAGGTACTTAAGAACTGTATAAAGCTTGTAGATATAAGGTTTCGAGTGATATAAATTGTAGGAGTCATTTTCTGAACAGTACATAACATTCTAAAGCAAAACAAAAGGCATTTCTTTACACAATACCATAGTGGATGCAGGAGGTCTGAACTCAAATTCACTGGACTTTTGCTCAGTGAAGGTGTTGTCCTGATGGAATGCCCTTCCTGTATAAGAGCTTGAGCTAACGTACACTGGTCGTGGCTTGAACAAAGAACCAGTAGTAGGGGAAGGTTCAGGCTGAAAGTTGAAGAAAATTCACATATAGAAATTTTATAAGTGGAAACAAACATAAACCAACTATTCGTCACTGTTAGGTTTTAAGCATAACTAAACCCTAAACCCCATAAAACGAGATACCATGATAGAAAGTATTTTTACTCACCAACAGAGTCATTCAATACCTCTAATATAAGCAAATGAGAGTCCTATACAACTAAGTGACTAACAGAGAAAAGAATTAACAAAGAAGGGGTAAAGACAAAAGCAGCATTAAACACAACTAAGATGGACAATGTGAAGAGGAAAAAAGATGAAGAGAGAGAGGATATATATAAAAACTACGTAGCAGAAATGATATATAGAAAAGGGTGGTTTATTCGAGAGAACAATCTGAACGGACATGAATGCAGAGTATAGGAACGTGAAGAATCCGAATCTGGGCCAAAATTATGTTAACGTAAGCAAAGATAATCATAGTTATATAAGCAGCACTTACAAAATGATTAAGAAACAAAAACGGAAACGATGTTATTACCTTGTGGGGCAAACAGGAAGCATCTTCACCAAATTACCAAAAAAAACTAATTAAGAAACCTTTCCCTACCACTAAGCACACACACTACTAGAAGAAGAATCTTATAAGCTCCACTTAAAAACCACAATATGAACAGTGATCCGAATCAGAATCTGAAGCAACGACAAAAACCAACCAAGTGGAACAATAATGTCAAACCAAACAAAAACTATCTTGTTTTTGTTTTGTTACTATTCAATTTCACGAAATAAAAATCTACTCTTTAGGTCTTAAATGCAATTAGAAAACCTAATTTCTCTCAATTGAACCCACGAAAAGAGGTTAAAAGTCGAGAAGATGAAGTAGTAAGATTAACCTTGATGTTGGAGATGAAAACGGGAGATTCCAAAAAGGAAGTGGGACTCAAACCAGGAGGAATCGTGATGTCGGTAGACCTCGAGATCGGAAGCTTAGCCGGTGACATCAGCTTGTACCTCGCACCACCACCACCATTGCCTCCTCCTCCTCTTCCTCCTCCCACTGAATCGTGCCTTTCTACCGTCGCTGAGCAGTCTAACTGAAACTCCTTCCCGTCATTGTGAACTTGAGGGTTCATTATCTATAGAAAGAAGGGAAGAAGAATGGAGGAAACGAAAGAAGTTAAAAAAAGGAAGGTCTCGGCTATGGCGGATTGATAGCTCTTTTGCTCTAAAGCTTTGTGTTAGTGAAAGATTTTGTAAGAAAGAGATCGACTTTCCGACCGCTCTTTCAATTCATTGTTTTTTCCTTTTTTTTTAAATATTTCTTTCTCTTCTTTTTGTTTGTTTTTAGCCTCTTTTTATTTTACTTTTATCAATTTTTTTTTCATATTAATATGGAAATTAACGTTTGATCCAACAATAAATAAATAAATTAGCGGACCTTCTTATTAAATAAAGAAAAAACAACTTAATCCAATATCATTTTTCGACAGTGACCAGACGATTCGTCACAAATATTCAAAACATAATTTGTGGATAGTCTCCTTATACTTTTGAGCTCTATTGGGCTAATGGCCACAATAACTAACACGCTGGATAGTATCTGAAGGTCAACTAGATTATAGCCCATTTGTAACATGAGCAATTAGATCCAATTAACACTATCAATTAGGCTTTTTCGACTAACATGATTAACATAGCCAGTTTGCAAGTTATGACTTGTAGAAACACAGTTAAGTACTGTACTTGGTAGTTAAATTGGGATTGGATATTACCAGTCAAATAATACCTTTTTTTTTTGACATCAAACAAATAATAAACATTTGTCCAAACATAATGCAGCATTTGGATACTCGTATAAACATTTGTCCAAAAAGAACAATTTGGGTAGACTTTTGCGTCCACATAGGATCAAGCTGTATACAGTATATATCCTATCTTCTCTAATAGTTTTATAGAATTACCACCGCCCGTATTATGCTGATGGTTAAGCGCATATGCTGGTTTTCTTGTATTTATAATTTGAAATTTGGTAGGAGGACTTTCTACTAAAAAAAAATAGTATTTGTGATTTGATTCACTTTTTATCAATAGTATATTTACGTTTATTTCATAGAGTTACAAATATCTGGAATTTTGATTCGAATGAATTCATTACATACATGATTTATTGTGATGTTCATCTACAATAATGTGCTGTGATGTTTGTTAGTTAGTGTTATATGTATTGTGTAAAAGGTCTTATTATAGGCAATAACATGCTATTCATATTATTAATGTGCTACATATATGAGGGTGTAAATTTTGGTTATATGAAAATTTACCCAATATGACAATTTACTCAAATACTAAATAACAAAATCATATCTAAAAAGTGTTTCTAGTTATATGAAAGTACTATATGCATAAAGTTTCAGCATGGTTTGTTTCTAAAGCAAGGAATAATGTGTAAAGGTTGTGGAAAACATGTTAATATTTTGTTTGTTAAATTGTTTTTTCTTCTTGTGTTGTATTTAAAAAGCTTCTGATGGGTTAAGGAAACACTTTTTATTGATGTTACCATCCTTCACTTCATTTGTCATTTGACATCTTTTTTCTACTTCAAACTTTTTTTGTAGATTCACTAATACACTAGTACACAACTCTTGAATTGAATTTTTCTGAGCGACTGCACAACTGAACTAAGTAGTGCAGTAGCAAATCCACAAAAACAAAATGTAAAACTACAACTTGGTTGTTCCTCACAAAGTAATTGCTAGTGGGCAAATATATGTGTGGTTAAATATAAATTTAAAAACTAAAGCAGCTATGATCTGCCTTCTCTAAAATAAGATTCTTACATACCAAAAGAGAGATGCAAATCTCAAATCTTTCCCTCTATTATTATTTGTGACTGTTCTCTTTTACCATCTTTGGCCTGAGGAATTCAAAGTAAAAAAAAAAATTAAGAAAGCATTACAGAAAAGATAATAAGAAAATCTTTTTAATAAACTTGAGAGAGAGAGGGAGACCATCTTGATAAGAGAAGAACCCATTAGAGACAGAGAGATAGGGATGCCTTGTAGAATGAGCAAAACATCCTCTGTTTCTCCTGTCCTTGTCCCTTTTCCTTAGATCTTAAAGGTTTTCCACATTTCTTATCATCTGGGTCCTCTCCAAGATGGTGAATTTCACACTCCACAAGTTTGATTTTAGATTTTTTTAAAAAAAAAATCTAACGTTTTCTTTTCTTTTCTCTCTTCTGTCATTGTCCATTTTGCCGTTTTTCATCCTATTGAATGTCTGTTTCATTCCTTTGTAGTTTTTTTTTTATTTATATTTATAATTTTGTCTGGACGATTATATGTTCTTTATTTTGATTGGATGCTTTGTTAATCCATTGTCAGATTTGAAAACACTCAATTCCGATTTGAACGGGGACTTGGATTCTGTTTTCAGACAAAAGTACATTTTCCATGTTTCTCTTACCGTTTGATATTAAGTTTTTCCATGTTTAGAGATGTCTCAATCTCTAAAGATTATCTCATCATAAAGCTCAGAGCTTTGATCATATTTTTTTTTAAAAAACGTCCTTAAGATTTCTTCAGTATTTTCAACTGATCGGTGTTTATAAGATCAAATCCATTGAAATCGCGTTTATTGTTTTTGCAGGAGCAAAAGATGGAATCTTTATCGGATCTAGGAAAGCTCTTCATTGGCGGGATCTCATGGGACACAGATGAAGAACGACTCCAAGAGTATTTCAGCAAGTATGGTGATTTACTCGAGTCTGTGATCATGCGTGACCGTGCCACGGGACGTGCACGTGGCTTTGGTTTCATCGTCTTCGCAGATCCTTCTGTTGCAGAGAGAGTCATCATGGAGAAACACATCATCGATGGCCGCACGGTTAGTAATCTTCAAAAAAGATTCTTCATTGATGTATCTTGAGCAATGGATAGTTCTGTAGTTTAGATCTTTGTGTCATCATATACAGGTTGAGGCGAAGAAAGCTGTTCCACGGGATGATCAGCAAGTGCTGAAACGGCATGCTAGTCCAATGAAACTTATCTCACCTAACCATGGTGGTGGTAATGGTGGCAGCGTTAGAACAAAGAAGATCTTTGTTGGTGGTTTACCATCGAGCATTACGGAGGCTGAGTTTAAAAACTACTTTGATCAGTTTGGTACAGTTGCTGATGTTGTGGTGATGTATGATCACAACACGCAGAGGCCACGTGGCTTTGGGTTCATCACTTTTGATTCCGAAGAGTCTGTGGAGATGGTTCTTCACAAGAGTTTTCACGAACTTAACGGTAAAATGGTTGAGGTTAAAAGAGCAGTGCCAAAGGAGTCTTCCCAAGCTCCTGTTGCTAACCGAAGTCCGGTTCTTGGGTTTGGTAATAACTATGGAGTAGTCTCTAATAGGTCTTCTGGTAGTAATAGCTACTTTAATAGTTTTGCTCCTGGTTATAGTAACAACATAGTCCCTGCTGGTTCTAGAATTAGTCCTATTGGTAGCGGTAGAAATGCTTTCTCTAGCTTTGGTTTTGGTTTGAATCAAGAACAGTGTTTGAATGGAAACACTATTGGTTATAGCCGGGTTCCAGGCAACCAATACTTCAACAATGCTTCACCAAACCGTTACAACTCTCCAATCGGATTCAGTAGAGGCGACTCTGCTTACAACTCGAGCAATAGTGACTTGTGGGGAAACAGAACAGACTCTTCTGGTCCAGGTTGGAACTTGGGTGTCTCTGTTGGTAACAAGAGAGGAAACTGGGGACTTAACTTTGAGACGGGCTCTGGACTTTCTGCGTTATCATTCTCTGGTAACACCAATACAAATGGTTTTGATGGCTCTATAGGGGAATTGTACAGAGGCAGCTCGGTGTATAGCGACTCAACGTGGCAGCAGAGGATGCCTCATCAACCTTCTAATGAGTTAGATGGCTCTTTTGGGTTTGGTATTGACAATGTAGGCTCAGACTACCCATCTGCTAATGCCTCTGAAGATTACCCTGGAAGCTACAGTGTTGGAGGAAATAGACAAACAAATAGAGGTACGTATCTTAAAGGCTTTAGCTTTGTTGATCTCTTCTGGTACTTTTGATTCTCTAGTTGAGTATAACTGAGTTTAACATTTTTAGGTATTGAAGCATAGAGAAAAAGACAGATGAAGAAAAGTGATACTTGTAGATCAAGAACAAGCAGAGTTGTAATTTAATACTATCAAAAGTAGAGAAAGAGATACCAACTTTCTTCGTCACAGTGAGTTTCTGTTTTTTTTTTTTTTTACTTCTGTATCTAATTCTTACATAAAGATAAGATCAGATAAGTAGCTGCGGAGATACAAAGATTTGGTTTCTGCGTTCTGTTTCAATAGCAATAACTAGAGATCGTTGATTCTCGATCACTATTACTTAGGTTTTCACTTCTTCTTCCTTCAAGATTGTTGATGTTGTGTGCTGTGTTTGTAACTCTAATTGTTAACTTTTGTTTCTTACATATATTTTTTTCCTTTGGTTTAAACTTTCGATTTTGAATTGTTCATGAGAAAATTTTCTATTAGCTTGAGAGAAAACATTCGACGCATATAGTTTGTTTAAAGTTGGTCAGTATGGTCTAAATGAAATACTATAGTTTGCCGCCAAACTTGTCGAACACGTAAGGTCTATGAAAGATTCATTCCCATGCATTTACTAGTGATGTCTTAAACGGAAACAAAGATTTGTAAAGGTTGGATTAACGAACACCATAAAACAATTTGGACTAAGTTTATAAACAGAAGAAGAGTCTACGTTCACATTTAGAAATTTAGTAAAATACTAGTGTTACTTCCCGTGCTAATGCACGGACAAAGTCTCTTATATTTTTAATTATTTATTATAGTTGTAAACTTAAATAAATTAGTAATTTTTAAACATATTATAATTATGGATTATATTTAAGTAGATCTGTTAAAATATATAAAAATATCTAGAACTATTTTTACAATAAATATGCTGATATCTTTAATCTCACGAGGGATTTAATTAAAGACCTCGTGACCTTGTTAATTAAACGCCGTGTGACCTTTCATTTGTTGCTTATGGCTTTGAAATTATATATAACTAAGAATGACATGTATGTATGTTTACAGAACAAAGACTTCAATAAAACCTTTGAAGAATTTGATTGTGTCTGTGATGCAATAGAGTATATATTTTTATCACTGCACGTGTATAGATTGATATATCAAACATCTGAAAATCAAATTGTGTATTGGAATTTGGAAAGACTGAAAAGTGAATGTAATTGCAAATATGTACCTTTGTTAATTTTCTCTTAGAATTATATTTACGTTCCCATGCTGCACTGTTTTTGCCATCTCCAAGACTTCATATGTTCCTCCCCTACGACCAACTATAATCCTTTTTACTAAATATCTGAAACATTATAGAGAAAGAAGTATCCAAGTATCAGTCAACATTATGTTTTCAATGCTATTTGGAACTTTATTAATTCTACAGTATCTACAAATAAGAATTATAAAAGTAAAAGGCTATATATTTTGATGCTAATAGTATCTACAACTAAAATTTATAAACGCAAAAAGGCTATATATTTTGATGCTAAAGCAAACAAAAATATCACCATATTTCTATAAGATTATAAACACATACTAAGTTGAACCCAAAAAAAAAAACACATACTACAGAATAGGAACACCTACTTTATTAGGCCAGGTCTTGATCTAGCAGTAGGCAACAATCTCCCTCGTTTTCTCTACCACCGGAGTTTCCTAGACAGACCTCATTTGTTGCCTTCCCAGTTATCTCCACATTTTCCTTTTTTGTCCTTTTTCTTCTTGTGATGCTTTCAAGTTTTGTAGGAGCTTTGTACGTGTCCTTAGGTGAGATCTATTAGAGAAAATTGAGAATTAACTAATCCATTTTGAAAATGTTAATGACATATTTTGTTTACCTTTACTTTTTCCACCATGCAGTATCCAGTTTTTGCCAATGTCTAGAGAGCAGAAAACGAAAAGAATATATATAGGGTTAGGAAAAGGTTCATGAAAAATAAATTTATTTGAGCAAAAAGAGCTTAGTTTCACTAACCTTGGCTCTAATCTTCATCTGCTACTTTTGAAGTACGCTTAGTCTATCAATCGTAGTTATCTGTGTTCCTCCTTTCTCACTTTATTGAAAGAATTTTCTTTCGATGATTTCTGTTGTGCAATTGTTTGGTCAGAAAATGTTTTGCTTCCAGTCTGGAATTGTAGATTTGGTAATGTTGATATGGCCATTAGGAGTTTTTAATCGATCTGAGAATCAATGAAGTAGTTGCAGAAAAAATTAGGAATTTACAATTTTGGCTGCGAGTAGAAATATAACTATATTTGTGGCATCGTGAGTTCTAGCGAGATATTAGCGGTTTTAAAGATTGAGATCGTGGATGCAGTGTAATATATATTAGAATTTTTCCATTTTATATCGAAACATTCGGTTAAAGGACGAAACTGTTTTGCATTTAAATTTTTTTCCTTTTTTTTTAAATATAAATTATTTGCCACATGTCAATATTTGATTCGTCAAGCGACTTGCGTTTTCCCGCCAAAAATGAGAAATTACGTTTTCCGAGAAAACTGTAAAATTACGCTTTCCCGCCAAAAACAGTAAAATTACGTTTTCCCGCCAAAACCGAAAAATCACGTTTTCCCGCCAAAAATGAGAAATTACGTTTTCCGAGAAAACCGTAAAATTATATTTTCTGTCAAAATTGTGAAACTACTTTTTTTTCTATCAAAAACCGTAAAATCTTGATTTTTCACAGAAAGTTTTTGTCAAAAACTATGTTTTAAATAAAAATTATGAAATTGTATGTTTTGGAGGCCCATGCACACCCATTGTCCATTTGGTCTTTGACCAGTTAGACCATAGACCAATTGGGTTTTTATACAGTTGGACCATATATGAATTGGGCGCGTCCATAGCCCGTCCAAAATGAATTGGACAGGGCTAGCCCATGGTCGGCCCGCCCAATTGACACCTCTAGCTTCCTTTTTGTCACTTCGTTAGTGGGCTTTAAATGGTCTACATAACATTAAATAACCCAAGCCCAATTATTAGCCGCTGAGAATAGAAAACGTTGTCGTTTACTGTAAGCAGTCGTCGTCTTCTGTATAAGAAATATCTTATCTTAGGTACATACAGACAGAAGAGTATCTTCAGACTTCAACTTCTTAGCTATGTCGGCCGATGATTCTTCAAAAGCTATTGATATCGACGGGAAGCTCGACTCCAATTCACACCTTAACTCTGACGGTGACGATGCGGCGGATAATGATTCCTCAAAGGCATTGACTATTCCTGCTCCCGCCGTTTGTCTTGTCCGGTTCGCCGGAGATGCAGCTGGTGGTGCCGTCATGGGCTCTATCTTTGGATATGGTGCTCTTCTTTCTTTACTCTTCGTTTCTTGTATGACTGGTTTTATCTGCTGTTGCTTTACTGAGATTTTATTCTGTTTTCCGTTTGTTTTATTTGAATCATGATTTCCTGTAGAAGCAGAGTTAGTTTGGTTTTGGTTGTAGAGTGTGTTAATGTGATAAGATTGGCTGGTGAAGGTTTTGGTTTCGAGGTTATTGAACTATCAAGCATTTTGTCTCACTATTAGAAGTTTGGGTTCAGGTTCAGGATTGTTCAAGAAGAAAGGCTTTAAAGGATCATTTGCAGATGCAGGGCAGTCTGCAAAGGTAGTACCTTATCTTATAAATGAATATGCTTTTATTGTTGCAGTGAAACTGAGTTATTTGCATTGTTCTTGTTTTCAAGACTTTTGCTGTTTTGTCCGGAGTACACAGTTTGGTTGTTTGTCTTCTGAAACAACTGCGAGGGAAAGATGACGGTGAGTCTCTTCAGAATGTTTTACATCAACTTGTAATGTCTCTCTCTTACTTATAAATTTCATCTGTAGCCATTAATGTTGGAGTTGCTGGGTGCTGCACCGGTCTTGCTCTTAGTTTCCCTGGTAATCCAAACCCATTATCTTTTTTTTTTTTTTACTTTGGTTAGCATCATAAAAACAGATTAGTCTCATATATACTCTCTGTGTTTGCAGGTGCTCCACAGGCTCTTCTACAGAGTTGCGTCACTTTTGGGGCTTTCTCCTTTATCCTTGAGGGACTAAACAAGAGACAAACAGCTTTGGCTCACTCTGTCTCCTTGAGACACCAAATCGGAAAATTTGAAGATCATCAACGTGCTTCACCACTCTCCCTTGCACTCCCGATCCATGAAGAAATCAGAGGAGCCTTCTCTTCTTTCTGCAAGTCCTTATCTAAACCCAAGAAGATCTAGTTTTCCCATGATTCTCCTTTCGTTGTACCTTAGGTTCTCTCTGTAGATTTTGAATCATTCCCTGCTTTCGCTGTACTTTGTGAGAGAATGTTTTATTAAAGGTCTCTGATGTACTTTATGTACCCGTTTGCTCCATTAATACAATCTTTTGTTCCAGAGAAAAGTTTCCAAAGTTGGAGAGTACATATATAGTAAAAGTACTCAAAAAGAAATGGCTCTGTTGTTATGCTGACATAATCTGAAACTTTGAAAGTCACTTGCCTTGTTTCTGCCTGAGGCGTTCTTTGACAAAATCATTACGGGCTTTAGTACGAGCTTGCTGAGGAGCAACGTTGAGATACGAGAGATGGATTCCAACGGCGAAAAGAGCTGCCCCTGAGGCGAAAAACGCCACCGTCACCGCCAGTTTTCTTGGTGATGATGGATAGCAAAAGGACATTCTCAAATGCAGCTAATCCAGACCAGATGGATTAATCAACTCTTCGTTTTTTTTTGCTACAACTGGTCAAGGTTTAATGTGTTAAGAGTCAAGGAATAGATAATATGAGTAAGAATAAGATGAAAATAATCGTGGAAAGAAAATTCAAGCAATTAGGAAGAGAAACTTTCTGAGAGACATTCGATCGAACATGTTGTGTGCACGGTCTAACTTTCGTTAAAAGCCAAAATCGCACAAATCTTCAAAACATGATCGGTACTAATAACCAAACTGTAATCTCAGGAAGAAAAAAAAAACCATATATCGGTTTCTGCTTTTTACCATAGGGTAGCCGAGCGGAAGCCGTGAGCATCTGCAGCTATAGACGCACACAATAAACAAGACAAAGATCTTCAAATTAATTGTGATAAAATATATAATTAACGTGTAAACGATAGCACAATGGGGATGTAGCTCAGATGGTAGAGCGCTCGCTTAGCATGCGAGAGGTACGGGGATCGATACCCCGCATCTCCAACTCTTTTTTATTTATTGTTTCGTTCGATCATGGGCTTACATAGAAAGGCCTCCTTAATATTTTTGCCAAATGGGCTTCTCAGAAAAAAATATTATCTTACACAGATTAGTGTAACAAATGTTCATCACTCTATTTCTAAGTTTTACTTAGGCCTGCCTTTAAACAGAACCGAAAATAACCGAAAAACAGAATGGAATTAAACCAAAAATATCCGAACTTAACCAAAATAACCAAAAATATTAGAAAATATTCGATTGTTTTTTGAAAAATTATACCGGAATTAACCGAAAAACCAATAAATCAGTTATTTTCGGAAAAAAATTTAAAAACCGATAACCAAACCAAACCAAAATTTAATTCGGTTAATTTCGGAATAGGTTTCAAAGTTTCCGGTTAACCATAAACCGACGGTTGGGTTCGGTTTCGGAAAACCGAAGTCGGAGGCTAGTTTTACTAATCTCCTCCATTTACATTTTTTATTGTGTTTAGACTTCTTTCTCCGGCGCCGTCTCCGAAGCATATATCTCTCGCAGTAGCTAACTAAGACAAGTCTCGCTGGTGAGAAACCTTCAAAAACCTTACCGTATTATAATGATCCGCATAGCCACCACTGTTCATCACCGTCTCTATCTTCGATTCTCAACTTTCCCTATCTATAATAACAAGCTAGATCCATCATCTCCAAACCCTACTACTCTCTCCAGACACAAGAACACAATTCCAATCCCTCACAGAAGCAACCCGGAACCCAAAGGCCAAGACCTCGACTTCGTCAACGTAGCTCACAGCCACCTGATTCAATCCGATTGGGACAAGCTCAATACCCTCTCAAACCGTTTAGATCCATTCAGAGTCAAGAACATACTCCTCAAGATCCAGAAAGATCACGTCCTCTCTCTCGAGTTCTTCAACTTTGTGAAACAACAAAACCCAAACTCACACTCTCTCGAAACACAAGCCGTTGTTCTCCACACTTTAACCAAGAACCGGAAATTCAAATCAGCAGAGTCAATCTTGAGAGAGATGATACTCTTAACAACTAATGACGTGGATTTACCTTCGAAGCTCTTCGATGCTTTGTTATATTCTTACAGGGAGTGTGACTCTACGCCACGTGTGTTTGACTCACTCTTTAAAACTTTTGCTCATTTAAAGAAGTTTAGAAACGCTACTGATACGTTTATGCAGATGAAGAGTTACGGTTTTTTACCAAACGTTGAGTCTTGCAATGCTTATATGAGTTCGTTGCTGTCTCAAGGGAGGGTTGATATCGCTTTGAGGTTTTATAGAGAGATGAGGAGGTGTAAGATATCTCCCAACACGTATACTCTCAACATGGTTATCTCGTGTTATTGTCGGTCTGGGAAGTTGGACAAGGGTGTTGAGTTGTTACAAGACATGGGGAGGTTGGGTTTTGAGGCGACGAATGTGACGTTTAATACGTTGATAGCTGGTCACTGTGAAAAAGGGCTTTTGAGTTTGGCTTGGAAGCTTAAGAATATGATGGGGAAGAATGGGTTGCAGCCTGATGTGGTTACTTTCAATACTCTTATTCATGGGTTTTGTAGGGATGTGAAGTTGAAAGAAGCTAGTAAGGTTTTTGGTGAGATGAAAGCGGTTAACGTGGAGGCCAACACTGTTACTTATAATATTTTGATTAATGGGTATAGTCAACAGGGTGATCATGAGATGGCGTACCGGTTTTATGAAGATATGGTGTTTAAAGGGGTTAAGCGTGATATCTTGACGTATAATGCGTTGATTTTGGGATTGTGCAAGCAAGCTAAGACGAAGAAAGCTGCGCATTTTGTTAAGGAATTGGATAAAGAGAGTTTGGTGCCGAATTCGTCGACCTTCTCTGCGTTGATAATTGGACAGTGCGTGAGGAGAAACGCAGACCGTGGGTTTGAACTGTACAGAAGCATGATTAGGAGCGGTTGCCATCCGAATGAACAAACATTCGATGTTCTGATCTCTGCCTTTTGTAAGAATGAGGATTTTGATGGAGCAGCTCAAGTGTTGAGGGAAATGGTCAGAAGATCAGTTCCTCTTGATTCAAGGACTGTTCATGAGGTCTGCAATGGACTAGAGCATCAAGGGAAAGACCAACTTGCGCAAGAGTTGGTAAAGGAGCTGGAAGCCAAAAAGAGTCTTCAAGAACCTTTAGGTAACTGAAAAGTAGAATGTATTTATTGTTAACCAAAAAAAAAAACTTTGTATGTTCAGTGGAATTAGAAGTTGATTACGTCTTTTTTTAGAATGGATACAATCTCATAAATATTACAAAACAGAATGCAAGAGTATATGTTATAACAACAAATGAATATCTCAAAATGAATTTGAGGGAAAATTACACTCCAAGAATTTCCTGTTCTTTTTGACAGAAGTAGAATATAAACAGGAAAAGAATTTACGGTTGCGGCAGTTAAGATTTGACTTGAGTCACGCAGGAAAGACATTATCAACAGCAAGGAGATGTGATCACATAAGTAGAAGAGAGGCAAGAACCATTGCGAAAAACAGAGAGGAGAAGAGAGGTGCACTGGTTGATGGGGTTCCAGGGGTTGAGGTTGGGGCTTTTTCTGTAACCGGAGGTAGTGGTGGCTCAGTGACATCAGCATCTGTGAAAACCGGGTTTGGAGCAGGTGGATTGGGGTCTTAAGATTTGACTTGAGTCACGCAGGAAAGACATTATCAACAGCAAGAAGACAAGGAATGAACATCCAAAAAGAAGAAAGGAGGTGATCATGTAGAGGCTAATAGCTTGAATTGAATATTGCGGTCGGTGCAGCTCAAGGACTTTGCTATATGCATCATGATTGTACTCCTGCGATCATACATAGAGAGATGTGAAATCAAGCAACATCTTGCTTGATTATGAATTCAACGCCAAGATTGCTGATTTCGGGTTGGCTAAATTGTTGGTTAAGCAAAACCAACAACCTCATACCATGTCAGCTGTTGCTTGCTGGATCCTTCGGTTACATTGCTCCAGGTAATAACACTCTTCAAATATATTTCATGCAGGTCTCATTGTTTGGTCTCTAACATCTTTAGTTAATGTTTGCAGAATACGCATATACATCAAAGGTAGATGAAAAGATCGATGTGTATAGTATAGCTTCGGTGTAGTTTTGTTAGAGCTGGTGACTGGAAGAGAAGGAAACAACGGAGATGAACATACAAACTTGGCAGATTGGTCATGGAGACATTACCAATCTAAGAAACCGATCGCAGAGGCTTTTGATGAGGACATCAAAGATGCTTCTAACACGGAGGAGATGACAACAGTGTTCAAGCTAGGTCTAATGTGTACTAACACATTGCCTAGTCACAGACCTTCCATGAAAGAGATCTTGAGGCGACTAAAAAGACTGCCACAGAGTCACCTGAGGCACCTCTACTGGTTAGTTTATCTGCAAGGAGGAATCTATTTATTAGTTAGAACCGAATCATATACATCTCTGACTTCGCTTTCTGACTATTCAAATGGCACACGTTTCTTGGCAATACATTTTTAGAGAAATGGGTTTGAAATGAACACCGTTCCTAGATTAGCATCTCTCTTAATACGGCACAGAATCTCAGTCGTAAAACTAACTTTGTACTTAATAATCAGACTAAACACACATAAGACTAGTTAATCAATATTTGGAACATTAAATATTTAATTATTTTTTGGGTTTGTTAAATAATACCGAAATGATTGTGTATCATGTCTCTTTCATTTGAATTCAACAAAAAGAAAAGAAGAAAGAAAAGTCGTCTTAGAACGACCAAAAAAAACAGACTCGAAAATTCAAATAATTTGTTCTGACTATTCAGCTAGTCACTCACTTCTTATCTATAAAAAATCGTTAAAAACTGCAGCATACTTCAAAAACTTATATGAATCAATCTCCCAGTCAAACTCTCTCTTTGTCGATTTTCCCCCGGCAAAACCCAACCAACCACAATTACAATATGACCCTCTTACCCTTACTCTTCCTCTTTCTCTTTCTCACCTCACTACCCTTTTCTGTAATTTCGCAGCTCGACGAACGGACAACACTTCTTAACCTGAAACGCGGTCTCGGAGACCCACCGTCCCTCCGCCTATGGAACAACACATCTTCCCCGTGCGATTGGTCGGAGGTCACCTGCGTCAACGGAAACGTCACCGGGATAAATCTCAAGAACCATATCATCACTGCAACGGTTCCGACAAATATATGCGATTTCCCAAACCTGGAAACTCTCGACTTGTCGTCTAATCGATTCTCCGGAGATATTCCGACCGTTCTATACAACTGCACCAAGCTTCGCCATCTCGATCTCTCCCAGAACTACTTCAACGGCTCGCTACCGGAGGAAATCATCTCATGGAAGTCGTTGGTGACGTTGAATCTGTCAAAAAACAAAATTTCCGGGAAGATTCCTAGAGCTCTAGGATTGTTGCCAGCCTTGCGAGATCTTGATCTGTCGGAGAACGAACTCTCCGGAGAAATCCCACCGGAGATTGGGAGTCTGAAGTTCAGAACGCTTAACTTTTCGTCGAACATGCTCACCGGACAAGTACCGGACCAACTTGATAACCTTGCGTACGAGACAAGTTTCTTGAACAACACCAATCTCTGCGCAGACACACCCGTTGTTAAGTTACAGGATTGTCGGAAAGTGGTCCGGAGATCAAGACGGTTGCCTCGGACGATCTTCGTCATGATTCTAGTCATCGGTGCTCTGATCCTCGCCGTCACTCTTGTTCTCACGTTCATTGCGGTTCGGGACTACGCAAGGAAACCAAGAACAAGCAGAGCTGAGCTAATAAACAAAGATTGTTTGAAGTCATTTCTTTTTAATATTTGTATTCGTTATAATAGAAGGTGATGCAAATAATTTACATCATTTTATAATGTAAACATATTAAATACTTATTCCGTTTCAAAATGATATATATTATATTAAAAAATTGTTTCAAAAGATCAATATTTTACATATTCAGTGCATACAATAATGGTAAATAATTAATTCCAAAAAACTAATTATGTTTATTGAAATTTGATTAGTTACCACTTATGGAAAATAATGAAATATAAAAGAATATAAATTTATAATTCAAATTTAAGATGTTTTCTTATTATGTGTGAATATTCTAAAATATATATCTTATTGAAACAGTGGGAGTGTTCACCAATTGTTATATGATTTGATGATAAATTACGTCAATAGATAAATTAATTAAATAATTTTCCATAAATTATTTATTTTCATTGAACGTACGTACAATTTGAAGAACATAAATTCAAAAAGAAACATGAAAAAAAAAAGATGAATTCTGAGAAAATATTGTAAATAAAATAAATAGATTTCTTCTTCTTTATTTCCCTCTTCAACCTTCGTTGGTGCATAAATTTGAAAATAACTTATAATGAATTCAATATACATTGAACATTAGGAATTGCTAATTTCTCTTTTTGTTGTGTAAAGAAAACTTATAATTTAATCCAAGTTGGGATAAATAGTGTAAAGTTTGAATACTAGGGTTGGGATTTTTAACCTAACTACGATTCAATTTGGTAGGTTTATAAAAAAAAAAGGTTTTCGGTTTAGCTTTTCAAAAAAGAAAAAAAAATTAATCAAACTTTGAACCGAACTAACCGAATTAACCAAAAATTTTAAATTGAACTAACCGAACTAACCAAAATTTCCCAAACTAAACTGACTTGTCAAAAATTTTAACTAAAATATACTCAAACCAAAAACTTAGGTTAATTTTGGTAAAAGTTTTAAAACCAAACTATCCGAAACCAAACTGAACCAAAGTTTATAGGGTTTAACGATTCAATTCGGCAAAGTTTTGGTCCAACCGAATTACCCAAAAACCGAACTACTCTAACCGAACTACCCAAACCCGCATGACTAGTTGATACTTTATGTTTATGGACTCGTAATAAAAGAGTATACAAATTGGAAACTAAAACTTTACAAGTCTAAAAACCTAACCCTAAGACCCAAAAGACTCACTTGTCAATCGATTTTATCGCCTCCCTTGTCCTACTCTCATCTCACAAAACACAAAGGAAAAAGAAAAAAAATGGAAGGGACAGATGACTGAGCATACTTTTGGAGGATACAGTAGATCCTAATCACAAAACATTTTTTTTTTGTCATTTGAAGACTTTATCTACTTATCAATTCAATCCCAGTTGGGAATTAATTATGTAAAGGTGGATATTTTATGGGCTGTAGTGGATAAAAATTGAAAATTAAGTCCATGTCATGTAGAAAAAAGAAATAAAAAAAACTTGTGATCTATAAAAATGTATTCACCCAAAAAAGTAATAATAATAAAAAAAAACAAAAAAAATATGAAAGAGAGTGTAGAAAATTGAGAATGACCAATTTCAGGTTGGTCTAGTGGTAAATGAAGTGCTAACAGCCGTCTGCTGCTCAAGTTCGATTTGATTCGCGTTGGAATGGATAATTTGACAAATGTAAAAGTTTCCCGCAAAGAATTGAAAATTTGAAAAAAACATCTTTTTCATTTGAAAATAGGAAAAAAACTGAGAATGGTTTATTGTTTGAGAAACTATGAATAAAAGTCGAGAAGCTTAACATTTGTCAATTTGTTTTTATAAAAAAAAATTAAATTAACTATAAAGTCAGTTACTTTTAATTATTAATAAAATAATCACAAAAACATATTTTGGAAAACTTATGGTTGCTCTAAGAGTAACTTCATTGGCAAGTTTCTCAAATACACCTCTTTCCTTATTTTTTTTGTTGTAAAAGTTACGTATAAATACCCTAAGAGCTTGTGTTCAAAAAAAAAAAAAAAAAACCCTAAGAGCACGCCTGCCTTTAGCTTAATAAGCTTTGCTAAGAAGATGGAAGAGATCAAACTCAGTTTCCCAGCCGACTCTCCACCGCTTTCGGTCATCGTTGCTCTCTCCCTCTCATCCTTTCCGGTAACCATCGACTCCTCCTCCTCCTCCGCCGTCCCTTCATTCGTCTTCTCCGACGGGTACTCTCTCTCACTTTTTCTTCAGTCTGATTCCTTCCTCTCCCTCTGAAACTAAAACCCCTTTTTGTCTGAATCTAGGCGAAAGCTGACTGGGACATCAGTTCTTCTCCGACACGTCGGTCGATCAGCTAAGTCTCTTCCTGGTTTCTACGGCCACGATGATGCTTTTGAATATTCCCAGGTCTCAAACAAGATTCTCCTTATTGTAGATTTTGTTAATAGTGGACAAAGTACTCTGTTTCTTCTTTTCTTATTGTTTTTAAAGTCTCAACCTTTACTCTGTTTCTTCTTGATTTTGTTTTAAAGTCTCAACCTTTTACTTTGTTTACTTCTTGATTTTGTTTTTAAATTAGTCTCAACCTTTTACTTTGGTTTCTTCTTTGATTTTGTGTGTTTAAAGTCTTAACCTTTGCTTGCAGATTGATGAGTGGATAGACTACGCACCTGTCTTCTCCTCCTCTGGCTCAAAGTTTAAGAATGCTTGTACACGTGTCGATAACTACCTTCAAAGTGGCACCTTTCTTGTTGGTCATTCTCTTTCCATCGCCGATGTTGCTGTTTGGTCAGCTCTTACTGGTATGTATCCATCTATCTTGCTGTTGCAATGTTGCGCCTGTCTAGCAATTTTTCCGATTTTCTTAAAAATCTGATTTAATCATTAAGTTAAAAATCGGTATAAGTTGATGATCTACTAAATTGTTTGGTGTACAAGTAACAATGTTAGTGTGTAAGTCTCACAAAATATTTTTATAATTTGTATATCGGTTATAATAGTCACTGTTATCATCATCATCAGGATCCGGTCCGAGGTGGGAGAGTTTGAGGAAATCGAAAAAGTATCAGAACTTGGTTAGATGGTTCAACTCGATATCGCATGAGTACGCCGAGCCACTCAACAAGGTGGTGGCTGCGTATACTACAGGCTCAGGGAAGCCTGCACCAAGATCCAAAGACGACCAACAAGCATCAGATGTCGATAAAGCAGGGAAGCCTGAAGTGGACTTGCCCGGTGCTGAAGTTGGAAAAGTGAAGCTCCGGTTCGCTCCAGAGCCAAGCGGTTACCTCCACATCGGACACGCGAAAGCCGCCTTGCTGAACAAGTACTTCGCCGAGCGTTACCAAGGGGAAGTGATCATCCGTTTCGACGACACCAACCCCGCCAAAGAGAGCAACGAGTTTGTTAAGAATCTAGTCAAAGACATCGGTACCTTGGGGATCAAGTATGAGCGTGTGACCTACACTTCCGATTACTTCCCCGACCTGATGAGCATGGCGGAGAAGCTGATGCGCGAGGGAAAGGCTTACGTGGACGACACGCCGAAGGAGCAGATGAAAATGGAGAGGAGAGATGGGATTGATTCGAAATGCAGGAACCATACCGTCGAGGAGAATCTGAATCTGTGGCGAGAGATGATCGCTGGAAGCAAGAGAGGGTTACAGTGCTGTGTCCGAGGGAAGCTAGACATGCAAGATCCTAACAAAGCTATGCGTGACCCTGTTTATTACCGTTGCAACCCCATGTCGCATCACCGTATAGGAACTAAGTACAAGATCTATCCAACGTATGACTTCGCTTGCCCGTTTGTGGACTCCATTCAAGGCATAACGCATGCTCTTCGGTCTAGTGAGTATCACGACAGGAATGCTCAGTACTACAGAGTTCTCGAGGACATGGGGTTGCGGAGAGTTGAGGTTTATGAGTTTAGTAGGTTGAATCTAGTCTACACTCTTCTCAGCAAGAGGAAGCTTCTCTGGTTTGTTCAGCAAGGGAAGGTTGATGGGTGGGATGATCCACGCTTCCCTACGGTGCAAGGCATTGTCCGTAGAGGTTTGAAAATCGAGGCACTGATTCAGTTCATTCTTGAGCAAGTAAGTAAGCAAGCCTCCTTTTTTTTACTTCTTGTTTGTTTATTTTTAACAATTATGTGTTGTGATTTAACATTTGCAGGGTGCTTCCAAGAATCTAAACTTGATGGAATGGGACAAGCTGTGGAGTATCAACAAGAAGATAATTGATCCTGTGTGTCCTAGACATACGGCTGTGGTTGAAGAGAGGCGTGTACTGTTGACATTAACCGATGGTCCTGACGAGCCGTTTGTCCGGTTGATACCAAAGCACAAGAAGTATGAAGGTGCTGGAGAGAAGGCGACCACTTTCACCAAGAGGGTATGGATCGAGGGAGCTGATGCGAGTGCCATCTCTGTTAACGAGGAAGTGACTCTGATGGATTGGGGAAACGTCATTGTGAAGGAAGTTACTACAAAGGACGAGGACGACGAGGAGGGTCGTGTCATTGCGTTATCAGGCGTTCTGAATCTCAAAGGGTCTGTGAAGAGTACAAAGCTGAAGCTCACGTGGCTTCCGGAGACTAATGAGTTGGTTAAGCTCACGTTAACAGACTTTGATTACTTAATCAACAAGAAGAAGGTAAGAAGAATGCTTATTTCTACTTTGTAATTCCTCTCTCAGAATCTTTGATTATCGTTTTTCTTTTTCTTTTACACAGCTGGAGGAAGAGGATAAGCTGGAGGAAAATGATCATCTGGAGGAAAATGATCATCTGGAGGAAAATGATCATCTGGAGGAAAATGATCATCTGGAGAAAAAAGATCTTTTTGTGAATGAGAACACGAAGAAGGAAACATCAGCACTTGGTGATTCGAATATGAGGAACCTGAAGCGTGGTGATGTGATTCAGCTGGAGAGGAAAGGCTACTACAGATGTGATGTGCCTTTTGTCAAGTCTTCAAAACCCATTGTCTTGTTCTCAATCCCAGATGGAAGGAAACACCAGCCATTGTCTGCTAGCTAATTGAAGAGACAACTCTTATTGTTCTTTTCCTTCCTATTTTATGAAAGTTGTGTATTAATAATTTACTAAAAAGAATCGAATCTATTTTGCTTTTTTTTTTTGTTTAAAAGTTGCAAACTTAATCTTATCTTCTTTGATTAGTGTATTATAAGGGAAGCAAATGATTGTGTTGTTAGTTTTCTGTTCTTGTCTCATTTCTTGGGTTGGATTCTGGGACTGTGCAAGCAAAGCTTAGACGAAGAAAGTTGCACATTTTTGTTAAGGAGTTGGATAAAGAGAATTTGGTGCCAAACTCGTCGACCTTTTCTGCATGCGTTGATAATGGGACAGTGCGTGAGTAGAAACACAGACCGTGGTTTTGAACCTGTACAGAAGCATATGATTAGAAGCGGTTGCCCATCCGAACGAAGAAACATTCAGTGTTGATCTCTGCCTTCTGTAAGAATGAGGATTTTGATGGAGCAGCTCAAGTGTTGAGAGAAATGGTTAGAAGATCAGTTCCTCTCCTCGATTCAACAAAAAAAGTTTATTTAAGAACCTTTAGGTAACTGAAAAGTAGAACGTATGATTATTAACCAAAAAAAACTTCTGTTTTCAATGGAATAAGAAGTTGATTATGTCTTTAAGAATGGATACAATCTCATAAATATTACAAGACACAATACAAGAGTATATGTTACAACAACAAATGAATAATCTGGGAAAATTACACTCCAAGAATTTTCTGTTCTTTTAGACAGAACTAGAATATAAACAGGAAAAAAAATTACGGTTCCGGCTGTTAAGATTTGACTGAGTCACGCCCAGGGAAAGACATTATCAACAGCGAGGAGATGTGATCACAGAAGTAGAAGAGAGGCAAGAACCATTGCAAAAACAGAAAGAAGAAGAGATAGAGTGAGTCTGGTTTGTCCACTAGGTGCTGGTGCAGTGGTTGATGGGGTTCCAGGGGTTGAGGTTGGGGTTTTTGCTGTAACCGGAGGTAGTGGTGGCTCAGTCACATCAGCATCTGTGAAAACCGGGTTTGGAGCTTGAGCTGGAGGCAAGGCCGCAGGACTCACAACTTCTAAGAGGCCACCGGGTTGCACAGGAGCCATGTAAGATAGAGTTTCTTTGCTTGCCAAACATTTATTCCCTGCAGAAGATATATAAACAAAGTTAGCCATTGATGTTTGTGAGAGCTCTTTGGTGAAAATTTAGAAACACTTACTTCTGTATCTTGCAGCTGTGAATGGGAACTCGGTGATGGTTCCATTAATACCAGCTCCAGTGACATAAGAGTTTATCTCAACAGTTGGGTCAGAGAAGAAGTCATATGGTTGAGATACAAACTCGTTCTGAAACACCTCCACATAAACAGGGAGCCTGAACTTCTGTAGCCTCTCCACAACACTTGTTTGCCCAGTGACGAACCCATCAACTTTAGGAAAGACTGATTCTTTCCCAACGACAACAGCGTTAGCGAATTTCTTAATGTCTTCGATAGCAGAGTCGAGAATATCACGGATGGTTTCTTCAACTTTGTACACAGTCTCGTACTGGCTCTGCTTCTTGAAGTCAACTAGAACCGAGCTGTTTGTTGACTGAATCATCACCTTTGTGGTTGTTTTATTGCTGTATCCAGTCTCTGTGAGTGCCTCAAGAACCGCTTTGACCACGTCGAGTCCTTGCTTCTCTCTCAGGTATGCTGCATTCTGAGGGAAGGACAAAAAAAGACATATGTCCATGAGAAGATGGTCATGGTCCTATCAGTCTAAGAGGTTACACGAGAACTCACCTCGACACTGATCAAAACACCGGAGAGAGTGGTGGAGTTCTTTGCCAAGTTTAGGAACTCAGAAAGCGAAAGAAGCTTCCCAGAGTTTCTCTCGTTTGGATTCCTAAACATATTGTATCGTCTGCTGTAAGGGTTTGAAATAGCAGCTGCACAAGATGATTATAGATTCGTCATTGCAACAAAGCAAGTTATGTATATGAAAACTAGTTACTATAAAATAGTAGGAAGAAGAGTATACAAAACAAGACCAGCATTTAACTGAAGAGAGACTTACGAGTCAAGGTCTGGATCTCAGGCCATGTGAGACTAAAAGTGTAGATTCCATTAACTGAGCTAATCTCAGGAACACTTGTTGAACGGTTTCTGAAAGGAGTTTGAGCGACCATTGTGGTGTTCCCGAGATCAATCGAACTTGTGCAAAAAGGTTTACCGTCGCTGGACATTTGAACCGAGCAGTCGATAACATCAGCACCATCATTGATTGCCTTCTCATATGCCAAGTTTGTACACCCTGGATAGTCTCCACTCGCACCATTTTTGGATATCACAAGAAAATTCACTGAAACATTGAACCATTTAGAAGATGAGAAGTCAACTACTGAAGTCATAGCAAGAAACAAAGATAAGTTATTACTCTCATACCTTGTTTTGTTGCGTTTCTAGCCATGTGAGAGAAGCACTCTGAAGGAAAAACGTTTAGATTTTGAGTATTTTCATTAATATAGTCAATGACAAAGTGGTTGTATGTGTTAAGAGTCTTTGCTTACCAACTGATGCAGATGCAGTAATGGGAAAATCAGTGAGCACACCATCGACTGAGAAGTTGCCATTATCCATAAAAGACAGATACTCAGACACTGGATCAAAACTATAGTCATGTGCAATATCAACATCATTTGCAAAGCCTGACACAAACACTTCCAACCCTGCTTTGTGAGCATCCTGAACTAAAGACGTGGATGGTTCCAAGTACTGCTTGTCATCGAGTGGCAACACATAAGACTTGGGAACCAGAATCCCTGAAGCAAACGTCTTGACAAAAGTCAAGTTACTCAAGATAGAACCGTATGTTCTGTTCGTTGTCAGCTCGAACTGTTCTTTCTCGAGAAACCTGAACACAAAGCTAGGTCCTTCACGGCCAAAACGTCCAGCAATCTTCCTAAAGAAGTTGACTTCAGGGGAAGAGATGAAGTCAATGATAACAGTTTTCGAAGCTGTTATCAGAAAATTGCTCATGCTCAGATTATGCTGAGCGTAGAAGGCATCATGCTGAACATTAAGCCAAAAGCCTTGTGGTTTAATCTCCTTGTCTATAGTTTGAACAGTGGAGATCGCGTATCCATTAGCATCGAACCTGTCTGAGCGAGATAATATACCTCTGATCACTACACAAAAAAGGTGGAAAACAAGACATTTTGTGAGAACTAAGTTTGCAAGAAACAAGAAAGCATTCACTAGTTTTGGGAAGACTTACGAGAAACATTAGTGAGAGCTCTCAAGGAGAAATCAATAGTGAACCAACCCTGAGTAGGGACTCCATTAACAGGGTAAGTGGTTTGACCCTTTGGGTAAATAACTTCAACGTTTGAGGCATTGCTCATGGTTAAATCAGGGAAGCAAATCCCAGCTCCATCTTTGGTAAGCTGAAGATCACACCAAAGAACAGTACCTTCTGCACTTGTTTGCATTGCGAAGTTGTAAGCATCGAGGCTCGAATCTGGAAACAGTCCAGAAAACCCTCCACGAGCAATCACAAGAGGAGAAAAACCTGGAAAGCAAAAAAAAGAAAGGTTTGATTTTTATGAAACATCTGTCCTCAAAATAGCTAAAAAAATCGAGTTACTATAATTGTGCCTACCAGAGAGTGTCTTCCATTGAGTTTTAGGTCTTTGAGCATCGATTTGAACAGCAAGAAGCTGAATCAGAACAATACCACAGAGTAAAAGCGACGAAGCTCGTAACCCTCGCATTGTATGAGAAGGATTAACTTGTGATGTTCTCTTATCGCCGGCGACTTCACCGGCTTATTTTATTTTGTCGGAGAGATAGAGAGAGAGAGAGAGGCTTGTTTGGTTCTTAGCTGTTTTGTGGGATTCTTGTTTATATGATGGTTTGATTAAATTAACGAAAAAGTCTGATGATTTATTCTTACAAGTTTACAGAACTGTATCTATCATTGAAATGATCTTTTCTAAATAAAATAGTTGTAGCCTACCACAATTACGCGTAATCACGTATTTGTTTTTTCAGACAGTCAAAGAGCCGATATTTTTGGTTGGTCGGCTTAAGCTGATGTTGCTGAGCTCTTTGTTCCTCTGACTCTGTCAAGTTTCAACATACCTTTTTACCAATATTTAATTACATTTTAAAAGTAGTAAGTACCATATTTGGAGATAATATAAAAAATATTACTGGTAAAGTTTAGTAGCATCCATGTCGTCTTGGCTAATTTTGTATCTTATGCTAAAGGAGGTTTAAACGGACCAAGCTTTTATGTTAGTGTATGCCTATTTCTTAAATCTGCATTTACATTTTACTGATAGTTTTCACAAACGAAGATTCTGGTGTTGTAAAACATGTGTTTTTTATACAAAAATTGTTTATTGAGTATTATAATAAACATTTGTTTATGTTTGGGACATCTTAGTTGTGCTGTAGCAACCTATAAACTAGCATGCGTATCATCATTAATCATCTTTTATTCTGTTTTATGGACTTTTCATTGTTATATATATGCATTTATAACTCTTTGAGTACCTGCAAAGGCCATTAATATGGCCACCAATTCACTGATATGATGATGAATTGTACGTTTCATGCATTGGCATTCATGTTTGATTTTGTACACATACAAGTTGGTTATTCCAAACATTGGAAGTTTTTCTTTAAAAAAAAAAACAGACTAGTTATCTAAGCAGTGTAAGATAAATTTTACATTCCAAGTTTGAAAAATTAAGAAAAGATAGCTAATGAAGTTGATATTATACAATGATATTCAAAAAGTTCAATTCCAACTATTTAAAACTTAAAATATATGTCAGTTTTTTCAAAATAAAATATCTGTCAGTTTATTCATTATAATTTGGACATGAGTCTATAGATAGTATTGTATAATTTCCATAAGAAACTAATCTCTTTTTCTTTTAAAATCAACTATATATTTTTCTACACTTAACACTGAATTTTTTCCATTGCAATATATTACTTATCTCGCATCATGTTTCACAGGTCATTATTTACATTTAAATAAACCATAATTTATTCATTTATCAGTTTAAAATTGTTTTTATGTTTTGTTTCAAACAAATTTAAGTTTTAAAACAAATCTCAGTTGGCTAGATCCTTTTATACTTGTATCTCTTTGGCACATTCATATACTTATATAAAACTGTCTGTAAAACATTAGAGTGTGATTGGTAAAGAATAATGAAACTTAAAGTAAATAAAGTGGATGGAATAAGAAGAAAAGTAAAATAATAAATAGAGTAAATTAATGAAATAAAAATAAATAAGAAGGAAAATGAACAGAGAAAAGTGAAAAATAGCATATACTTTTTCAGTTAGAATAAGTGGGAAGTTTTTCACTTTCACCTGCATTTAACTTGATTGGTAATAGTAAAACTGGACAGAAAGTACAATTAATTTACTCCAAAATATTTACTCCAGAAAGGTCATTCAATCATACCAAAAAATATCCTACTTTTAGCAGGAAGGAAAATAAGATATTAAGGTAATAATTCGTTTTTTGTCAATTAAATGGTAAAAATTAAGTAATCAAAAAAATATAATAATGCTGTAATTAATTATTTTAAGTAGTACGTCAAGACATGAAGAAGCTTTTGTCGGCTGCTCGGCGCGAGCCAAATTGAACCAAGTGGTGAATGAGTAATCAACAGCTAAGGCGGGTCCCATAACGTGGCCGTCATAACTTATCTGTATTTGTACACGTGGCTAATATGTATTGGTAAGTCACTCATGAAATCAAGAAAGACGCGCAAGCCTGTCACGATATACGTGGGGCCGTGGTTTGCTGTAAATAAACCACCATTTTTGAAAATCTTGTAACACAGTTTTATAATTTGTCGTTGCATAATAAAATTATAAAATTTCGAAGGAAAGTTTCTAACCAGGATGTTGATGTTGTTTATACCAAAAAAAAAAAAGAAAACTTGCAATACTTAATTGTTTTAGTATCAGAAATAAAATAAAGCTCTCATGTGATTTTATTTACGTGGTCAACTTGCAATACTCTTTCTCAAAAAAAGAAAACTTGCAATACTTAAATTGTTTCAGTATCAGAAATAAAATAAAGCTCTCATGTGTTTTTGACCTCAATCTTGTACTTACTGTATATGTTTCTAGTAGAGAAATAATACAACTTTTTGTTTCTTAGTATTTATCTAATGGTCTACGACCAACATACCTGGTTGTCTACAAGATTATGAAAATGAATTTGTTTTCCCCTTAGATGATTGAACCCGTTACACGGACTCTTAACTGAACACATGATCGATCGGTTTAAGCAAGTTTTCAGTTCAAACCGAACGATTTATTTAGTATTTTGTAAAAGTAAACATATATTTTATTAAGTCGACTAGAATATAAATGACCGATTGGGGGATTACACAATAAATTAGAATATGAGTTGTTTAATTTACAATATTTTATTTTCCCAACCAAAAATCATAACAAACAAATGTTTTTGACCTTGAACTGTCACAGTTTGCGAATACGTTTGAGCATGGAGCTTCAAATTTCATACATTGCTCCTCGAGTAACTGAGTCCCTCCAAGAACTCATATATGTTCAGGATGATATCAGTTTTGTAACTTCAAATTGACACGTTTCACTTCAAGGCTCTTTAAGTTCTCGTAAGCCTATAATTATTGGAGGGGTCTAGCTTATAAGCCTGTCAACGATAGTGAAAGTCCTTATTAGCTTATGCTTTGTGATCAAACATGCCCATTGTGATCTAGCAGCGCTCAGACAACATGTCCCAAAGCTCTTTCGTTAGCTAGCACACGTACATGATGAATATGCTCCGCTACTTCAAGATAATTAAATTCACAACCAAACAACAAATGACACACACTGATCATTTTTGTAACTATTTTCTCATAACTATATACGTTGGAAGTTTGCTTCAAAACAAACACAACTTTGGAAATAACCACCAAACAAGAAGATATTAAAGAAGCACCAAACGAACATAAAAAAAAAATCATAGACAAGTTGGCATGTGAATGTAGTGTTTACATGTGAGATATTTTTCCTTTTATAGATACTTTTGGTCATCAATTATACTAATAGATACTATTAAAGAGTGAGATTTGCCAACATGTTCACATATATATATATATATATATATATATATATATATATATACATATATATATATATATATATATATATATCTGGTCGTGTCCATATTTGTTAGGCTTGATGTTATATAGATAGTTACATAGGTACTTGTTCCCCTCAAATTTACTTTTAAAATTACATATGTTTGCTCTGAACCATTTTATAACCATATATCTTTTAGTAGAACAGATTCATGTAAAGAAAGTTTCCACTCGAGACTAAAATATTATTAGTGTTAGGCCTGGGCATTTTCCGGTTCGAATCGGGTTCGGGTCGGGTTATGTCGGGTCCGGGTCCTTCGGGTCTAGATATTTAGATCCAATAGGGTAATTAGACTTTGTCGGTTCGGGTCCTACCGGGTCTAGGTCGGTTCGGGTCTTATATAGTTAGACCCAATGGGGTAATTAAAATTTATTGGTTCGGATTCGGTTCGGTTTCGGTTCGGGTCCTACCGGGTATGGCCCAAAAAAATACCTAAAACACACAAAAATACTGGAAAATATTTAAATATCCAAGAAATACCCAAAATTTTACACAAAACCTCCCCCGAATACATAAAAATATCCAAAACTTTATCTGATTATTCGAATTATATTTTAAAAAACCTAAAATTTTACTTAAAACCCGTAATTATATCCGAAAACCCAAATCCAATATATAAAATAATACTCATAATACCATAAAAATACTAAAACATATATATATACATAATATATACTAGATGTTTTGAATATTTCGGGTACCCCATCGGGTCTCAGATTCGGGTCGGTTCGGGTCCAAGACCCGCAGGTCCTCCACATCAAGACCCAATAGAGTAAAATGATCGGTTCGGTTCCTACCCGAACCGCATATTTTCGGGCCGGTTCCGGGTCGGGTCTTCGGGTCCGGGTAAAATGCCCAGGCCTAATTAGTGTAATAAGTTTAATCACGGCAAGAGTTCCAAGCAGTGTAATGGGTTTGCTGTCCATGATGGAAAATGACTAATGAGTTAACTCTTGCCATAATTTAAGCTTATTACAATCAGGGCCGTCTTTGGACATGTGCCCAGAGTGCAATTACACAAGATCCACAAAATTTCACCAAAAATTTAGTTAGTAATTAAGATCTCTAAAAAAATTTAGAATTCCTTTTCTCTAAAACTCTTTTGATTGTTGTTAAAATATATTAATTTTGCACTGGATCCTCATAAAATATGAGACTGTTCTGATCACAACACTACCTATTTCTAAATAGTATGGCAACAAAAAGTGGAGTGTGGAATATCTCTTTCAATGAACTTAAGAATTGGCTTAATACCAGCGTCAACAGACTCGTTAAGCACAATATCTTTAGTAAAAAATTTGATGGGTGATTCATATTTTACCTTTTAGTGTTTACACCCATTTTGGACATGAAAATGAAGAAAATGTTGGCAGGCATTAACTGAATTTTATTAATTAAAAAATGGAATAAATACAGACAAATATGAGATGTCAAGAGAAGTGACACGTAGACAAGCCGTTTCATTCTGAGGTCAGCGTCCTTTGTCGAGCTGGAAGCACATCCTATCCACATGTAAGCCTCACAGAGCGAGTTACTAAATGCAAGAACATACTTGCGCGCGTAAGAAACAGTATCAAGCATTCGCATTAAACACCTCACTACAAAACATGTTTATTTCACTTCATCTATTCACGCACGGCTTAGTTAATTGCTCACACGTAGTAGAGAAAAAAATCATACCTTTCTTTCTTGCTCTCTGTTCATTCATCTTCTTGCTTGCTTGCTTGAGGTTGCTTCACGTGAAGAATTTTTTTTTTTTTTATTGCACATTGCTGTTTTTAGTTCCTCCTTCTCGTAGCGATAAATTTCAACGCTCAAGTTTCCTAAACCCGAGGTTAGAGGCGAATTTACGTACATTGGAACTATCTTTTTTGTAGATTGCGTGATGGAGTCGTCTTTGTTTTTAATCTATCTAAAAACAAGAAAATGGTCGGTTAACATAGTTTTGTCTCGTTGTAATGATATTATCACCTTTTCATTTGCTATATTAAAGGACAAATTTTCGAATTGTTTCTTTTTTTTCTCTTAGCCACAAAGATCGTTTCTTTCAATCACTCATGCGAGGCTTACGATGATCTGTTTTCAGGGGGATTCGAAACAGAGGATTATATCGTGATCAAAAGGGTTTAAACTTTCTCAGGGAGATGTCTGGGTTTGTGGGTGTTGTCGTTTCGGATCCGTTGTTACAGAGTCAGTTCACTCAAGTCGAACTTAGAACTCTCAACTCCAAGGTTTCTCCTTTCTATCTCTCTTTCATTGGTACTCTTATAACCTTACATGGATGTAATCTAGATAATGGATGAATCTTGATTTCTTGTGTAGTTTGTATCGTTGAAGAATGCTAATGGAAACATCACCATAGAAGATCTCCCTTCTCTATTGTCAAAATTCAAGGCCATTAGTGCAACTTTTAAGGAAGACGAAATCAGAGAGATACTTCAAGAATTGGCTTCTGATACAAGCAGTGATGTGGAGTTTGAAGAGTTTCTCAAGGTAATGTTGAGTTTCTTGGTGATTCTTGGTGGTGAACCACAACCACTATGAATGTGACATTGATGGTTTTGGATTGATCCTATAATGTGCAGATATATCTAAACTTACAAGGTAAAGCAGCTGAGAAATCTGGTGGACACTCATCCTCCTTTCTTAAAGCTAGCACCACCACACTTCTTCACACTATAAACCAGTCGGAGAAGGGTTCTTTTGTTCAACATATCAACAGATACCTTGGGGATGACCCCTTTTTGAAACAGTTCCTTCCTCTTGATCCTGACTCTAATCAGTTGTATGAACTTGTGAAAGATGGTGTACTTCTATGGTAATTAGGTCCCACATTTTCACATGTTTAGTATTCATTTCCAGCATCTAGTTTTCTAACTTTGACTCGGTTCTCTCCTAGTGCAGTAAGCTCATTAATGTAGCAGTTCCAGGGACAATAGATGAACGAGCCATCAACACGAAGAAGATACTTAATCCATGGGAGAGGAATGAGAATCACACGCTTTGTCTCAACTCTGCCAAAGCTGTTGGATGCACTGTTGTTAATATTGGGACACAGGACCTCGCTGAAGGACGGGTATGCTTTGTTTAATCACTGTGACTTATTCTGAACTATTGGCTAAGCAGTGTTTTGACCAGGGAGGTTTTATGATGTTTTGCAGCCTCACCTAGTGCTTGGATTGATTTCACAACTCATAAAGGTCTGCACTCATCCACCTATCTGGCTTCTGCTTGTTGTGCTCAGTTACTAACTGCACAATGTATGTAACTGTAGATTCAACTGCTCGCTGATCTCAACATAAAGAAGACGCCTCAGCTTGTTGAGTTACTTGAGGACAGCGATGTAAATGAGCTACCAATCACATTATCCCCCACGTCTTGTAAGTTATTGGTGTAACAAGTTTCTCTCTGTTGCAGGACGTTGAGGAGTTGCTGAGATTGCCCCCTGAGAAAGTCTTACTGAAATGGATGAACTTCCATCTTAAGAAAGGGGGTTACAAGAAAACCGTCTCAAACTTTTCTTCAGATTTGAAGGTAATTGACTAATCCTTTAAGATTGTACTATACGTGCTACTTCTCTTTCAAGCATGCAGAAGCAATATTAAGACTAAAAATGTGAACTATGATGCAATTTGTTGTACCCATTCAAGTTTTTTTTTCTGTGGTAAAGAGTGTTTCTGGTTGATCTTCAGGATGCACAAGCCTATGCTTTCTTGCTTAATGTTCTCGCACCTGAACACTGTGATCCGGCCACACTAGATGCAAAGAATCCTCTTGAAAGGGCTGAGCTAGTTCTCTGTCATGCAGAGAGAATGAACTGCAAGCGATACTTGACTGCTGAAGAGATTGTTGAAGGATCTCCAACTTTGAATCTCGCTTTTGTGGCACAAATATTCCATGAAAGGTTTTATATTCTGATAAACTTACCTGAAACCCCTTTTCTACTTGGAGATTTTACTCTAAAATGTATGTACCTGTTGCAGGAATGGTCTAAGTACGGATGGTAAGTATTCATTTGCGGAGATGATGACAGAAGATGTACAGACTTGTAGGGATGAAAGATGCTACCGGCTATGGATAAACAGCCTGGGGATTGAAAGTTATGTTAATAATGTGTTTGAAGATGTTAGAAATGGGTAAAGCTTTATATATGTTCTGCTTTAGTAAAGCAACCAATCTGTAGAAGTTGAACATGTTGCAATTTGCTGCAGATGGATACTTCTGGAAGTTCTTGACAAGGTCTCTCCTGGGTCAGTCAACTGGAAGCATGCTTCCAAGCCACCAATTAAGATGCCATTTAGAAAAGTAGAGAACTGCAATCAAGTTGTAAAGATTGGGAAAGATCTGAACTTCTCACTCGTTAATGTAGCTGGAAACGATATAGTTCAAGGGAATAAGAAGCTCATTCTTGGTAAGCATTATTACCCTAGAGAGAGACCATGTTTCTGTTAGCTTGATGCAAGAAGATGATGTTTGTCTTTCTGTTATTCAGGTCTCTTATGGCAGTTGATGAGATTCCATATGCTCCAACTTCTCAAGAGTCTCAGGTCGCGGACACGAGGTAAAGATATGACTGATGCAGATATCCTAAGCTGGGCCAACAGGAAAGTAAGAACCATGGGGAGAAAGTCGCAGATTGAGAGCTTCAAGGTACCTTTCTTTATATCAACTTCAAAACACTTATCTTAGTACTAATTATCTCAAATAAATAATTCTTCAGGACAAGAGTCTATCAAACGGGTTATTCTTCCTTGATCTTTTATGGGCGGCTGAGCCAAGAGTTGTTAATTGGAATCTTGTCACCAAGGGTGAAACAGGTTCACTACTCATGCTTACTACTTTCTCTGTTTACTCGAATAAAAACCTTAATTTTGGTTTATGTAATTGTTGAAACATACAGATGAGGAGAAGAGGTTGAATGCTACGTACATAGTCAGCGTTGCAAGAAAGCTTGGATGTTCTGTTTTCTTGTTGCCTGAAGATATTGTGGAGGTAAGAACCATGCTCTATATAATGTATTAATTGATACTTAACTTTATAGTAGAGTTAATGATGGAGGGATGGTGTTTGGGATGATGTTGTGACAGGTGAATCAGAAGATGATCCTAATCTTAACGGCGAGTATAATGTACTGGAGTCTTCAAAAACGCTCAACGGAGAGTTCAGATTCATCGTCAAGTCAGAGTACCACCACAACCTGTACCACCACTAGCACAGACGCGTCTCCTGCTCCGTCTGTCACAGGAGAGGAAGAAGTTTCCTCATTGAGCGAAGAAGTCTCGAGCTTGGCTGTTGATGAGAACGAGGCTGATTCTGTTTCAGACATCATCAGTACTGTCTCAGAGGAGACACCCAACGAATAGAGAGAGTGAAAGAGAGAGACTATATAAGACAGTGTGAGAGAGACCACTATCTCTTGCGAGAGAAATTAGCTTGTGTAATATAATACCACCATGCTCTGTAATCTGTATGTGTTTTTTTTTGTATATTTGTTGTCTTTTTACAAATAAATGAGAAAGGATGTCTATAAGGTTATGTTCCCGGGTACATGTATACAGTTCCTAAGACATGTTCAGAGAAAAGAAAATGTTGAACTCAAAAGGTTTGCACCTACTTTTTTTGGAACAAAAGCATTGAGAGACAGTTACGTGATATGTAGCATGGGGAGCTCTAGCCTGTGGATCCTACTGGACTAATGTTAAGTTCCCAAGGAAAGCAAGTCCTTGTTGTAAGTTGTAAACGTATTTCAAAATAGTTGAAGATGTATTTCAAAATATTTTTTTTAAAAAATGTTCTGACCAACGAAGCAACCAAAAGGTTCAAAATATGGTTTATACATCATCTCGGGTAAAATTATACGGTTAAATTGTTTTTATTTCCTGGTTTAACGTAACCTGGTTTATTATGTAAAAGCACCTTAATTAGGCCGGTTAGGTACAAAAACCCTTGTGGGGAGTTAAAAACTGCCAAGCGACTAAACCTTCTCTGCCAAATAGAGTCTCTCTATGCCTTAGGCTCTCCAGCCTCCTCGGCATCAGAAGCGTAACATATAAAGAAGAACGACTTCCTCCACAATTTCAAACGCTTCCTAAATAAGGTGGCTTATTTTGATTTGATCCAGAAGCAAAAGTCTCTTTCATTGGAACACAAGTTAGGGTTTTAGGTACGAATTTGTGGGATTTTCTCTATTTCAATTGCACACTAGATGCTATTTTGTTCTTCCTTGAAGCTTACGGTTTAGTTGAGCATTGTGATGATACATGAGCACATAGATAGATGTATAATACTTTCTTCTATCTGTTTCTCGAGGATTTTCCTTTTTTTTTCTTATTGCCTTTTTCTAGAGAGTTCGTACTTATAAATAAGGTTTAGGCTTCTGTCGAGAAGTTTTTTTTACTCTTGTTTCTGTTTCGATTATTACCTCTAAAGAGAATACTTGTTAAACATATATTCTCATCAGGTATGGGCACTGAAGCTGTTTCAAAACAAATGATGCATGACGACGATGATGGTGATGATAATAAGCCTTTAGTGTTCAAGAAAAGTTTTGTTAAGGATGGAGACCAATCACATAGAAAACCGTTTGATATCAATGGAGATTCTGAAGATGATGAAGCTCCAATATCTTCAAGGTTTCAAAAGAAGAAGCATGTCAGTGAAATTTCAAGTACTGATCAAAAGAAACTATTGGTTAATAAGAAGTTGCAGAATGATGAAAAGCCAAAGGTATCTGGCAAGAGACTTCTGGAGAAGCACAGTTCTACTACACATCAATCTAATTCCATGAAAAAGCACAAGTCATCCTCTTCAACCGCAAAACAAGATTCTGCAGAAACCGAAAGTTTAAGTGGAAAGAGGAAGGCTGTGGTATCTTCACCTAATGAAACTGATGATGCTGTTCCAATTGCTAAGAGAATCAAGTCAGATTCCTCCTCCAACAATAAAACACAATCTGCAAAGCCTAAAGTAACAAAACAGAGTTCTACTTCATCAACTAGGAAGCCGAAAGTGACAAGAGCAGCTTCTCCTCTGCCCAAGAAAAGGAGCAAGAGACCCAAGAAAGACTCCGAGTATGCAAAGTCTTCAAAATCTTTACCTTCTGGAGACGGGAAAAAGGAATGGACTACACTGGTGCACAATGGTGTCACTTTCCCACCACCTTATCAACCTCATGGGACTAAGATTTTATATAAGGGAAAGCCAGTAGACTTATCTCCTGATCAAGAAGAGGTCATCATCCCTCTCTCCCTTCCCTTAGTGTCATATATATATATTCTTAAAGATCCTCCAAGGGATCAGCTTCATTAATTATTCTGCTGATGATTTGTTACTGTTAGGTTGCAACCATGTTTGCTGTGATGAGGGAGACAGACTATTATAACAAACCTATATTTAGGAAGAATTTCTGGAATGACTGGAGCAAACTACTTGGAAAGAAACATGTGATACAGAAGCTAGATGATTGTGACTTCACACCCATATATGAATGGCATTTGGAAAACAAGCAGGTAACAAGTCAAAAGAGAGTTTCTAACTTTTTAGTTTTATGTTAAACTATAGCTCAAGTTTCTTTCATTTGATAATGTGCAGAAGAATAAAGATTCAAAAGAGCAAAAACAGAAGCAGGGAGAGAAATATATGTGGGCTATTGTAGACGGTGTCAAAGAGAAAGTAAGTGGTAGTTCTCCCCCATTCACATGTAAATCTTCTTCATCTTTTAGGATAGGGTTACTTATTTGTGATGTTTGTCTCTATTTCAGGTTGGTAACTTCATGGTTGAACCTCCTGGATTATTCAGAGGTCGAGGAGAACATCCTAAGGTTCGTTTCTGCATATCATGTTTCATTTAAGAAGTTGCATTTTTGGGTTTAGGGGTTGGCCTTTGATAAACAAGTGTCTATGATCTAATCTTTCAGATGGGAATGCTGAAGAGACGTATACATCCTCATGATATCACTCTAAACATTGGCAAAGATGCTCCTATCCCTGAATGTCCCATACCTGGTGAAAGGTGGTGGTATTCTACTTTTAGTCTCTGGAAAATGCTATATAGTCTCATGTGATAAACAATGTGGCCTTGATTTTTTTTTTATTTTGCAGATGGAAAGAAATAAAGCATGATAACACAGTCGCATGGCTAGCAAGCTGGAATAATCCTGTTGACCCAAAACAAGACAAGTATGTTATGCTTTCAGCTAGCAGTTCTCAGAAAGGCCGAAGCGACGAGAAGAAGTATGAGAAAGCCAGGAAGCTTAAGGTAGTATATGTAGTCCAGATTTCTTCTACAGAGACAGACCATTTTCTTAGCTGCTTAATTTTTTTGTTTGTTATGTTTATGTTCAGGACCACATAGAAAGTATAAGAGAAGCTTACACCAAGAACTTTACTAGTAAAGATGTTTCAAACCTTGGCTAGTAACACAAAGCTTACACCTAGAACTTTACACCAAGAACTTTACTAGTAACGAACCTTGGCTTGCAAATTGAAAGTGAAGCCGAGAACACAACCAATGGGAATACCAACAACATAGTAACAACCAACATTCACATATGCCACGAATGTCTGCCATCCACATCCCACTGCTACTCCTGCAACAAATACAAAACCGATATTTATTTGACTCGGTTTGGTTAAGTTAAATCCAGTTAAGTTTATATGCAGTATACCAGACAAGACGGGTTGGATTCCGTTGAGAATGACAGTGATGGCAAGATAAGGGCAGAGGTCAGAGACGGCCTCAGCCACATCAGCGTCTGACGTGAAAATGTAGCTAATGTAATCACGTGACGCCATCAGGATGAGCGCCTCCCCAACGGAGATCATGAAGGAAACAATAGTCACCGTCCATGTAGAGAACAACGCTGATTTTGGATTACCTGCTCCGAGCTCATTACTTGTTCGTATACTGTCACATATATATATTTCTTTTTCATTTTATGCTTCAGCAGTGTTGGCTAATCATTTGAATTAGTGAAGGAATAAATAGTAACCTTGCAGCGGCGTTAAAGCCGACAGAGACCATGAAGGATAATGCTGAAACTGCCATACTACAAAAAAAAGAAGAACAAGAGTATTTAGATATTAACAAAATTAATAAATATTTATCTTTAGAAGTTATCTCATTATACCAAACATCAAAATAATTTTCTGAAAGTGTTGTATTATCGTAGAAGTTCCAAGACGTGCACAAAACTTTTCATAGGTCTAAAGACGCCTTTTTAACCAAAAAAAAAAAAAACTTTAACCAAAAAGAATAGCACTTCTTATTAAAAAAGGTTTGAACCTGGAACACAAATAAACCAATCTCTTTGCACTACCACTAAGCCATCAACATTTTAGAATTTTTGAAAGTTATTAGTTAAAATTAATGAACTTACCAGATGGAGAGACAGTCTAGAGACAGAGCAGGATCTTTGAGCAAACCAGCAAGAAGAACAAGANTAACCAAAAAGAATAGCACTTCTTATTAAAAAAGGTTTGAACCTGGAACACAAATAAACCAATCTCTTTGCACTACCACTAAGCCATCAACATTTTAGAATTTTTGAAAGTTATTAGTTAAAATTAATGAACTTACCAGATGGAGAGACAGTCTAGAGACAGAGCAGGATCTTTGAGCAAACCAGCAAGAAGAACAAGAATCTGTGAGTACCACGTTTCCAGACATATCATAACAGCAGAGCCAACTGAAAGTTTAAAGAAACTCCAAAGACCTTGGAACGATTTCGAACTAAGACCAGTCCATGTATGTTTAAACTTTTCATTACACGTTATATACAAAGTTTGAGCCGCAACCATAACCCACCAGGAGACTGTAAGAACACAAGCGATGCCCATAAGGCCCATGCCTATTACGTTAACGGCAAACCACGTCAGCAATATTTGGAGGAGAAGGGCAGCGCCTGAGATGTACGCGCTAGGAATCACCACGCTTTGGGCCTGGAGGAACTTTTGGGCCGTGAAGTTGACGGCGTAGGCGAAGATTTGAGGGAGGAGTCCAGCGATGTACAAAGAAGCTGTGTACGACACTGATTTGGGTTCGCCTAACATAAGTAGGATCGGGAATGAGAAGGTGTATAGCACTGTCATGGGCAAACCCACTATAACGAGGACAATTGTTGCTCTTTGGAGATAGATCCCAAGCATATCATACCGTTTGGCTCCATAGGCTTGTCCACATAGTGTCTCGACTGCACTGCCCATGCCTAACTGAAATGAAGCAAAAAAAAAAAATATATANCGCCTAACATAAGTAGGATCGGGAATGAGAAGGTGTATAGCACTGTCATGGGCAAACCCACTATAACGAGGACAATTGTTGCTCTTTGGAGATAGATCCCAAGCATATCATACCGTTTGGCTCCATAGGCTTGTCCACATAGTGTCTCGACTGCACTGCCCATGCCTAACTGAAATGAAGCAAAAAAAAAAAATATATAATGTTTTGTTATATATAGGCTCTCCAGCCTCCTCGGCATCAGAAGCGTAACTTATAAAGAAGAACGACTTCCTCCACAATTTCAAACGCTTCCTAAATAAGGTGGCTTATTTGATTTCATCCAGAAGCAACAATCTCTTTCATTGTAACACAAGTTAGGGTTTTAGGTACAAATTTGTGGGATTTTCTCTATTTCACACTAGATGCTATTTTGTTCTTCCTTGAAGCTTACGGTTTAGTTGAGCATTGTGATGATACATGAGCACATAGATAGATGTATAATACTTTGTTCTATCTGTTTCTTGAGAATTTTCCCTTTTTTTTCCTTTTTTTTTCTTTTTATTATTGCCTTTTTTCTAGAGAGTTCGTACTTATAAATAAGGTTTAGGCTTCTGTCGGGAAGTTTTTTTTACTCTTGTTTCTGTTTCGATTATTATCTCTAAGAGAATACTTGTTAAACATATATTCTCATCAGGTATGGGCACTGAAGCTGTTTCAAAACAAATGATGCATGACGACGATGATGGTGATGATAATAAGCCTTTAGTATTCAAGAAGAGTTTTGGTAAGGATGGAGACCAATCACATAGAAAACCGTCTGATATCAATGGAGATTCTGAGGATGATGAAGCTCCAATATCTTCAAAGTTTCAAAAGAAGAAGCATGTCAATGAAATTTCAAGTACTGATGAAAAGAAACTATTAGTTAAGAAGTTGCAGAATGGTGAAAAGCCAAAGGTATCTGGCAAGAGACTTCTGGAGAAGGACAGTTCTACTACACATCAATCTTCCATGAAAAGGACCAAGGCATCCTCTTCAACCGCAAAACAAGATTCTGCAGAAACCGAAAGTTTAAGTGGAAAGAGGAAGGCTGTGGTATCTTCACCTAAAGAAACTGATGATGATGATGATGATGATGATGTTCCAACTGCCAAGAGAATCAAGTCAGATTCCTCCTCCAACAATAAAACAACATCTGCAAAGCCTAAAGTAACAAAACAGAGTTCTACTTCATCAACTAGGAAGCAGAAAGGGACAAGAGCAGCTTCTCCTCCGTCCAAGAGAAGGAGCAAAAGATCCAAGAAAGACTCTGAGTATGCAAAGTCTTCAAAATCTTTACCTTCTGGAGACGGGAAAAAGGAATGGACTACATTGGTGCACAACGGTGTCACTTTCCCACCACCTTATCAACCTCATGGGACTACGATTTTATATAAGGGAAAGCCAGTAGACTTATCTCCTGATCAAGAAGAGGTCATCATCCCTCTCTCTTCCCTTAGTGTCATATATATATTCTTAAAGATCCTCCAAGGGATCAGCTTCATTAACCATTCTCTGCTGATGATTTGTTACTGTTAGGTTGCAACCATGTTTGCTGTGATGAGGGACACAGACTATTATAACAAACCTATATTTAGGAAGAATTTCTGGAATGACTGGAGCAAACTACTTGGAAAGAAACATGTGATACAGAAGCTAGATGATTGTGACTTCACCCCCATATATGAGTGGCATTTAGAAAAGAAGCAGGTAACAAGTCAAAAGAGACTTTCTAACTTTTTAGTTTTATGTTAAACTATAGCTCAAGTTTCTTTCATTTGATAATGTGCAGAAGAATAAAGATTCCAAAGAGAAAAAACAGAAGCAGGGAGAGAAATATATGTGGGCTATTGTAGACGGTGTCAAAGAGAAAGTAAGTGGTGGTTCTCCCCCATTCACATGTAAATCTTCTTCATCTTTTAGGATAGGGTTACTTATTGTGATGTTTGTCTCTCTTTCAGGTTGGTAACTTCATGGTTGAACCTCCTGGATTATTCAAAGGTCGAGGAGAACATCCTAAGGTTCGTTTCTGCATATGCATGTTTCATTTAAGAACTTGCATATTTGGGTTTAGGGGTTGGCCTTTAATAAACAAGTGTCTATGATCTAATCTTTCAAGATGGGAATGCTGAAGAGACGTATACATCCTCATGATATCACTCTAAACATTGGCAAAGATGCTCCTATCCCTGAATGTCCCATACCTGGTGAAAGGTGGTGGTATTCTACTTTTAGTCTCTCACAAATGCTATATATAGTCTCATGTTTTGATTTTTTTTTTTTTTTTGCAGATGGAAAGAAATAAAGCATGATAACACAGTCGCATGGCTAGCAAGCTGGAATAATCCTGTTGACCCAAAACAAGACAAGTATGTTATGCTTTCAGCTAGCAGTTCTCAGAAAGGCCGAAGCGACGAGAAGAAGTATGAGAAAGCCAGGAAGCTTAAGGTGTAGTATATGTAGTCCAGATTTCTCCTACAGAGACAGACCATTTTTTTAGCTGCTTAATTTTTTTGTTTGTTCTGTTTATGTTCAGGACCACATAGAAAGTATAAGAGAAGCTTACACCAATAACTTCACTTGTAAAGATGTTTCAAAGCGTCAGATAGCTGTGGCTACCTATCTCATTGATAAATTGGCACTTAGAGCTGGTAATGATAAGGATGATGATGAGGCAGACACTGTTGGTTGCTGTACATTAAAAGTAGACAATGTTGAGTGTGTTCATCCAAATATGTTAAAGGTATTATAATTGGATCTTGAAAGTGTTGACACTACTTTCATGTGGTTTGATCTTGACAGACTTTTTTGTTTTTTCCTTTTTAGTTTGACTTTCTTGGGAAAGATTCAATCAGATATGAGAATACTGTTGAAGTTGAGCCTCCTGTGTACAAAGCCATTGGACAATTCAAAGCTGGTGAGTTTAGTTTACTACATGGATTTGAGTTTGTGTTAAAACAGTTATATATCGGTTGGTTTTTTAAAATAGTTGGTTTAACTTTCTATCTATCATCATCTTCCAGGTAAATCCAACTCAGACGATCTTTTTGATGAGATAGACGCAAGCAAACTCAACGCTCATCTCAAGGAGCTTATGCCTGGACTCACAGCTAAAGTGTTCCGTACATATAATGCATCCATCACCCTGGACAAAACGGTATATGACTCTCAGTTTTTGTTGTTGTTGTTTAACTTACAAAGTGTCTGAATCTGATTTTTCTACGTATATAATATGTTTGGATGCTTGTGACAGTTGCGTCGAGAAACCAAAGATGGTGGTGATGTCAACCAGAAAAAACTAGTTTATGATCAAGCAAACAAGGAGGTGAGATTGTTCTAAGTTCCTTGAAAGCAAAAGAGTGATGGGTGCAACCTTTTGATTCTTGACATTGACTCTCTATTCTCGCAGGTGGCCATAATTTGTAATCATCAGCGTACAGTTCCAAAGACTCATTGTGCACAAGTCAAGAAACTAAAAGACAAAATAGATGAACTTAAGGTAAAATCTACTATACCAAGATCTGAATAACCAGAATATGAAACTTTGAGGAATTTTTCTTTATATATTATAATTTGCATTGTGTTTTTTCTTATTGTTACAGGATGGTCTTAAACAACTTAAAACCAATCTCAAGAGGGCTAAAAAGGGAGAAGCTCCATTAGACGGTGCAGATGGAAAGAAAACGAGGAACCTAACTCCAGAAGCGTAAATATAATAAAAACCTACCTAATCACTTGTACAAAGACTTTAAAAATAGAGTAGCTCTTTGAAACTGTGATGTTAAAAACACAGGTGGGAGAAGAAGATAGCTCAACAGAAGATGAAGGTAGAGAAGATGGAACGAGACATGCAGACAAAGGAGGACTTGAAAACTGTTGCCCTGGGAACGTCTAAGATTAATTACATGGATCCAAGGATCACAGTTGCGTGGTGCAAACGCCATGAAGTACCCATTGAAAAGGTATAAAAAAAAAATTTAGTTAATTTGTTAATTATAGAATGTTTACGTGGAGAAATTTTACAGATGTTCACAAAGGCTCTTCGGGAGAAATTTACGTGGGCAATGGACGTGGAACCTGACTTCAGCTTCTAATATTGCAGCAGTAGCCCAAGCTTTGAGAGTAGAGCAAGCGGCTATTAATTTGTTAATTAAGAATGTTTCTATATGCTTAACCAAAGAAATATATATTTTAATTAGAAACAATCCTTATAAGAAACCTTGAGTATTGGATATTCAAAAAAACAGAGCACATTCATTTGATGAAACTAGAAAAAAAAAATCAAAACCATAACTGTATGAGCTGTATCACTCAGTTTTTTTTTTGCCTTGAATTGTCAACAATGGGCCGGGCCTTAATAAAATAATATTAAAGTGACCCAAAGAATAGCGTGGGCCCAAGCCCACCTGGAAGTATGTGAGTTGTGGTTCGGAATGTTTATCTTTAGAACTATGAGGCCAAAATTAAAATATTAGAAAAGAAGTGGGGTGGTTTAGAAACCTGTGTCCGGGAAGAGAAGAGAAGCTCTCCCGGGAAGAAGATGACCTAACTACACACACTAGTTGCAGATTTTTTTTTTGGTTCTTTCGAGAAAATTTTGGTCGATTACTCTGGAATTATTATCAGATTAAGAATCGGAATAAGAAGAAAAGGGGTTAGAGAAATGTCAGACCTAGACAAGCAGATAGAGCAGCTGAAACGGTGCGAACCGTTGAGCGAATCTGAAGTGAAGGCTCTTTGTCTGAAAGCCATGGAGATTCTCGTTGAAGAGAGTAACGTTCAAAGAGTCGATGCTCCCGTCACTGTAAGGGACTTTCCTTTCCCTATTTTCTGGATCTGGGATTCCATGTTTCATCTGTAATGAATTTTGTATTGAAAAGTAGAATTAGGATCTTATGAATCAGTAGAGAGGAATGGTTTCATCAGATCTTTGCCTTTGATACAGTGAAAGTTGGAGTTTGTTAAGTGAGAGAGTAGATACCATTTATGTTCCTCCTATGATTTGCTGAAGTTTTTTTTTTTTTTTTAATGTGAAATGGAATAGCTATGTGGTGACATACATGGGCAGTTCTATGATATGATGGAGCTTTTTAAAGTTGGTGGTGATTGCCCTAAGACCAACTACTTGTTTCTTGGCGATTTTGTTGATCGTGGTTATTACTCTGTTGAGACCTTTCTACTTCTGCTCGCTCTCAAGGTAACACTCGGGAGGGTGTTTGTTTTTATAGTCTCTTGTTTTTCTAAATAGGTTTTAGAATTACTCAAGTGGGTTGCTTTTGATGTGTTCTCAGGTTAGATATCCAGACCGTATAACTCTCATCAGAGGGAACCATGAAAGCAGGCAAATTACACAGGTGGGTGAATGCTGCTGTCTCATTGATAGTTTCTTTGGTTTTTTTTTGTGTATATATTTGGAGTGTTTTAAAGAGTCTGCTTTTAGTAGGTTTATGGATTTTATGATGAGTGTTTGCGTAAATATGGCTCTGTTAATGTCTGGAGATACTGCACTGACATTTTTGACTACATGAGGTACTTACACCTTTCTCTGTTTCAGTTTTTTTTTTGGGAACTCCTACTCTAAAAATGACGAGTCTCTTTTTATTATGTACAAAAGTCTCTCAGCTGTTGTTGAGAACAAGATATTCTGTGTTCATGGTGGTCTCTCTCCAGCTATTATCACTCTTGATCAGGTTTATATAAAGAACTCACTTTCTCTCTCTACTGATATAATTCAGAGTTAACTGACGAACTCATATTACACTTAATGGCAGATCAGGACAATTGACCGGAAGCAAGAAGTGCCACATGATGGTGCCATGTGTGACCTCCTATGGTCTGATCCTGAAGATATTGTTGATGGCTGGGGACTGAGTCCACGTGGTGCTGGGTTCCTTTTTGGCGGCAGTGTTGTCTCGTCGTTTAACCACACAAACAACATAGATTACATAGCCCGAGCCCATCAACTAGTTATGGAGGGTTACAAATGGATGTTCGATAGCCAGATTGTGACAGTGTGGTCAGCCCCAAATTACTGTTACAGGTAAACTAAGATACTCAGAAGAACCGTCTGTCTCTGTGTATCTTAGCCTTGACCTTTGCATTATTTCAATTATGCTCCAGGTGCGGTAATGTGGCTTCGATTTTAGAGCTCGACGAGAATCTAAACAAAGAGTTCCGTGTGTTTGAAGCAGCGCAGCAGGTTTGAACCATGCTTTTAGTATGAAGATTTTTACTTTTGGTTCTGATTCCCTATGCGCAATTCAGTAGCGAGACATACTCTAAATTGCAGGACTCGAGAGGGCCTCCCGCCAAGAAACCTGCCCCTGATTACTTCCTATAAGGAACTGAACTTTAGCAACCTTATTCGAAAAGTAGAACTGAGGAAAGAGAATCAGAACTCGTTCAAGAGTCTGTGTCACAGTGCTGCAGAAGAAGTCTATACGATGCAGGCGAGATCTATTTGAAGTAGCATTGGGGTTGTTTGAAAAAAGATACTGTTGTTTCCAGATTTTACTTGTAATGGTAGTTAAAGAGTGTTCTGTGTGATGGTAGTTAAAAATGAGTGTGTTTTTATGTCGTAATTCAAGTTTTGTAATTTCATAAGAAAAGACCTCAAAAACATTTTTGAAGCTCAACAGTCATTTCAATAGAAAGTTCCATATGAACCGTTTGGACAATTTGACAGGAACTGGCATATCGAATGAGTTCATGCTTGGACTATTGACGTTGATAGGAACTTGCCAAAGATTATTACAAGAATCCCAAAATGCTTTTTAGTCCATCAACAATAATACATACTCACTTCGTGGCATAGTCTTTTGAGTATAAAGTGAAGACTGTAACAGAATTGAATGAGGCAAAGATTCAAGAGTAAAGAGAGGGGAATTGTATTGTTGGTTCACACTGCGATGAGAAGTACAAAACCGATATGTTTGAAAAAAAAAAAGAAGAAGATAGACACTCAAATGTGTGCAATTGGTTTTTGTTAGTATGAGGAAGACATTGGGGAGTTCTTGTGTACGCGTTTTCCTGAACAAAACAGCAATATGAAACATGCAATATGACACAAAAGAACTAAAAAAACAGCAAGAAGAAAAGAATATGCCAAACAGTTTTACAAATATGAAACATGCCCCCAAAATTCACAAACAACATCAGGGCAAAAGGCTCACGTTTGTTTATCAACTATGACATAAGTAAAACATCAATGAAAACGAATCACAAATACTAGAATAGAATAGATGATCAAAAGTTGAATGTATACCACAAGAAAGGAAGTTTCAACACCATCAGATCCAAGCTCCTCCAATATACCCTTCCCTTGAGAGTCATTTGCTACCTAAACATAATATTTATCATTACTAATCAAATTAACATCACTAATAACATACTCAATTGTTGAATCTCTCCATGCCAGACTACGATTCCTACCTTACTAATCAGCCTAGAAGTCATTCCCAAACGAGCTGCACAAGTTAATGGGTTTCCAGCATTCCCTCCTCGTACCTTATTACATCAAACACACAATTCCTAAACCTTAATTCACAAACCAAAACAGAAGATCCTGAAGAGAGCGTAAAGAGTTAAAGACTACCTTGAGGCTGGTGCTTTAGTTATCATAAACAACAAAGTTGAGTATTGGCCCAAACTAAGTATTTAATAAGAAAACTTCCAAATTAATTTTATATTCAGTCTCCACTACCGATAAATCTATAGTTTAGGAGGCTTTACATTAAACCTAGTTGATGAGTTTTACCATTAAAATGCTAAAGAATATGTAAAAAAATTATAATAACAGCATCTGAAAATGATTAACTTGAATTTTCCGATTAGCATTTTAAAAATTTATGCAAATATATAAATATGACTTGTTTTAAAATCAACACTATAAATATATAAATTGAAAAATAAAAAATAGTAATATTATGTATTTACCATTAAAGACCTAAAAATTCAAAAAAATCAAAGATATGAAAACATCTAAAAATATAGTAACATTATCTAAAGATTAATAACTTAAATTTCTTTCGATCATCCAAAAGATTATCCGATTACTTGAAAATTGAGAAAGTACCACAAATTGCTCTTGCTATTTTTTTGGATAAAGGCGGAGCCTTTATACTTAGCATTGCACTTTCAGTTAAGGTTAGCTTCAATACCGTCCAATGAGATTAAAGTTTGTTTTGACTTTGATAATTTGTTTCGATAATTTTTTGGTTTCTTACATTTTTAATTTATAGGTATATAATATTGCTATTAAACAAATCAAGCTCATATATTTACAATTTTTTTTAAAAACAAATCTAATTTAAAAATTAATTTTACTATAGTTTGATTTTTTTGGATTTTTTGAATTTGTAGTGGTAAAACTCTTTAATATATTTAGTTAGTGTAAAAATCTCTAAACTAAGGATTTACCGCTAGTAATGGTCATTTTAATTGGAACTATAGACAAAATGTTTAATTCATTAAATAAAAATAGTTTGAAGGTTTTCTCGTTAAATACTTAATTTAAAGTTTTTTATCAAAACAAACTTAAAGGATTTTAACTTTAAAAATCCTTTGATTATAGGAGAAAGAAATGATTATCATGAGATAAGTACAACAGTGTAACTTTAAATGGTTAAATCATATTGGATTCTAAAAAATATCTATAACTCCAATCTTGGGTAGGTCAATGTAAAGCTCTCAATAAACTTAGGGTCTAAATGGTGATATAAGGAATGAAGGGGAATAATCAATTTCTATTCATTCCTTTATACTACTCATGAAGAATATTTGTTGTATATGATTTCTTGTCATTCCTTAAATTTTAAGGAATTAAAGAACAAAATCATTCTTTATCAAAATTGATATGAAAAAAAATAATAAATATTTTTTTCATTCCTTTAATTTTGTTTTTGCTTATTCTTTTCCCACTTATTCCTATTCGTATTTGAATAAATATTTTGTTCATTCTTTTTATTTTTATTTTGCTTATTCTTTTGCCACTTATTCCTATATTTTTTTCATTCTTTTTATTTTGTTTTTTCTTATTCTTTTCCCACTTGTTCCTATTCGTATTTCAATGAATTCTTTTCTCGCTTATTCCTTATTCTTATATTTTTTTTCATTCTTTTTATTTTGTTTTTGCTTATTTTTTTCCCACTTATTCCTATTCGTATTTCAATGGATTCTTTTCTCACTTATTCCTATTTGTATTTCAATGGTCAGAGTTATACTCTCAAGTCATGGAGTTAGAGAGCTCAAGTGTAGGGCCATTGCAATCGGCCTTAGTGGATTTCATTACAAGGGGAGGCACACAGTTTAAGGACATCGTTGAAGCTGTTTTGGTTGAGAAGATAGGTGCACCGTTGAGTCAATTCAAGACAGCGACGAAGATTCTACAGAAGATCGCCCCCCAAATCCCGTTTTCTCACTGTCTTCCTTTGCGATTTGTAAGAAACGATTCAAGAATTCACCCCTATATCAAAAAAAAAAAAAATATATATATATATATATATTGAAAATTTAACCTAATCGTTTAAAAGCCCTAAATAGATTTCTATATTAGTGAAAAGATTTAAAGCCACTTCAGAAAGATATTTGGTGAAAAATTGATGTGATACTTTAAAAAAAAAAAGACAAGGGATTGATGAAAAAATAATTTAAACTAAATAATAAAATTATAGATGAGATGACAGATGGAGGGAAAATTATAAAAACACTACACTAATATGATCAAAAATTTTCTTTTCTGAAATATTATTATTGTAAAAGTAAATTGGCATTTATAATTAATTTAAGAATATTAGCTAATATAGTTTATGAACCAGAAACTACTAAACTGAAATTCTCAAGTTGGAAATAATCACTGAAAATTTAATTATTATTTTTGTTTCATTATTTTGAGAATCTTATTTAGATTTTATTACAATATAATGCTTAAATTGTTGTAATAAAATTTAAAATGAGAAGCTATTCTCATATTCTTTCTAAAATTGTTGTATTTTGTATCACTTTTAACAATCTAATAAATAAATTAAGTTGATAAAAAAAAAGTAGCAACATTGTAAAATTACATTGAAACTGGAAATAGCTGAAGAAGGGTTGATACAAACACAACAACAAAACATACACTATTATTCAACATAAAAGCATCCCTATACAGCTGCTACTCATACTTTTTGCCTTACAGAGTTGGACATAACATAACAACACACACATGGACTTTGCTTTTAATTAGAAACAAGTTTCATTTAACATCGATCGATTATCATATCCTCAAGCGCCTCTACCATTTACTTTCAGTAGTAGGCTGTCTTGTCTTCATTGATACCTGCATAGATCTTGGCACAGTACTCAAACAAGCTACCGTCAAAACACCTCCTAATCGCTTCTTTTGACAGAAACCCTTCTTCATCCCTTGCTAGCAAATACAACAACCCCCATTCTACTTTGCTTGCGATCCTAATTAATACACAAAAAACAGATTATTTTTTTTGTTAAAGATTCACAAAACTAACTAAAGCTTAATAAAGGAGGAGGGGGGCTCATGTACCATCCGAAAATGTCCCATGCGTCACGTTGTCCTTGTGTCATCTCCCATAATTCTCCAAGGCTCAGTTTGTCTGGCAATGTTTTCGCATATTTGCTAAATATCAACTCTAGATTCACCGGCATAAACCTGCGATTTAACATAAGACATGCATGGTTATATATATATAGACCACATCATGGTTTATGACCCATTTTACAATGTATATATATATATAGCTTTCACACTGCTCACCTTCCTTCATTGTCATATGTTCTTGAGTCGCTTCCATGCTTTGACTTGTGTATATTGTGTATGTATATAGGGAAGAACGGCGAAGGTAACCATCCCTATATTATTAAGGACAAGACTAGATTATAAAATCTACACGATAAATATGTTGGGGGAGGATGACAAGTGTTTACCGGAAGAGTAGCATAGCTAAGAACCAAGTTGATTACAGCGGCTGTGATAAGCGACACAATGATATTGAAACCAAGCATTCTCAGTCCTAATCACACAGGTCGGAATCAAACTTTCGTGCATAGAATACGTGTATGTATACAAAATATAATGTTTATGTATAGATACATACCAGAGTAGGTCTCCCAAGGGTAGATAATGCCATTATCATCTAAATCGAAGAAGGCGACATGTTGCTGAAGAACACTAAGTCCGTAATTCTTATGGCCTGGGGTTCCATACGGATGCTCTCTGTCTGGTGCTTGCAGTGCTCTTGGCATATCTATGCATATATCAAATTACCATCAACTATATGGTAAATACATATGGATGTTATATATATATCTTACAATTTAGACCATTTTTGCTCAAGTACTATCTCTACTATCATGATCATAAAGTTAGGGGGGTGATATTTTCATTACTTTAAAACGAGTTTCTTTAAATTCTTCAATACAAAATATCTATACATGTATCACATGCATATAGATAGATGCATGATGACATGATGATATATACGCATGTTGACATTAACTAGGATGTAAGAGGAAGACGTTATTACAAGGTTTAGGAAGTCGATCATCCATGTCAACACGAGCGCGGCGGTGAAAAGTGACCGGAGCGTAGGGAGCCACCGTAGCCATGGCATCTCGCTCCATTATCTCCGTCGCTGAACTCATCTCTATCGTTTTTTCTTCGCTCTGTGGACCGAGTGCAATGCGTTTCTGTTTTATGTGTTTAGAGTAAAGAAGAAGAGAGCTAATAAGATGATGATTGTTTGTGCGTGGCGGACATGCATGCACCAACGAACACACCGCTTGACATCTCTTTCCTTGTCGTTAACGCGCATCTCTATCTTCCTCCTTACACTTGACATCACAAGAACGACACGTTTGCTTTCATGCTTCACCACTTTTTTTGCTAGTGCTAAATTGTAAATCTCACACAAAACCATGGATCAAGCCTTTTTAGGTGTACGTTTATACTGTTTGTGGTTAGAGAGATACTATAACATAACATGAAGGGAGAATGCAAAAAAAAAAAAAACAAAGTTTGAGAAATCAGAAGACTTCACACAATATTTTTGTTTTGTACACAAAAGTCTGGGCCAGATAAGTTAATAACAAACCAATGGTGTGATTATGAGCTCATACACACGTTCACACACATCAAACCCAAAGGTTCATAAATTAAAACATGAAATTTAGTGTCCCGCTGATGGATTCGTTAGCAACTCGAGTGACTTCTTCAGATGTTCTACAGCAGTAGAGACTTCATCAAAAGCCAAAGCTCCTACAGCGAATCTAGCAGCCTTGTGTGCCTCTGCGATCTTCTCTGGCCCTGGCTTGTAGTTGCTGTCGTAATGGTACTTCTGAGATGGAGGATCTAGAACAGGAGCAACATTGACACGCCCGTTCGATGATGAATAAGGAGCAGGAGGAGGAGCAGAGGCGAAGCTTGTGGAAGAAGGAGCAGGTGCGGAGTGTGGGGAGGAATAGTAAGGTTCAGGGTTTTGGTAGTGAGAAGGGTAGTGGGAAGGAGTGGCTGGGAGGCTGCTTTCACTAAAGCTAGGGTAAGACTGGAAATTAGGGAGAGAGTTTGGAGAAGGCTCATGAGATGGGTAGTTTTGTGGTGGCGGCATGTGTTGTGGGGGATCTTGGTGGTATGATTGATGGTTGTAAGGATGGGGGTAAGGGGAGTCTGATGGTCCCGTGGGAGGCGGAATGAGATCGTTGGAAGGGTAAGAAGATGGTGGTGGAGGTGGGGCATCTGTTGGATAATTGTTGTTAGGATTGTCATGAAACCTGGGAGGAAGATGATGTTGTGGCACTTCAGGGAAATGGTGGTGGCTTGAGTCATCATTCGAGTCATGGGATGGACCAGGCTCTGTTCTATGCTGACTTGGTACGTTGGTATCACTTGCACCAAGATCCTGTAGATTATGAAAATGTGAATGATGAATCGATTACGTTGATGCAGATGTTCATACCTAACATTTGCGCCAACATCTAGATATTCCAAAACTATTAATTGCCAAGTAGAGAAACTTACATAGGAGCCACTAGGACCGCTTGATGGGATGGATAAATCACTTTCATCATCAACAGGGTCACCTGGAGTGGGTTTCCTTCCTTCTTTAATGGCTTTCCTTATGTCAGCAGCCTTCCAAGCAGCATACTTCTGTTTCTGCTCTATCTGTTCATGGTCCATTACATATAAATATAGTCAAGCATCTAATAAGAAGATGCCTCTTAAGGTGCGAAATTTCTGTTTGAGATGTTAAATGAACAAAAAGTAGGAACTCACATCAGGAGGAACCGGGCCAAACTGGCTCAGAATCTCAAAGAAGATGTTTGCAGCATAGAAAGTTTTGGCAGTGCCCCTGTCAAAAATATCGCAACGAAGTTTAATATGGATAAACTCCTTAAAAGTGTCTGTAAAGGAGTCACATAAATGCAGCTGTTAACCCTTCTAAATTAATGGGCATTAATTGAGCTAATATCAAGAATTACAGATAGAGACACTTAAAAAAGCAGAACTGTTAGAGGGAAACAAGACTAGGATGCATCCGATTCGTTACCGGTTATCTTATGCGTGTCTGTATATATACATATATATATATTACTGCAACTCGAAATACATCATTAGACGATGTATGGAGCCATGGAGGAAGGTGTCACCTAAAAAACTATGTGCTTACTGTAAAAATATGTACTTATATGTTCTTTTCAATATTGGCAATAACAATACTAGACAGAGAATGAATCTGGAGAAACGGAATAATTCGAACCCATTGAGCTAGTGATGATGGTGGACATACTAATGCTGACTGATGCTCAATGAATAAACAGTACTAAAACCTTACTAGTGTCGAATGTTATTCAATATAATAATCAGATGCAAGACAAAAAGAAAAAGCTTACAAGTCAGCTCTTCCTGCACGATCCTGCTTGTCAGCCTTTGCAAAGACATTCAGTGCAAACCCCTCTACATGCATATTGTCATCTGGGGACAGAGTCAATGATTTCTTATCCTGGAGTTACACACAAGAAATCTCGGTAAGAAACTGGAACAAGTCAGGAAACTGCCTCGTGATTAACAAGATGATCATAGATGGTACATGTGGCTAAGAACGCACATGACAGCAATGGCAGACGAAAAAATTAAAAATTTACCAAATTCACCATCAAACTTGCAAAAAAAAAAAAAACTACAAGAGCATAGATAATAGGCCACAGAAACAGGGGAGAGAAAAACCTAATCAACCCCCCCAAGGCTGAGTATATATGTTCTTGCTTTCACATATGTTTTTTTTTCAGTCACGTCTTAACAACAAAATCTAAGGTAAGATTAAAGGCTTAGCTTCCCAAATATAAGCATACATACACTATCCAGCCTTGTGACATCAGTTATAATAATCAAAGCCAAACAGATCATGAAAATTACTAAGAATCAGGTAGCAAAAAATTAAGCTAGATGATTAAAAGGTGAAACCTTTTCGAGCTGATTAATGAGGGACATGAGAATCGAATTGGTGGTTTTAGTTCTCTCGCTCTGAGGAATCTTCAATCCTCGTTCCATCGCGTATAGCCGACCTAATCAAATCAATCAATCAATCATCCCCACAACCAAATCAGTTTTCAAAAGATCCATATCAGTACTCAATCGCTTGGACAATCATCTAGGTTTTGTTAAATCAAAAGAGATAGAGAAGACAACAACACAAACTTACAGTAATAAGCAACAAGAGGTTCATGTTTCTGCAACTCATCAGCGCGTTGCAAGTAAGGTAGAAGAGCTTTCGCTGGTTCGTTTGTGTTCGACATCGATTCTCTGACGAGCTTCGTTGCTTTTTCTCAGATTGTTAAGAGACAACAACTAAAATAAGGAAGTATTATTCCTAGTTTGTACGCGCTTGTGATTGTCAAATACGGAACGATGTCGTTGAATAGACAAAGTCCTGATCCCCTTGGGAAAACCCCTCCAAGTTCTTAAAATATTTGCACCTCTCCTCCAACCTTTTAAATTATTCAATAACCCCCCCCCCCCAAACATCTTTAACTATATTACGATTTTTCCCCACATAAAAAATATAACTCCATTTAGAACCCTAACTTTTCTTCATTAAACCGGTTACTAGTCATTACCAATGCTTAGAAAAAAATTATGAGTCAATTAATGATACAGAGACATAGAATCTAAGTAAACATTCTACTCTCATTGTCTTGCCTTGTTTCTAAAGTGTTTGTTTCACAAAACATCAGTCTTTTCCTAATAGCAACTAACAAAGACTGGAGATACTACTGTCACGGTGAGGCTACAACTGGAGATGCAGCATCCTCTTTAGAGATGGCAACAGGGTTAGAAGGTGATGTTAGCTTGTTGAGACTGTCTCTTTTGGACTTGCTTCCGTTCATGGATAAGCGCCTAGCAGGCGTTTCGTTACTACCTCCTCCGTTAGCTCGTGTTCCCACAGGTTTCTTGGCACTGACGGGTCTTGCAGGAGGACTCGGTTTAGACCCAAAGGCGGATGAGTCTTGATCTGTGTGTGGCTGTTCTTGCTGCTTTTTCTGTCCCTGTTCATTAAAAAAAAAAGGCAAAGATTAGTTTATAAGAAGTTATGTTATACAACAACAGTATGAGAAACTAACTAACCTTCTGCCTCCGCTTCTCCTCTTCTCGTGCTTGCCTCAGTATAGTGTATTCATCTAACATAGCGAGCAGAGGAACACCATCATACTCAAAGGATATACTCTTGTCCTCTTCCCACGCCCGAGTTTTAGCAACCAATGTGTCAACCATTGCTTGTACAAAACAAAAGATGACAAATCTGTCAGTCTCCGTGCATTGTGAAAATATATAAAGAATCTTGGAAAGTTAGTTACCGGTAATCTTGCTGACTAGAATCCGAGCTTTCTCAGCTCTCTTGAGATTCAAATGCGCACCACGACTTGCACTATACTTGTTCTGATCCTGTTTTCAACAACAAAAAGAACCAATACATTAAAATGCATGTCTTACTAGTAATGAGTTTGATCCTCTTATGCATTTACCAGATTGTATTCCTCGAGCCAGCTCTCTTCCTCACAAGCTGACATCCACTTCTCAACTCGGTCTAATATTTCTTTTCTACTAAAGGCTTCTTCCTTAGCCTTTGCAATCTCACTATCCATTTGAGCTATAAGCTCAGTAGGTTCAGTGTTTCCAGAATCAATCAACGACATGATCCTCTCACGAACCACCTCTGGTTTAATCTCTATATGAGCGCGAGCGTATATCTCCTCCAGCTCGGTCTGCTTCTTGAATGCAATCTCCTTCATTCTGCTAGCTTTCAGTTTGTCAAGCCTATCCACTTCAACCTCAGCCTTCATGTTTTTAAACAAACAGTTACTAATTATAAGCATTGGTGGATCTAATATAATACAACTCACAATACCTGCTCGATCAGATCAAATGCTAGAGCACCAAAGACGGTCACTTCATGAACTGAAGCTGACATGTGACAAGTAACATGGTCGAAAAGCTCCCTTTCCTCATCAGGAGTGTCCATTAGATTCCAGAGATCAGTTAGCTGAGTAGCTAGCTCTTGAAGCTTCACAAAAACCAAGATTCATTAGATCATTTCAGAGATCTAAAAGACCATGATTTTGACTAACCTTTTTGAGTCTTTGATTCTTATCCTCTTTAAGAGTCAAAACAGTCTTAGCCAAACTTGAAAGTGTCTCATTACTAATGCTCTTGTTTTGAACACCATTCGCCTCATCTAAGCTTGGATGAACTTCAGTGACTGTGCTCAAGAAATCTAAACCAAGGACGGAACATAGATCATGCACTGTGCTCACAAACTCGAGCACTTTGTTCAACCTATCACTCTGTCCAAACACAAATGGAGTTTTAATTTTGGTCTGAAAGCAAACATATAGGCCACAACTAATATATATACCTTCTCTTTCTGGAGCTCTTGGAGTTTGCTCTTGTAGTCATCCAATCTCTTCAGGGACAAGTCAGACTCATCTACCACAAGAGGTCCATTGCTCAACCCACCAGCAATCTCTTCACATATCTTCTGGATCTGTGATTGAACACCAGAAAACTCTCGGACCCTTTTATCTTTTTGTTGCCAAAGTTGTTCAAGGGCAGGTGCTATTGCAGAAAGTTGCTCTTTGATCGTTCCCGAAGTATTATCTGGCTGCAATCAAGACAAACATATCTGAATAACTCTATAACCATGTCATGTCTAAAAAAAAATAGACGTGGGAGAGTACTTACAATGCCGATATAGCTTTTGTCACCAAGAGAAGCTATGAGATTGGAAAGTTCAACATTGGCATCCGACAAGGTCTGAAGAAGCTCTGCGCGAGATTTAGCGGCAAGCTCAACCTTCCTCTTGTAAACATTAAGACACTCTTCCTCTATCTGAAGAAGCAGTTTGTCTCGTTCCTCCTCACTCTCACCAACTTCATCCCATATTTCCTGGAACAAGGTTTGTCCAGTGAGTTTACAGAACCATACTTTTAGATGAGTGTTCTGAGAAATTACCTGTAACTTTTGGAGTAAAGTGCCACAAGTGATTTCTCCAAGAAGAGGATTATCTGCTTCTGTCACTGCCATTCTTGTGAAATCACAAGGTTTCCTTCGTAAAGAAAAAAACATAAAACATAAAACATTAGAACAGAACTGAAACTACTACCGAAAATAGAAGAGTTGCAATCTTTGCCAAAAAAAATAAACACTCAATCACTCTAATTAAAGTAAGGTAACTCCAAGACCCATTTTCAATCAGAGACACAGAATCTTGAACTTACGAAGCTCAAAACCCATTTCTAGCAAGAACCAAAGAAGCAAGTACATTGAAAGCAGAAGAAGCTCGAAAAGAGATGAAGATCTCAAGCTGTCACAGTTAATAACACTGAACTTTACAGAAATCTAACAGCATTGGTGCTAAAACCAAAGCAATAATCCAACAGTTACACTAATCTAACAAAAAAGAAAGTAGAAGATGATTTTTCTTTACCGAGATCGTTGTCGGATCCTAGGGTTTTATCTGAGTATTTCCTCTTCTTTTCTAGATCTGAAGCTCTCTGACGAATAGTCAGTCTCAAGTAAGAGAGAGAGATAGTTCAGTAGTATCATAGGAAACAGAAATCTCAAACTATGTTATGGAGGTTGGAAACTGGGAAAAGTGGGACCCATGTTCATTTATGTCCGAACGTCAATAAAATTAAACAGAACCTAAATAAGGCCTGATGGGCTTAAATATATTCCGACCCAGCCCAAATAGAATTAAAACACGTGTCGTTCATTTCTAAATGCAAACGTGACTCTCCACCCAAGAGAAGCGGCACGAATAGTTTATTTGATTCCTGTCTTCTGATTCGACAAAAGTTGATGAAACATCTCCGGTAAGTGCTCCTCCTCCATCTTCTTCTTCTTCTTCTCTCTCTCACCTTTGACATTCTTCTCATTTTCCTCTTAATTAGGGCTCCGCTTCTCAACCACCAGACAGAGAAGGCTGATATTCTGTAAGTTATGCTTGATCTCTTTTGCCAACCTCTGTTCTATCTGAAATTTTTGTGTCTTTTTCTTTTTATAATGATCATCTCTTTGTGGTTTGATGAATCTTTAATATGTATATATGCTTACACATTCAAATTTAAATCCTCTGCTGATGCGTGTCATCCAAGTAATCTGTGATTAACGTATGTGTGTATTAGATCAATGATATTAGTATGATTCACTGAGTTTGAAGAACCTAAATGCAGGAACTTGGCATTGTGAGAAAAGCATTTTCGGAGGGTAATGGAGAACTCTCCACGAATCAGGAAGCTAAGGGATAATGGTTATCCTTCTAACCCTAACACACCAACCTCTCGGATGAGCAATAACCAAAGAGACAACCATCCAAACTCTCCAAGGGATTACAATCATACTCCTAGCTCTCCAACAGCTCGCCTTCGTTGGAGAAACAGATCAAATGAGGTGTATCTATATCTATACATTGTCTTTTCGGTTTACATGTTCTAATATTCTTGGAATGTCTTTAGATTCCATCTGAGGTGAAAAGAGGCAATGCAAGCAATGTAAGGAATCTCTTACTTGGTGATAAGAACAAGTACAAATCAATGTGGATAAGGACATGCTCGTCCCTCTGGATGCTTGGAGGAGTTGTGTTTATAATCTACATGGGTCATCTCTACATATGGGCAATGGTTGTTGGTATACAGATATTCATGGCGAAAGAGCTCTTCTTTCTTCTCAGAAGAGCTCATGAAGACCGTCGCTTACCTGGCTTCAGGCTCTTGAATTGGCACTTCTTCTTCACTGCTATGTTGTTTGTATATGGACGTATACTTCAACAGCAGCTTGTCAACACTGTTTCTTCGGATAGGTTTATCTACAAGCTTGTTAGTGGTTTGATCAAGTACCAGATGGTTATCTGCTACTTCTTGTACATTGCAGGTTTGTGTGTCTTCTTCTTCACCAATTTCACCATCTTGAATAGCCACTTATGAGTTTAAAAACTGCAATCAGGTTTCATGTGGTTTATACTTACGTTGAAGAAGAAGATGTATAAGTATCAGTTTGGGCAATATGCTTGGACGCATATGATCCTCATCGTTGTGTTTACTCAATCTTCTTTCACTGTTGCCAATATTTTTGAAGGGATCTTCTGGTACACATGAGTTTATATATATCCACTGAAACGTATCGTTTGGACCTGTTCTGGTAACTTGATGATAAGATGGATATATATGCAGGTTTCTTCTTCCAGCTGCGCTGATTGCTATGAACGATGTAGCAGCTTACTTCTTTGGTTTCTATTTCGGGAAGACTCCTTTGATAAAACTGTCTCCCAAGAAAACATGGGAAGGTTTTATTGGAGCATTAGTGGCAACTACAATCTCTGCGTTTCTTGTAAGTAATCATCTTCTATCATTTGATCCGTTCATAACACTTTCTTTTGGTCTTGAGACTGATAAATTATATGCTTCTTACAACAGTTTGCAAACGTCTTAGGCCAGTTCCAGTGGCTTACATGTCCAAGGAAGGTAACAAAAGAATAAAATGTCCATCACTATATTTCATTGTAGTCTTTACTCGATTATTTATGATGCATCTTGTGCAGGATTTGTCTACTGGTTGGCTTTATTGTGATCCAGGCCCTCTGTTCAGGCCAGAGTATTACCCACTACCCTCTTGGATTGCTCCGTTTGTAAGCAACTAATTAACTTTTCTTATGAACAAACCAATGATGGTATCTTATACAAGTCTTGGCTTTGAAAACTTTGCTTAACAGTCTCCATGGAAAGAGATATCGATTCTACCAGTGCAGTGGCACGCTTTCTCTCTCGGTCTATTTGCATCTGTTATAGCTCCTTTTGGTGGTTTCTTTGCAAGCGGTTTCAAAAGAGCTTTCAAGATCAAGGTTAGACATTTTCGAGTAGTGATAAGCTTTGCATCTACAGATCCAAGAATGAATCCTTACATGGTTTGGTGGTTTTGACAGGACTTTGGAGACAGCATACCAGGACATGGAGGATTTACTGACAGAATGGATTGCCACGTAAGAGCAACTAACTAATACAGAATTATTGCAATATGATGATTATCCTCATTGTTATAACCGAGTCTGGTTGCATAAATTCAGATGGTTATGGCGATTTTTGCATACATCTACATACAATCTTTCATTGTTCATCAGGACTACACTGTCGAGATGATCCTAGACCATGTAAGAATTATCAGCACTCACTCAATACCATTATGAGACATATATCTTTGATTGTATGATACTTGCAGATATCGAGGAGCCTAGGACATGAAGAACAGAAAATGCTTTATGCAAAGCTAGGGGATATTCTCCGACACAAATCGCAAGGCGGGTTTTAACAAGAGAGTGTAGGTTTGTTTTGTCACTTTGTTTTCAGTTTCTGTTCTTTTGTTTATTTTCTGATTGCATTAGACTATGTAAAACCCTTTACTTGTATCTGATTAATTTATCAAAAGAGACTTGGTAGAGTGTGTTACAACGAGAGAAAACTATGAATGTTATCAAATCATGTTGCTCGAAACAAAGAACAGTAGCAAAACTTATAAAAGCAGCTTAACTTCTTTTTAAGCATCTGACTCTTTCTTGTCTTCTTCGCTCTCTCCTCCTTGGGTAACACCAACCTCAGCTGGTCTTATAACTCGATCAAACAACGTGTATCCAGACTGTATATATCGACACCCATCGTCAGTAGTTGGCGTGAAAACAATAGAACATGGAATAAAAAAAAAAAGAAAGAGAAAGTTTCATATATTTACCTTGAGGACATGAGCAACTGTGCCTTCTGGCTTAGAAGCATCAGGTACTTGAAAAACTGCGTTATGTCTGTTTGGATCAAATGGCTCGTTGATAGGATCATACTTCTCCATACCAAATTTCTTAAATACCTGCAGCAAACACACAGATTTGGTCAGTCTCATCAACACTGCTTACTTTAGATCTTACAACTACATTAAATCCACACACAAAAAATGTTGATGTATATACCTCAGCTAGCTGCTTCTCAGTCATCTCCACACCTTCTAAGAGCGTCTTTAAGAGTGGAGTAGCTCCAGCCGAATCTTCTTTAGTAGTGTCAAGCTTTGAGAAGCTTTCTTTGACAACCGAAGAAGCTCTTCCAAGATTATCCGCCACATCCAAAAGGCTCTTTGCAAAATTCTGCATATACACATTTACACACAGATTCTCAGCAAACTATCACATTCAAAACGAAAGATATCCACAAAAATCTCTAGTAGGCAAACCTGTATGGCGTACTTCTTAGTGTTCTCAGCATCACGTCTTGTTCTATCCATAACATTCTCCATCTCTGCGTAAGTGCGAAGAACTTTATCTTTCATTTGCTTAATCTCTTCCTCTTTTCCAGATAGTAACTCTTCCTTCTCAGCCACAAGCTTCATCAAGTCATCCATTGACAACTCCTCATCATCATCATCATCATCACTCCCGGAATCTGAATCAGATACTGCACCTCGTTTAGCACCCTTCCCCCTTCTCGAATCTTTGGTGGATTCTGAGTCAGGACCTGATTCGTTTGCATCAGCTGTAGCTTTCTCTCCAGATGTCTTCGAGGCCTCCGTGTTGCTCTCCTTTTCATTTGATTCAGGCGTGGTGGAGAAAGAAAAAGAGAGCCTTTGGAGTGGAAACGAACCAAGAGGTAGCACCTGAGATGCAAAATGGATGAATCAGCCAAAAAACCCTAATAGAGAATCTAAGGCAAGAGTGTGAAAGCGTCAAGTCATTTTATACACACATGGGGAAGATTCAAACATTACGAGATCAACGAAAGGCGCATCCTTTCTAAAAACCCTAGCGATTAAAACACTCAACTGAGATTCAAATCCTTAAACCCTAACAAAACCCTGAACTACAATTCGGTAGGGATAGTGATAAATTTTGAGTTAAAAATCAAACCTTTAGTGAGAATTCGTGAACGATGGAGTGATACCGGCTCAAGAGTATAGGAGCCTGGCTCCTCGCCGGAAAGGCGGCGGCGGAGAGAGAGGAGCGTAAGCCCGCGCTGCGGGAAACTCGCGATACAATTCTCGAAACAAACATCAGCGAAGGCACAGAGAAAGCAAGGCAGAGATCAAGAAGAAGGCGAGAAGATAACTGAATTGTGTTTTGAGGAAGATGCTCAGGTTCAGAGGCGGAGGAGGCGCACACAGAGAGACGTGGTTTAGTGTGGAGAAGAGTGTGCTTGTTTACGTAAATACCCCCACCGATGCACGGATGGTGGCTGAGCTTGTGAGGGTATTATTGTCAATATAGCAACTAGGAGATTTGAGAAACCTCTTCTAGAGTCAGAGGCACTCGTCCTAGTGTTTTTTTTTTGAGACAGACAAAGACCAACTCTTTCGACCAAACATCTCATAAAAGCTGTACGATGTAATTAAATTATACAAAGTGTATAGCTAATAAGCTACCTAGAAACGGTACATCTTACTAATAATGTGTTTCTCTGAAGAAAGATTTGTAGTTTTTGCTGATGATTTTTGGGTATATATCGCTGCTGAAAGTTGTCACACTCCCATAAAATATACGTACGTTCTGGAACATGGCTTGTGTCGGTGTTGTCTTTCGTATACGTGGTAGCACAAGCTATATCCTTATTATGATGCTCTCTTGTTACAAGGAGCAAATTGATCCTTGGCTATATAAAGTAGTCAGGAACTCAAGGATATTAGACCATCAGTGTTTTTGCTTTCACTCAAGGATTTTCAAGTTCTTAGTAATTATGTTTTCTGAAAACATGATTAGTAGTTTTTCGTGATGATGATGAATTGATGATGATGCTTTCACTTCGCAAAATGATCATATTTAATGCAATTTACTACTCCCTACGTTTTATTATAAGTGTCATTTTAGAATTGTGCACACGGATTAAAAAAACATTTAATTTTACATAGTTCATATATAAAAACACAATTACCAATACATCTAACCACATTTTAACCAACATAAAAAAAAGTTACATAATAAAGTTAATAAATATATAATTGAAAACCAAAAAACGACATTTATTTTGTAACGGAAAAAGTTCTCTATAACGACACTTTATATGGAACGGAGGGAGTATTTTAAAAGGTAAAAGTTGTCATTGCCTAATAACATTAAACATGTATAAAATAGAATTACATTTTGGTTGCAATAATGTTAATTTAATTATAGTAGTTGAGTAGGTCCTGACTTCTTTTGAATGGGACTAAGTGAAACTTAATGTTCAACTACTTATTAGGTATATAACTCAACAGCTAAATAGCCTGTTAATGGCTAAACACTCGGCCGAATATCAAAGAATATTGCTAGATCTGTTTTTTTTCATTCAATGTGTTTCTAATAAGAGAAATATTGGTACAAAAAACAATGAAATCGTGTTAATTAATAACACCTCTCAGCAGGTTACAAATCAAAACCTAACCACATTTAGTTTCAAGGAAAAAAAAAGTTATACAAAATCAAGAGAAAAAATGAACTTTAGTTGAACTAAAAGAAACAAAGTAACTTTAACGCTCATTGTCACATTTGACGCATGAGATACACTTTCTTGCCGTTACTTGTTATTGTCGCTGCACCAACCAAACTATATGGGTGAACCAAAAAAGCCCCAAAACGTGCAAAACATAGATTACAAAGCATCCAAGCGTTAAAAATAAACCAAACTCCATTGGATACCTAAGCTTTCTTTGTCATGTACACAACCAGTTTTGTGCGTGAAACTGGTAAGAGGAAGATGCGTTACTATACACCTGAAGCTTGCAAAACACTATGAATCCTCCTTCTTCAAGTAAGTCTTCTCTCTCTTTTTTTCTGTAGCTATTTAATACAGTCTCTTTGGTGCATACTATTAATGAGTCTTATCATTTTCGGCTCATTACTCACCTCAACCAACTCCAGACCCATCTCTGTGGCCAAAATTAAACATAGGCAACACACAAAAATAAGGAGTATTAAATAAGCATTATCTAATCAAGGGGCCAAGCTATTTTAGTGAGTACAAAAAGAAGAGAAAACTTGTCTGATTCGGTATCAAGTACCTATCCTTCCTCCAGTTATATGTTTGCTCTAGTTGTTCTTCCCAATCACTTGTGAGAGTCTCACTTGCAGAAACAAGAAGTTGAATAATTTTACGTAAAAAGCATGCTGCAAAACAGAGTTCTTGCTTTCTTGTTCCTCGCAACACACCTCTTGGTGGAAATACCTGACACGAGTGCCAAAGTTCCAGCACTTATAGTATTTGGGGACTCAACTGTGGACTCAGGGAACAACAACCAGATCTCTACGGTTCTAAAGAGTAACTTCGAGCCTTATGGCCGGGACTATTTTGACGGCAAAGCAACTGGGAGATTCTCAAATGGTCGGATAGCTCCAGATTTCATCTCTGAAGGTTTAGGACTCAAGAACGCAGTCCCTGCTTACCTAGATCCAGCTTACAACATCAAAGACTTTGCCACTGGTGTCTGCTTTGCTTCAGCTGGAACAGGCCTAGACAATGCAACCTCTGATGTACTAGTAAGTCAACCATAGCTCCATATCTTCAAATTCATACATATATATTATAATACTTCTTCAGTTTCATATCATATATTATATGATGTTTTTGAAGTTTTTTGGTGTTTCAAAATGTAAATTAGATTAACTTTAATTTTATTGAAATTATTCAACCAAATATATTTACAATTCTTTTTATTACTGGTTAAATCATTTTTAACGATGTTTTTATAGACAAGTAAGTTTCTTAATATTTGTGATTTTAGCCATAACATCTTCTTATATTATGAAAACGGAGAGAATATAAAATCAGTGTAATATTACTGACATGGTTTATTTGAAATGTCAAAGTCTGTGATGCCACTTTGGAAGGAAGTGGAGTACTACAAAGAGTACCAGACCAAGCTAAGAAGCTACTTGGGTGAAGAGAAAGCTAATGAAGTTATCAGAGAATCACTTTACCTGATTAGTATAGGAACCAACGATTTTCTTGAGAACTACTATCTTCTTCCTCGCAAGTTTCGCAAGTACTCTGTTGATGAGTACCAAAACTTCCTGATAGGACTCGCTGGAGAGTTCATGACTGATATTTACAGACTTGGAGCTCGTAAGATGTCTTTCTCTGGACTCTCTCCTTTTGGATGCTTGCCACTTGAAAGAACAACACAGATCTTTTATGGAAGCAAATGTATTGAAGAATACAACAATGCTGCTAGAGACTTCAACAAAAAGATGGAGGATAAAGTGTTTAAGTTGAATAAAGAGCTGAGTGGACTCCAGCTTGTGTTTTCAAACCCGTATGACCTTGTTGCAGACATCATACACCATCCTGAAGCATTTGGTGAGTACAAAGTTATAACACAAGCATTGAAATTTAAGAATTCAATTGTTAATGTTTATGATTGTGTCACAGGTTTTGACAATGTGAGGAGTGCATGCTGTGGAACAGGGTACTTTGAGATGAGCTACTTGTGTGATAAAATGAACCCTTTCACATGTAGTGATGCGAGCACATATGTGTTTTGGGACTCGTTTCATCCAACAGAGAAGACAAACGCAATAGTAGCAAGCCATATTCTGAAGTATGACTTAGCTCGGTTTCAGTGATATATCAGAAGTGTCATAACCCAATGAAAATAATTTTTACCTTACTACATTCTTTCTCCTACATGGTTTCTGTTACCAAAGTCTTAGTCAAGTTTCTTGATATTTCATCAAGCTTCTAGAGTGTTGTAAAAGAATCATTTTAATTTGTGTTCATGTTACATGTAACTAGTTAAACATGCTACTGTAATGTTGTTATCAAGACGGATCAGATCTTAGTATGAAGAAATAATGCAGAAATGGAATTGAATCCTGAAGCCAGAAACTAAAACCGTTGACTGATGTACCTCTCAGTGTATTCTACTATCATGAGTAACATATATCAATATGATACCAGAAAAAAAGGGGGAATGTTGGTGATAAGTAAACAATATGGTGAAGTTGAGAGGCTCACTAGAATGCATATCAGTTTCAATGGTTGAATTATTTAAATTTTTAATTTTATTTATTTTATAATTTTATAATTTCTGTTAAATTCATGTTTTATTAATTTTATAATTTATAAATAATACTACAAATTATGTGTGTATTATCATACATATTTAGTGAATTTGGAAATATTTCATATAAATATTTAAATTTAAAAAAACCCTCTAAATTTCTAAATATATTTAAAATATAAATTTTATATTTGGAATTCCATAAATTTTACTTGATTTTACCAGCTTTATAAATTAATTAAAATACAAATAAATACCATTCTTGAAATTGTACAAACCGAACCGGTTTTTAAAAACCCGTTTTAAATCGACTGGTTAATTAATCCATCCGGTTCCAATACAAACCAAAACCCTAAAAACCTTGACTGTCCGTTAACCGGTTATTCCTCTCTTGCGCCTTCTCTGTCTCAGTCCTCAGTCTCTCAAAACCCAAATGTACCCTCCTAGGGTTTAGGGTTTATGGTCGAGCAACTCAATTTGGGAGCGAACCCAAACTCAATCCGAAGGAACAGTCGATTGGATGCGGTGGCCGATCCCGACTGCGACGGCCAAGGCGTTTCTTCACCGACAATTCCTGAAGAACCGTATCCCTCCTTCGTTTCGACTTCGCAAGTTCCAACCTTTCTCTACCACCGTCAACTACCGAGAGATACTGAGAAGTGGGCTTCACGGTATCGAGCATGATGAAGCTGTGGACTTGTTCGGTTACATGGTTCAATCTAAACCCCTCCCTAACATTATTGAGTTCAATAAAGTATTGACTGTTATTGCAAAGATGAAGAGTTACGAAACTGTGATTAAGCTCTGGAGTTATATGGAGAAGGAAGAAGATATAGAGATCTCACCTGATATATATACTTGCAACATCTTAGTGAAGTGTTTTTGTGGCTGTTGTGGACCTTTTGTTGCTTTGTCTTTTCTTGGGAAGATGATGAAGCTTGGTGTTGAGGCGGATGTTGTTACGGATAGCTTGTTGGTTAATGGGTTTTGTCAGATTAATAGAAATGATGAGGCTTTCTATGTGTTTGAGCAGATGAAGAGGATGGGTGTTGCCCCTAATGTTGTAGTCTACACTATTCTTATTGATGGTCTCTGTAGGAATAGGTTTTTGAATGAGGCGGTTAGGCTTTTTGGTCGTATGGAGAAGGAAGGAGTTACTCCGAATGTGTTTACATACACTTCTCTCATTAGTGGTCTTTGTAACGCATGTAAGTTGAGGGAAGCGTCTCATCTACTGCGCCAGATGGTGTCCAGGAAAATTGATCCTAATGTAGTCACTTTCACTGCACTGATCAATGCGTATGTGAAAGCTCGGAAGTTTTCAGAGGCTAGAGATTTGTATGAGGAGATGATCAAGATGTCTATAGATCCTAATGTTTTCACTTACACTTCACTGATTAATGGGTTGTGCATGCACAATCGTGTAGATATGGCCGTAAAAGAGTATAAAAATATGCTACGCAATGGGTGCGCCCCAAATGTATTGACTTACTCTACTCTTGCAAATGGATTTTTCAAGTCGAACAGGTTCAAGGAAGGGATTGAACTTTTTGAAGATATGTTTGACAGAGGAGTTGCTGAAAACACAGTCTCTCGCAACACCCTTATCCAAGGGTGTTTTCTAGCAGGAAAAGTCAGTTCTGCCATAAAACTTCTACACAAGATGCCTTCTGATGGTCTGTCTCCCAATATTAGGAGCTACAACATTGCCTTAGCTGGTTTATTTTATAATGGGAAGGTAGAGCAAGCATCGAAACTATTTAAACAGATGGAAGAGAATAGAAATGATCTTGATATTGTTACATATACTATCATCATTCATTGGATGTGCAAGAATGGTAAGGCGGAGGAAGCATATGATGATCTGTTCTATAACCTGAGGCGCAACGGAGTGGAACCTGATGATAAAGCATACACGGCGATGATCTCAGGGTTAAAGAAGAACGGCCTGCTGGCTAGAGCGCATGCAGTGACAAGGCTTTACCAGGAATACCAGCGGAACAGAGGAAGTATATAGGAGATGAGATTCATTTACGGACTCGTAGCTCCTTAAGATATCTCTGTCCGTACTCCCGTATATGGTATGCCTGCTCCTGGAAAAAGCAACACTATCTGTTACGGAAGTAAGTGTATCACTGAAGAGGGCAGAGATTTGAAAAGGCAAGTTGGAGAATGAGCTGAACAGAATCCAGCAGGTGTTTTCAAAATCCATACGACATTGGTCTTTGAAAACATAAAGAATCCTAACGCATTCGGTTAGTTGAGTTTTATGAGTGTTTCAACTACACTTGTATCAATAATTCTGATTGTGTTCTCAAACCTCTTGCAGGTTCCAAAGTGTAACGGGATACTTCGAGATGACCTACTTGCCTGATAGAATTGAAGCATGTCACATGTTTCAGATGCGAGCAAATAATGTATTTTGGGACTTAACATATCATAAACTGACGGGTTTACAACTTGCATTCTTTCTTCTGCTAACCTTTTTCTGTTGTTCTTACAATTTTGTAGCTTGTACCAATGATCAGTCAGGTTTGCTTGGTCTAATTTTAACCAAGCTTCCAACATGTTGTAAAGAACCATTTTTTCTCACTATATGTTTGTGTAAGTACTTAAAAGATGACAATTTGATGTTATAAAGACATCAGGTCAACACCAGACAGAGAGCAATGGAATTTGATCCAGAAAACAGAAACGTTGAAGCCACTCGTATCTCTCTATGCAAACCATAAAGATATGAAAACAAACAAACGATAAATGCTCTTCAGCTAATTTGACTTTGGTGTCTTGGTGAAATGCAACTTGATAAGAGAAGGAAGATCAACAAGCTCCACTCGCTGCTTCCCAAGCAAAATGCTCTTCAGCTTCTCATCACAGTTAACCACATTCTTGTTCTTTGGATCCTTTTTAAGAAAACAACAATAAAACAATCAGTCAATGATGCAAACAAAAACAAAGATACTGTTGTCGTTAACACATAACTAAATGATCCCTTGTTTCTAACCTGAAGATTGTTGGTCTTGATATAAGACCAGACACGCATGAAACAACCAAGACGAGAACTCTGAGACTGACCAAGAAACTCACGTAGAGTAGATGGAAGGTTCACGAGGTCAATCAAATTCCCAAGCTTCTTAGGGTTATCAGTTATCGCCTTCTTCAACCTCTGCGGCTGCATCTTGATTCTTAATCCAACGACTACTTCAAAAACCCAATCAACACAAAAAAATTCAACTACTGATTCTCTTTGGGGAATTTTGTCGAGCACTTAGTGTGCAATGAAAAGAAAGCGAAGCTCAACTTAAACTTACACGGGGAGATGGTTAGTGTAAACTAAACGCAACAAGGAAACGCAAAGTAACGGGAGCTTTGACACAGTAACAGTCAAAAGTTTTTAAGGCTTCAAACGTTGAAGATATATTATCGCGTTTAAAACGCTGTAGGGTGCGACTGTAATAGGAAAGGTCCTCGCAAGTACAGCCAATACCTTCTAAACGAGAAAGAGGTATTTCTCGAATACGTGTGTTGGGCTACACTGATTAATGGGCCGAATACGAGGTATATCCACTCTCTAAGATTCGATTGAATTTTTTTAATTAGTGGAAGAATATCTATTCGTAAAGCACTCTCAGCCGTAGGATTAAAAAGAGAATATGAACCGTCCGATAGATGCCCTACGACTCCCCTCCCCACTTTATGATAAAAGAGGAATCCGATGCGTCCTTACAAATTCGCGGCGAAGTAAATTTTATCTGTTTATAAATCTCTCAGCCATCACTGTTTCTAAAACCATTCACTTTCGTCTCTGGTTTTGCTCTCGGAGAATCAATAAAAAGTAAGGATGTCTGCAACACAGGAAGAAGACAAGAAGCCTGGAGACGGAGGAGGAGCTCACATCAACCTCAAGGTCAAGGGTCAGGTAATAATAACTTCTCTTTTTCTTTTTTAGCTTGTGTTTTGCCCTAAGATCTCGTCTAGGTTGCGATTAGTGTTTATTACTAGCGTTTAGTGTTAGTAAAGTATGTTTAAGGTTTGCTTTCTCTTTGTTAATTGTTTGTCATATATATCTGAAACTGTAACCGTAGTTGTTTGTTGTTGTTGATGTCCGAAGGGTTTTTTACCCTTTCAAAAGAATAAAGTTGAAATCCTTTTTGATTTGTTTTGACGATTGTAAACTATGCTGCAAAATAAAGCTAAATCCTTTTTTTAAGTTTATTGCAAGTTTTAGTTTGCGAACATTGATGAAGTTTTATTGTCTATAGTGTATGTTTTAACTTTTAATACTTTGTGTTTGTTTTGTGTGTAGGATGGAAATGAGGTGTTCTTTAGGATCAAGAGAAGCACACAGCTGAAGAAGCTGATGAATGCTTACTGTGACAGGCAATCTGTGGACATGAACGCTATTGCGTTCTTGTTTGATGGTCGTCGTCTGCGTGCTGAGCAGACTCCCGATGAGGTATAAACTAATCCATCTAGCTAGTCTATTGTTTTTCCCTTGGAAGTTTGCACCTTTTGTAATTGTTAAATCTTTTGATACTACAGCTTGACATGGAGGATGGTGATGAGATTGATGCTATGCTTCATCAGACTGGTGGCTGTGGTCGTGGTGTTGGCCTGACATTTATCTGGGTTTAGGGTTTAGGAATGGTTAAGGAGTAATCGGCATTAGGATTTGCAGACTTGTTTTTTTTTTAATCGTGACCATTGTTGTTAGAAAAACTAATATGGTCTTGAATGTTAAAAACCCTTTTGTTAATTGTTGGTCTTGTTCCTTTGGTATTGGATCCTACTATCCTATAATAACTATTTGCGCTTAATGTTATTATTTAACCTGTTTGTCTAATATTACTGGGAGAGTTCTTAGTCGTAAAGTTTATCTTTTATCTATCCAAAGTTGAAAACAATTAAAGTTGAAAACAATTAAAGTTGAAAAAGAGATAATGAAACGCTCATGTATGGAGGAAGTCATATATTAAACTCCAATTAGCCTCATCTTAGCATCCACTTATGGGGTTTGTTAGTGGTCAAATCTTGTGGAAGTCTTCAATTTTAGTCGGTCAAATCTTGTGGAAGTCTTCAATTTTAGTCATTGGAATTGGTAAACCTGGGCTTACGTGTTACTGTATCACTTTCCGAAGCTGGAGTAACTGTAATACAGCTTTGGCTTTCCCATTCAACAGCCAATAATCAAGTATAGTGTTTGTTGAACAGAGGTCATGATATGAGGCGGGTCTTCCCAATGTGCAGTTGTGTGGAGGCGATTCAACTTTCAATAAGCAGCGTTCAAAAATCTGGAGTATGATACGGTACTCTTCTCTTGAGCCTCTGTTTGACAGAACACTAAGGTGTACCATGATAGATTACAAGACCGATTCACATCTGTTCTCTTTACAGCCGTTCATATGTTACTGCCTTAATGACAATACCCACTAAACCTGCTTCCTACTGATTCAAGAATCACCAGTGAAGAGTTGAGAGTGTTCTTCCTTCTCATCACACCATATAAGATTGTCACTCCCCCTGTAATCAACTTATTAATCGTATATGTTTTTTATCCACCAATAATCTCGAGCTTTCTTGTGGGAAACGGAATAAGTTGAAACATTAACTCTATTTATAACTGATGCCAGAAAAAATAACTTAGGACGAAGACATATACAATCATCCACGAGACCGGGACATATAAGATGTTCGAACTTATTCCATAATGATCATCATCACGGAGTCCAAAACATAAACTTACAACCAAGTAAAAGAGCCAGCAAGTCTAGGACACAACACCCATAACCATCATAAGAAAACAACAAGAAGTTTCAAATGCAACTACCAAGAGAGTTTGCTTATTTATGTATTATAGATTTTAATTATACATAAAAACCACCGGGCGGCAGCTGTTCACTGAAGGACAATGCACTCAGAGGCAGTCCCGTTCGTGATAGGACCTCCATGGGTTCGGTTGCTTTTCTGGTTAACACTGCCACTAGGGTTGTCCTGTTGAGCTATGGTTCCTTCAAGCTCCTCCTCTTGGTAACTACAACCTATGGCTTCAAAGATGAGAGTGTAAACCTCCTTGAACCTTTCCTCTGACAAAGAAGCTTCTGCAAGTAGCCTCCATGCGTTTTCCTCCGAAGCTCCTTCGTAATCATCTTTCCTCTTCAGCACCATGTGACCACTTATCTCCCACACAGCTGGGTTCACTTGCGTTTCCAACACCTCGGGGCTTACTTCACCTAGAGCCTGCTTCTCCGCGTAACACTGAAATTTACACAATGGAGCTGTTATGTACTTTCATTCGATGGAATCAGAACCCAAGTTATCTAACTGTTTGCAAATTAAAGTTATACCTGTGGCATCAGGAAGATCTGCCTTCCACAATCAGCGATGAGAATGTTGAAAGGAATGTTGTTGTTCTGGAGGAAAACGCAGGCATCTGATACAGTATCAGATAGGTCTTGCATGGAGCTTCCTCCTTCAAAGAGAAGACTTCTCACAGGGTAACTCAGAAGCTCTGAGATTTTCACACCATTAACAGTGGTAACCATCTTGTTGGAAGGAGCTTTCTCTAAGGGAAAAGGCATGGCCAAGTAATATGCCTGTTTCCAAAATAATCACCACCAAAACAATCAGAACAAAGCTCATCTGAGACAGTTGAGAGGGAAACATAAAGCACCCAAACACTAATGGGAAAAGCATGGCAGGGTATACCTGAAAGTGAAGATGGTTGATAGTAGCAAAAGCACCCAAGCTATTGTAACCGAGTCTGAAGTAAGGATTAGCAGCCTCAGAAGCCATGTGAAGTGCAAGTAAAAGGCTTTTGTGATCAATCCTTTGAGGCAAGCAGTCAAGAACACGAGGAATCAGCAGCACATGACCATACTCAATTGGACTAACCTGTTAAAAACAATAACGAATTAGTCTTTTGCTAGTAGATAACAAATACTATCAAAAACAAGTAAAGGTCTCAGCATAGATTCTTTACATTGATGGCAACAACACTGGGAGAATTCTCAGAGTCAAGAGGCATGCACGGGAAGAACTGAGCTTCACTATCTTCACCAGCTTCAAACTGGAAGAGTAACTCCTCTTGGCCAACTTTAGTGAAGTTGAATTTGTTGCCATCAAAAGACTGCAAAACCTTGTCCACACGAAACTCCGTCGGCCTCTTCTTCAGGTGACGACCCTCGTTTAGCTGAGCAACGAAACCATACTTCCCTGGGATCACCTAAACCAACAACCAGAAAGACAATCTTAAGAACAATGATAAATAAACACATCTTCAAATTCCACAGAAACAAACAAACAGTCTTCAGAGGTAAACCATAAAGTTAAGAAAGACAATTACTTTGGTCTCGCAGGCAGTGACATCATAGCGAAAGAGTCCTCTTTGGAACCTATCCTCCCACTAAGTCACAAACAAGTAGTATTAATAATGATTAGCCTCACTCAAACCACATAATCTACCAACAAGTCTTATATATGAATTACCTCTCCTAGGACGAGAGACTCAAGAAAAGCCACCGGAGGCTCTTTAGCTTCACCGCTGATCACCAGCTTCTCTCCGGCGTCAGATTTCTCCAGCTTCTTGCAAGCATACAACGGAAGCCTTGCCCCTGAACAAAACCCCACCAACAGAAACCTTCAAAGAGATGAATCAAAGCTTAACAAAAACCAACAATTCAGCTTCAAAAGCATACCGTTAAGGCAACAAGCACCGAGACAATTCCGTCCACACCCAACAGATTCATCAGAAGCCTCATCCTTCTGGTAATTAGACACAACAGTCGGAACCCTCTTAATCTTCAACATTCTCAGACACAAAAGAAAAGACTTCCCCCACACGAAACAGCAAACAAAAAAGGAAACAAACAAAAGTAGAAACCCTAAAAACCTAAAACCTAATGAGAAAGGAAAGAGATGAATTCGAAACCGCCTCCGGCTAAAAAGAGGAGATCAGAAGGGCTGCCGCCTTCAGACGGCAGAGCTCCACGTCCTCCGTGCGGCAAAGGATTAGTCTCTATCAAACAACCCTTGCGTACAAGATGGACATGAAAGCTAACACCCCGTGATATCCCGTGTATAGCCGTGATTGCCGAAGATCAAACGCCGTAGAAAGATGAACGGAACCCGACCCTCAAAACAGCTGAATCTACGGCGAGACGGAATGTAAAACTCGTAAAGGAGAGATCTTTCGATGTGGGTTTTCGATTTTAGGCAGAGATTTAACTTCCTTTTTTTGGGGTATTTTGGTGGTGATAGTATGTTTCGGGAGATTGAATGGCTTTAAATAGATAAGGAGATGAGTGAACCATAGAAGAGATACGTCACAATTAATTTTATTTTTTATTTGAACTTTTTGTGTGGTTGTAGTTCGGACGTCACGTGTTTTATTAGGTCTTTTCTTCGTGAGTTTCCTTTTCTTTACTAAATTTATATATTTTCTCTTTCGAAATAATTTTGTTAGTTGTTACTTATTAAGGTAAAAATAGTTGAATGATATAATAAATTTATGAGAAATTGTTAATATATTTTATTATTAAAATGAAAATATGAAAAATCTATTGACTTTTTTTTTTTGATAATTCAGTATCCGACCACCGGGTCTAAACTCATGCCATTACAGGATTTTTAAGCCTCCACTTAAAGGCCCTTGATTACGCGAAGTAGTCTGGAGGGCGAGAGCAACCCATATGAATACCCTCGTGGTCCGGGCAAATGTTTGCAGCTGTGGGGATTCGAAGCAAGAGTATTGAGGCCGAAGCTCTCTCAACTGGACATCGTCCAACCACTAGCCCAATTGCGCGGGTTAAAATCTATTGACTTAAAAATAGTATTCATTTTATAATTAGCTAACATGTTGTAATTAATTTTTTTTAAAATAGAGTTAATTGGATAAAGTACCCTATATGCCACCTATAATTAGTGAATTAACCTTGATTTGACTGTTGCTTTTCGTGTGACGATTTTGTCCTTCTCTACACTCTCTCTCCTCTCTTTGATATTTCTCCCTTTTTTTTCTCTTCAATCCCTAATTATTTTACAAATCTCTATCATTCTATATACAATTAAATTTTAAATTTCATTATTTTTTCATAAGTGGCTTTGAATCCTCAATTTTTTTACCTTTTTTTTTCTCTCTAATCCCTAATTATTTTACAAATCTCTATCATTCTATATACAATTAAATTTTAATTTTCATTATTTTTTTCATAAGTGGCTTTGAATCTTCAATTTTTTGATGATATCAATTTTCTGGGTTTTAGATTCGACGTCGTGTTAGCGGTTAACAAATATTGTAAACGTTAACAGAAGTGTTAGTTGTTAACAATTATTTTTACGCTTCGCGTTAATAAATGTGTTCGCTGTTAACAAATATTGTAGACGTTAACAAAAGTATTAACTGTTAACAATAATTTTTACGCTTCGCGGTAATAAATGTGTTGGCTGTTAACAAATATTGTAGACGTTAACAGAAGTGTTATATGTTAACAAATGTTTTTACGCTTCGTGTTAATGAGAGGAAAGAGAAAGGGCATTCTCGGCATTTCCTTGCCAAATGGTTGTGTTAGTGTCCTTCATGTCCAATCAATAGTATTTTGCTAATTTGAGCTTCAAATATGGGTAGTTCACTAAATCACTCTTTAAAATAATGTAAGATCACAATACCCTTCATTAACCATGTAACCTAATTTTTACACCAAAGATTTAGTTTAGCCGGCTAAAAGACATCAGTTTGAAGATTTTTTTTTTTTTTCTCATCAGTTGAATCGACAATGTCTTATCTAATAATTGATCCTCCAACGAGAAGAAAACGTGACTTATTTGAATCAATGAATTCTGATGAAATTATCACACATGTGAACATTTAACAACTTGACTACATACATTTCATAGACAAACAAACAGAGAAAAAGAGTCATAGAACATTATTATTATTTTGTTTGAACATAGGAAGGTGTTGTTATAAGTTGCATTTAGATTTTATATGGTCATGCTTTCTCTTCGGACGTTGTGTGGTCGTAGCAACTACTGCAAGGCTCAGTATGGGGCATGTGAGGACCAAGTAACCAACGTTTGGTTGATATTTTGTGAACCATATCTTTTTGGAGGTTTTGTTTTTATGTCATAACAAAGTTACAAAATGAACAATAAAATGGGGGAAACGCATAATTGAAGATTCGGAATCTAAGGAGAGGAGATAACTCTTGAAACCACATAATTGCTACGTGGTCCATTACTCTTGTTTGGCAATATATACCATTGGTACGCCCACCTTACTTTACCAATACCCAAATCGCTTCAATGCACATTATCATCCATATGTGAACAAACACAAACACGTTACTAATAAAGTATTATAATCTCAGGTACTAAAAAAAAACTTGATTACACATCCTGAGAATAAAGATTCAAGGCACACTATTTTTGCTGTTTTCCAATGGTCTGCTAAGAGTTATTAGTGACAGAGAGGGTAAAACTAGAAAACAGATAGACATTTGAGAATAGTAAGAAAAGAAAAAAAAACAAAGGTTAGTTATTGATGGCAAAACAAACTAATAAAGCATTCAAATGAAACTAGGTTCAGTTGAAGGTTATGCATAGGTCAGTTAGTAATTGACAAAACAAACTACTAAAGCATTCATGAAACTTGGTTCAAGATGTTGATTTCATTGATAACAATGTGTTGATTTTTTGTATAAAGTAACTTGTGAATACACATTGTGTTTGCCACAGATGAATAAAATATACATAATCTTACAAGATCAACAAGTGTTTTGAGCAATGTAGTATAGCTAAGTTGATTTTTTGGGGTAATCTCTTGGTCCGAAAATTGTGGAACCAACCCTCACATTGGTGCTTCCCATCTCAATCTGCAGTTCCATAAGTTTTAAAAGAAAGTCAAAGATCATCTTACACCTTAATAGTCCCTCGAAAGAAAGTTAGAAGCGAAGCACACATTCAAAATGATTATATGTCCCCTTGGTTGCATTCTTCAAGTGGGTATTATAAGAGAGAATAAGATATTACCGCTTGTTCGAAGTCACCGGACATGCCCATAGACAGTTCAAATTGATCCTCAGACACTCCAAGTTCCTTGCAGACCTCAGCTCGACAGTTTGTAAGTGTCTGGTCCAGATTATGGCCGAAAAGAACAACACTTTGTGTAAGCAAATTTATCAAGAAAAAGCAAATGTTATGTTGTGGTCGTTGAACAAGAGCATTATTTGAAACTCAAAAAACAAGGGTACCACAGAGAAAGAAGTACTCAACAGAGTAGATAAAGTAACATACCCTAAAGTTCTCTGGAGTAGAAGTATAGTCAGGCATCCCAATAGTCATTAAACCAGAGAACACCAGATTCGGACAGTGCATATTCACGTGTCTTGCTAACTTCACAACACTAGAAGGTTCTACTCCAGATTTAGCTGCAACGATTTTCAGAAACACACAGTTTAGCCATTGTATGGAGAAGCTGAAGAAAAGAAACGAAAGCTCGGTGGATGGATGTACACTAACAAGCTTCTCCGCTTGTATTAACTTGGACCAAAACCTTAAGTGGATGTCTCCCAAGACTTGAAACAGCTCGATCAAGATGATTTGCTACCTGTAGACAATTTGCACCAAAATAACATCTTAGCAAACCGAAATGTGCATGTTAGAAGTCACATTTGTCAACGTTCCAACCTCGAAATATAATACTCTGTAACGTAAAAACAGGACGCAAAGTAGTTTCAGGAACTAACTAACTCACACAACATAACTCGAGTTCCTTGAAGAATCTAATCATACAATACAAGTGACTTATCAGAGAATGTAAGATTACCTTCTCTCCATCAACACCATGAACCATTGCCAAGTTTGGGACTCCAGCTGCAAACATTTAATTAAAAAAAGACTCCCACTTTCACTTAACTCCTAAATCAATGAACTCAATCACAAAACTTGAAGATTCATTAATCAAGATAAGGAGGATAAAAGTCACACACCTAGTAAAGTTTTGGCTTTGTTGCTCTGTAGATGCCCCACGAAATGCCACTCTATATCTTCCGGAAGCTGAACCATCATCAAAAGAGAAACGAGAATAAGCTCCGTTAGCATCAAAAAGAACCAAACAACAAAGTAAGCAGAAGATTTGATGCTTCAATCAGTGAACCAACACTAAGATTTTTTTTTGTTTACCAAAAATGAGGAAACTTTGAGGATTAGAGAGAGAGAGGAAACCTGTGGAGCTTTGTCGATGAACTCTTGAACGTAATTCTCACCGAAGCAGCGATGACCAGCGTCGTAGATTTGGCGGATAAGTGAGACCGGTTTAGTCTTCGAGACCGCGACGACTCTTACTCGCTCCGGATCTCTTCCTACACGCTCCGCAGCATTACGAGCCCTGAGAATGACGGAGCGTAGAGCGGTTGCGGCGGTTGCCTCCGCCGCAGGAGCTGCCATCGACAATCGCTAGGGGCTTTTTCGGGAATAAACGAAATTTGACCGGTTCACTCAATTTCTCAGTTGGTTTTGTAACCACATGACGTTTTGAATAATCACTTTATTTGGATTAGTATGTGAATGGTTTCTAATGTTTTTAGGTGGCTCCATATGGAACATGTGTTACTTTATTCTTTCAATATCTTTTTTTGTGTTAATCTTACAAACTTTAATACATAGTTTTTCTATGAAGTAAGCACAATGAAACGACATAGATTTTTTTTGGCCAAACTTAAAAAGTTAATACAATTTATATCTATAGCTCATTAGTAATAAGATTCATATAAATGTCGTTTAATTATATGACAAACTATATAACATGTGTGTATTATTTGAAGAGGATGTTCTTCAAAATCGTCTCTTTTTTCATTTCTCCAAAACGTAATTAATGGGATTGATCAGCACCACTTATTTAATCAATTGGACGAAACATCAAATATTGTAAATACAAGTTCACGTATAAATAGACTTTTAATTAGCTTTACTTTCTTTGTTAGTAGAATACGCCGCCACCCGATGGATCGATCATGCGTAGTTACAGAGACCGTAGACGCAGAGCTCGCCAAACTCACACGGATGGTTACATTGTCCACAATGGCGTTTGTCGTAACTCAAGTAAACGCATTGGCCTCGGCAACACGTCTGTGAGAACTTGCACTTGTTCTTACACGCGCCACAGTTCTTGTCGTCACTGGCCACGTCTATGCATTTGTTATTGCAACATGTCACGGTCGAGTTGCTTCCTCCGCCTCCATAGAAGCTACATATCTCAGGATCCTTGTTGCAATGGTCCGCCGCGTTAGGGTTTCGCTCGCCTACTTCCTTCTGAGTCAAGAACCTGCTCGGCTTTATAGTCAGCGTACCCGGTGCATCAAAGCTCGTGTGTTCCACGGTGGTGTTAGTTCTTGTGGTGATTACTGCGATTGTGATTGCGGTTGTTATTGCGATGGTCACAAGTAGCTTCACGAAGGCCATTTTCTTTTGATTTTTGTTTTTTTTTGGTTTGTGTGAGGGAAAGAGAGATAGAGGGAGGGTGATCGTTGGGATTGGTAAGGAAAGTATTAGGTGGACTTAGGGTTATATAGTTGATGTCGAGTAGAGTTGACGCTGGAAATGCGGTGAGAACAGATGATTACATATGTATTTTGCTTTTGGGGTTATAAATATTTTATGATTGTAGTTATAATACGCATTTAGACCAGAACAAAATGGATTTTAATTTACTGCAATAGATGATTAGTTTATTTAAGCAAATAAATTACATAGTTCAAGAATTCATGCCCCATAGGCCGATTTAAGGCAAGTTGAACGGAGAAGCAAAGGCGTCCATTCTTTTAATCAACTTATATTATTGTTGGTCGTGTGAATTAAAAAGGCATTGATTTTCATTTCTAGTATAGGCAAAATTATTCGACAAGATAGTTGTAACTTGTGTATTAAAACTCGTCCCTCTTTGTGATCTACAAACGGTAAAGATGCATGTTCATTGAAGATAGAAAATGTTACTGATGCATGCAGTTGTACGTTAAGTAGTTGAGAAGATTCGACGAGAGGAAGTTAACCTCGTCTTGACACGACTTGGTTGTTAGCTTTTGACTCAATTTCATCATTCACGTTTTTGTATTGTCATTCACCTCCTCTATGTCGTGTATAAGTTCAGTAATGTATAACCTAAACAACAATAATACTACTTAAAGCTGTTTTGATTAATTATCCAGTTAGTTGGTTAGAAAACTAAACTTATTATATAGCTGATAACAGACTTGGACCGAAGTACCATGGTTTCTTGATCCAAGTAAGTACAAAAATCACTACGACTAGTTAATGAGATAGAATTTGTCTAAAACGTTTCACATTATATAAGAGATATATTCAATTATCAGTTTAAAAATTATGTTGATGTTACTACGATTTCTTGTACGTCTATTGCCGAAATATAAAAAGTTCCGAATGTAACATTCTAAATGCCGAAAGTATAAAAGGGAAGTGGTCAACTATTTTCTCGCATTTGTTTCTCCTCAGCTTTACGTTTTAAAGTCAACATCTAATTTTCTATTGGACGTACTTTGACCTCTGCAAATTATACCGCACGTCTGCATATTTTATTAAAATTTTATAATACGAGGCATGATTTAAGGTTTTGTCAATCAACAAAGTTGAACAACAAATGGGTCATTATTCATGTAGTCGTAGGATATAATTGGGCTTGGGTTCAGAAATCAATTTTATAAATGTAATTTGGTTTTGCACCCAACATATACGATTGAGGTATTGATATGGCCATCTTCTAGAAATGTTCAAAGGGTTTATGGTTGTCGCCAAGAAAACTTAACTGAATAGTTTACAGTTGTTGCCTCTAAATTTCAACAATGTTGCAAGAAAACTTAATTGAATCTCTTGTGTTCTTCTAGTAGTATATGCTAGGTTCTAACAGAATTAACACGAAGCATGCATTGTTGCTGAAACATTTTTTTCACATATGATACAATATACCTTGGTACATAACAGATAGAAAAGTTATAGTGAAGAGTATCTAATGTAAGAATATCCTTTATACCTAGCTATTCAAGAATTGTATTATTCCATGCTTCATAGACTTACCTAGCTAAGACCATACAAATGTTTTGTCCCTTTTCCAGTAAAATATGATGCAATGATTAAAAAACATACAAAATTCAATTGGCAGAAGTCGCCTTCACTACAAACCGTCACCTAAGTAGAAAAAAGGTATAAACCATCAAGCCTTGTTTCATAAGGTAAAAGAGGTTAAATCCATATTGTTTTATGTTCAAGCCTCTGCCCCTAAACATAACTAATCAGTAGGCAATACACATTGTTTTCTTAACCTTTTATATCATATGGCCATCTTTATAGTTTTCCATATAAACACTTAATCCTGCGGTTAAAAATATATATGCACAGTCTGGCACACCTTTGTCCAAATCACATGCATGAATCCGCGTTTCCCATCCAAGTCCATAAAAAATACAATATTAAAATCTTTATAAAACTATATATTAAACTCATTTAATAACCGAAAACATGTAAACTCTGAATTCACAACTGTATTCTCGGAGCAAAAGCAAACACGAATAAATATTCACAGCTTGCATTCTAATTAAAGACATTATCATCTTCATTCACATTTAGATTCCACCACACATTTTTCTTCTTCTTTACAGCCGCATAAACAAATAATTAAATTTAAACTTTGATGCGTTAATAAACCCATGTTAAGTAAGGGCATCTCCAACCCAACTCCATTTTTTACTTCAAAATGGAGTAAAAGTGATTATGGAGTAAGAAATGCTCCAACCCCACTTCATTTCTTATTCCATAATGAGATTTACTCCATAAATGGAGTAATCTATTTTTTGTTTGTTCACTACTCCATTATGGAGTTACAAATAGAGTGGGGTTAGAGCATTTTTACTCCATAATCACTTTTACTCCATTTTGGAGGAAAAAATGGAGTTTTACATTGGAGATGCTCTAAGTGTGGCTTAATCTCGTTACCACGTTAAATGGTCTGTACTTGATTTGATCCACGCGCTTCCATCACGTGATTTAAAACTAATGACGGAGGATCGACGTAACGGCGCCGGCCACTCTGGCCTCATGCCGTCAAAGCTGTCTTTACACATTCCCCTCCCGCCACGGGCTCGTTTCACGCACTCGCTATTATATTGCCCCACACATATAGTGCTACCAGAATCTGTACGTTACTATATGCGAGGTTAGTATGTTAAATGCAACAATTAACTCTAAATAAACTCCACATTTAAGAGCAGCTGCAACGGTTGGATCGAAAGAGTCCTTGGCTCAGGAACATAGGTTCATACGTGTGGGATATTAATAAAAAAAGAGGTATTGGTTAACATTGCTATGGATCAGTCCGTAAATAAGGAATGGAAGGACTTGATCCTTAGAACACGTGGCGGTGAGAGATTGGGTATGAATCCAAGGACGAGAATCCGGTGGGAAGAGAAAGAGAGAGAGAGATAATCGTCGGCGAGCTTTGATTCAGTCCTCCGATTACCAAAGGTGTTAGCTTCTTCCTCGTCCGATTCATTATTATGTGATTATGTAGAAAACATTTGACTGTTCCTGCTTCTTCTTCGAATCTACAATCGTTTTTGTTCTAAATTCGCCTCTATGAGTTAGTTTTGCTCAGATTTTGATTGTAAGATGAACCAGAAAAAAAAATCATTACTTTATGAGTTTTCTAATCAAAAAAATCTGAATTTCAGTCTAGTGATTTAGTGATATCACTTTAGAATCAATGGATCGTTCATTCTTTGATTTTGTGTCAGGAAGAAGAAGAAATGATTGGGTTGTTTAAAGTAAAGGAAAAGCAAAGAGAACAAGCTCAGAATGCTAGCAGAGGTGGTGGAGCTTCTGTCAAGAAGCAATCTGCTGGTGAACTTCGTCTTCACAAAGGTATATACTTTGATTGTTTTTGCATTTTGTTTCTTCTTCAAGCTTCAGTTTTTTTTTCAATCTTTGAATGTGTAGATATATCAGAGTTGAATCTTCCAAGCTCTTGTACGATATCATTTCCTAATGGCAAAGATGATTTGATGAACTTTGAAGTCTCCATTAAACCTGATGATGGTTACTACCAGTTAAGTTAGAGCCTTCTTTCCATGCTCACTCTAAGAACGATTAGGAAACTCATTTGTTTCTTGTGGAATTATACAGCAATGGTACATTTACATCCTGTTTTTCTGTGTCTTATGTGTATCCTCACGAAGCTCCAAAAGTTAAATGCAAAACCAAGGTTAGATTATGAATATGATCCTCTTCTCTTCTGCTTTGCTTGTAGGTAGCTCCATCTTTACATCCTGTTTTTCTCCTTATTTAGGTTTATCATCCTAATATCGATTTGGAAGGAAACGTTTGCCTCAACATCTTACGTTAAGACTGGAAACCTGTTCTTAGCATTAACACTGTTATCTATGGTCTCTTCCATCTTTACACGGTAAAATAAATAATCAGCCTGAGAGTTACAGTGTTTGTGTTATTTGGTTTACTTAAACTCAGTGTTGTGTATTCACACAGGAACCCAACTCTGAAGATCCTTTGAACCATGACGCTGCTCAAGTTTTAAGAGATAATCCAAAGTTGTTTGAGACTAATGTCCGGAGAGCCATGACTGGTGGCTATGTTGGTCAGACGTTTTTCCCGCGCTGTATCTAACAAAAGCTCTGGTTCGTTGTTCTTCAAGCAAAAAGATAAGCAAACTCTCAGATCATTTCAATGTCTTTATAACTAGCGTTTTTCGCGTTCTCTCTATCTTTTCTGAAAACGAAATGCAAAGACGTGTAACAGAGACAACATAGCCCAAAGGGAACAGCCATCATAGACAAAAGCCCCTTGGAGAGAGCCTCAGCTTCACGCACAAACGAACCTTTCAAAGGATCAATACCTTTCGAGTCATACCCAAACATCTTCTCAGACAGGTTTAATGTGTTGATCTTTCTCGACATCAAAAAAGCTTTTGAAGGTTTAGTACTACAACTCATATTTTCTTGTCTATCATCAACACTACTACTGTCTTTCTAACACTTAAGTTTCACTCTTGATATGTCTATATATTCCTAAGAACTTCTAATTAAATAACACCATTGCACACACTTTTTTATTAGAATCCTTAACAATTTAAAAAAAACAAAAAAATTATTTTTTTAATCCTAAGGACTCTAACCACGAGTCCACCATTGCGGATGCCCTAAGTCAGCTGATTTAAGTATTACATTATCAATTAAATTTAATGCTAATGAACATGCAGCTCTTGGCAACATTGAAAGGTTCTTGATCAATCACAGGATGCTATTGCATTAAACGCAACACCATGCTGATTTGGGATGCCTAGTATCAATAGTATATTTAAATTTCCAGTTGTAATTTTTTTTTTTCCTTTTTCTAATAAAAGTATGGGTATCATTGTTATGAACTATGGAATCATGCTAAATATACTCGAAATTCATATTAAGTGACGTCTGTCTGTCATAATATTCAGTCATCTTGAGTTTTAAAGCTGATGTAACAGATAACACAAATAGTAATTTTAAACATAGATAAAGTGGAAGAGAAGGTAAAAGTATTGACCCTTAATAATTGGCCAAGAAGAAATCAAGAATAAAAAAAACTAGTATAAAGAATGTCGTCTCCGAGTTAAAACCAAAACCCATGCCAAAGTCACATACACACACTTCACCATACCCAAAACACATACACCCATACATAAACGAGTTTGTATATATATAATAAGCTTCTTACGAGCCATTTACTTAAAAAAAAATTCAAAACCTCTCTAAAAGATCATTCCTCCAAAACTCTCTAAACTCATACCTACTCTGTTTTTTTATGCTCTGTTCTAATGGATATCACTTGGACAAGAGGACCAATCATCGGTCGAGGCTCCACAGCCACCGTCTCACTAGCTGTTTCAAACTCCGGTGAGATGTTCGCCGTCAAATCCGCCGACTTCTCTTCCTCCACATTCTTGCAAAACGAGCAGTCGATTCTGTCTACATTGAGCTCTCCACACATAGTCAAGTACATAGGCTCCGATGTAACACGTGAGAAGCACGGATTGGTTTACAATCTCCTGATGGAGCACGTTTCCGGCGGGAGTCTTCACGATCTCATCAAAAACTCCGGCGGGAAGTTGCCGGAGCCGGTGATCAGATCGTACACGCGTCAGATTCTCAGGGGACTGTTGTATCTCCACGGGAGAGGGCTTGTCCACTGCGACTTGAAGAGCCAGAACGTTCTGGTCGAGGAAAACGGCGTCGTTTGCAAAATCGCTGATATGGGTTGCGCTAAACCGGTTTCAAAGAACGAATTTTCCGGTACACCGGCGTTCATGGCGCCAGAGGTGGCACGTGGTGAAGAACAGAGGTTTCCTGCTGATGTGTGGGCGTTAGGGTGTACGGTGATCGAGATGATGACTGGTTCAACCCCTTGGGGGAAGCTAAACGACGTCGTTGCTGCAATGTATAGGATTGGATTCTCCGGTGAGTCGCCGGAGATTCCTGAGTTTGTATCGGAGAAAGGTAGAGACTTTCTTGTGAAATGTTTGGAGAAGGATCGAAAACAGAGGTGGACAGTGGAAGAGTTGCTTAAACATCCTTTCCTCGACGAATATGGAGACGAAGAGTCTCGTCTCCATATTACGTCTTCTCCGAGCACTGTGTTGGATCAACGATTCTGGAACTCATCGCAAAGTTACTCTCTTTCGATGGATCAAGAGGACCCTTTTGCTGATTACTCTGTTTCACCGGCTGATCGGATCGAGCAACTCGCCGGAGATGAGTTTTCGAGTGTTCCGGATTGGGATAATGTAGATGATGGCGGCGGGTGGATTCGAGTCAGAGGCGACGTTGTTGGAGAAAGTGAGAAACGTGTCGGTTACGGTGACGAAGACGTGGTATGCGTCGAGGAAACGTCGTCGTCGCAAGTGATTGAAGTGGTTGGAGAATGGATTTTGGATCAAGACAGCTTGTTCGAGGAATATTCTGTTGACGACGTCATTACTGATTTTTACTCTAATGTTGCTATTCAAGGAAATGATATTGATTTTTATTATTATTGTGTGGGAGATCAAAATGTACTTTCTAATAATAATGAGAATAAAAAGAACATTTATCCGTCAAATTGCAAGTTCTTTCTAGTTCATCAACCAAGTCTGAACCACGATGTTCTATTAAGTCCTAAAAGTTAGTTTTGAACGTTAAAGCTTTGACATCTTTCTTTATCCGGTTAGGCTCAGCCAAACAAATGAACAATTGATATCTAGAAGATAGAAACTAAAATATTGTTTGTTAATAAAAATCGACTTGAATGGTTCTTAGTCAAGAACTTTCTTATAAAACATAAATCAAACTAATGAGGAGTGTCGGTCTATGTTTCTTGTAACATTTGTGATCGTTACTATTTCGAACTTTGTCTTTTTCTAGGATAAAATACTATTCCAAAGCTGGAAAAACAGAAGTCTTTGTGTTCTTCTTGGATGTCAAGTAAAGAAACAACTCTACAATATGAGATTTGACTATAGACAAAAGTCAAATATGTATTTGGTCCAAAATTTATCTACAGACGAAAGACCAGAGAAGACCCTGCGTGTGAACACAGACGACTCGGTTTCACACAAAAAAAGAACCGACTGATCATCCCTTACGGTCAACTTCCACCGTTTAATAACTAGAACACACGTATGCACCAATACCGATAGGCGATAGTTCTACAACTCTATAAACACCAATTGAACATTCCTACTTCGACACCGACACCTAACCAAATACAATTTGATATTTTTGTCAATGCCGTACGATTTTGTTAGGTACTTATCCAACTAGATATTCGTTTAAAACATTTTATAATTCTTTTGTATCCCGTACTTATCCAACTACAACGATTTAAAAGATTATATTACGAACAGTAACTCTTTGGTCGTCAGAAACTCTAGGTTACATTTACGAACAGAATAGTACAGTTACATTTTATCATTGATTAATTTTTTGTTTCTAAAAACATTCAGATGATCTTAAACTATTGTTCTAACTTCTAACTAGTTACCATACGATTGCCACTATCGCACTATCTTTTCATCGTTCTTGACCGACTGCATACCATAATTTTAATTTTTTTGTAATAAAAGCACACCATAAACTTTACCTCTAAGGTTTAAGAAGCTACTCACATTGGGAGAGGTAGAAGTTCATCACTAAAAAAAAAGTTTCTCTAACGTGAAAAAGACACGATGATTTTAATTGACGACTCAAGTCTGACGTCGTGATGGCTTCATAAAACACACAACATACAGAAACTACTTGTTTCAGAAATGGCGTGTTATATTAATAAGTGGTTAGGTTAATGGCCTAATTTCGACCACCGCATCACATAATTAAATCATTTTTAGAACTTTAAAACATTTAGTTTGCGATAAGCAAATTAGCGGGGTTGGTACCACTGCAAATAAAACTCTTGGTGAAAATCTCTACTGAATATTGGTAGTTGTTTATTCGGATAAATTTAATAAGAAATAAAAAAGGTTGACTTTTTTCTTGGCGTAGAAAAAGGTTGACTTGAGAAAAAAAGGATGGGACTCAATATCATACAAAGTCTACAACCTCTCTTTATTTTGTCCTTTTCTGTGTTTGCTCATCTTCCATGCCTTCCATTGGATGGTCGGAGTAGGTGAGCATATAAGCGACGACCCTAAGAGCAATTCCAATGCTAGAATTACAGCGAGAATATCACAAAAAAACTAACTAAAAAAAATAAGAAAGAGATTTTTGTGTGGAATATCTTTCAAAGAGTGTTTTGAGATATTTTTATTATTTTAAATTAGCCATGTGTCAATATATTATTGATTGCATTATTTTAAATAAAATAAAATAAAATATGTTTTATAAATATAGTAAGATACTAATATTTTGTACTTTTATACCCATTTGAAGATATTACGATTAAGGTTACTCTAATTCCAAAACCGTTATTTAATTTTGTTTATCCTTAATTTTTTTTCCGTCACACTTGTCATTTTTTCATACAAAATGGTAGGAATATGTTTCTTCCAACAAGACTTATGTATGTCTTATAATTTACTTGTCTTTTGATGTTATATACTTTGTATGTAAGTATATAACATGAAATGATTTTAAAAGTTAGTAAATATGTTTGAATTTTTTTTTAAACTATAAAATTAATTCTAGCAATAAATTTTAAAATATTTAACTTTTTATCCAAATTTATCTATATATTTTTTAAAAACTTCTTAATTTTTCTAATTTCTTAATTTCAAAGCTCAGTCAACAAAACTCACTCTTACTACTACGTTCAAATCTAAAGGGTGGAGCAAGTTAGAAATGACGTTATTTAATTCAAATAAAATCCAGGCCCAATATTTATTCTATGTTAAGATAAGTTCATAAATTACGAGTCCAATTCAAGGCCCAATTATTAGATTTATCACACTTAGAAACGACGACGTTAGAATGATTAGTTTAGTTTTGACCCTTGACAAGTGACAAGTGACAAGTGACGACGACGAGCTTTCGAATCAGCAATCGAAAACAGTCAGTCAAGTATCAATGGAGGCTACGACGACGGCGGCTCCATTCTCCTCCTTTGTCACTTCAAGACAAAACCTTTCTTCTTCCCCTTGTTCGTTGCTTCTCTCCCGGAAGAAAGTTAATCTCAAATTCAAATCTCCGAGAAGCCTCTCGGTTCGCGCATCTTCTTCCACCTCCGATTCTGGTAATCTCTACACTTCAAATTCAATAAAGTTTCACTCTTTCGATCTCAAAGCTTTCGTTTTTCTTTTCTGTGCGTCTCTAGTTGTGACTTTGCTTGACTACGGAGCTGGGAATGTCCGTAGCATCCGTAACGCTCTTCGTCACCTCGGTTTCACCATCAAAGACGTAACCTTTTTATTTTCTAATCTCTATGTTAAATGTAGTAGTGATATTGAAATTGATGTCATTAGGGGAACTTGATATGTTTAGGTTAAAACACCTGGTGACATTCTCAATGCTGATCGCCTCATCTTTCCCGGCGTTGGAGCTTTTGCACCTGCTATGGATGTACTTAACGAAACCGGGTAACCATCACTAACCTCCCTCTCTCTTTTTGATTGATGATAAAGCTTACAGTGAACATGTCTTATTTGATGTTTTGAAGGATGGGAGAAGCTTTGTGCACATATCTTGAGAATGACCGTCCCTTTCTAGGCATATGTCTTGGTCTACAACTGCTTTTCGACTCTAGTGAGGAGAATGGACCAGGTTTTGCTTTGATTGCTTTTGTCTTCTTGGATCTTTCTTTTAACATTATGATATCATATACTCAACTTTATATTTGTGTCAGTCAAAGGCCTTGGTGTGATACCGGGAACAGTTGGACGGTTTGACTCTTCAGCTGGTATAAGAGTACCTCACATTGGCTGGAATGCTTTGCAAGTTGGGAAGGATTCTGAAATTTTGGATGATGTTGGAAGTCGTCATGTGTATTTTGTTCATTCTTATAGGGCCATTCCGGTATGTATCTGAACATTCTCTTCTTTTTTTGCTGTCATTTTTTGTTTATGTGCCACTGTCTACCTCTTCTTCTTATGTTCTTAGTTTTGTGATTGTTGCAGTCAAATGAAAACAAGGATTGGATTTCGTCTACCTGCCATTACGGCGAATCCTTTATATCTTCCATAAGAAGAGGAAATGTGCATGCAGTACAATTCCATCCAGAGAAGAGCGGGGGTGTGATGTTTTACTCTAGCTATTTTGTTGTTGATATCTTCATGTATCTCATACTAATTCAGAATCTGGATATATTCTCAGAGGTGGGGCTTTCTGTTTTAAGAAGGTTCTTGAATCCAAAATCACCCCCGAAACAGGTAGGTTTCATTCTAGCCTTACAATCATAATTCATTCTTACTGACTTTTGGTTTGGCTAATGGAAACTACACTTCACTTGAAGACAGAAACCAATGGAAGGGAAGGCTTCAAAGCTTGCGAAGAGGGTAATAAATTTGTTCTTTTATTATCGTAGTGTCTTCTCCACAGCATTGCTGTTTAGTCTCTTCACTAGTTTTGCAGGATTTTTTCTCATGATACATATATTTTTCCTTTTCTCTAGGTGATTGCTTGTCTTGACGTGAGGACTAATGATAAAGGAGATCTTGTAGTAACTAAAGGGGACCAATATGATGTGAGAGAGCAATCTAACGAAAACGAGGTCTGTTGAAATCGCTTTAATGTCGTATCCTGGGCAGTGTTCTTTGTGGAAAGTGAAACATTGTTGGTATTTAGATGTTAACCTGAGTAGACTATACTAATCTGAGAGGTGCTGAAGTTAACTAGTTATTGTCTCCGTGACGTGAACTAATTAACCTTTCTTGTGCAGGTTCGAAATCTTGGAAAACCTGTGGATTTAGCTAGGCAGTATTACAAAGATGGTGCAGATGAGGTTTGTTTTCTTGTTGTTAGTTGCTCAAATACATCAGCTTTATTAGATTTTGTTTGCCATTAAACCATTCTTCCTTTGGGTGTTCAGATTAGCTTTTTAAACATAACTGGATTCCGCGATTTTCCTCTAGGGGATTTGCCGATGATTCAGGTACTAAGATTAGTTGCTATTGTTTTTCCTCATTAGAGTTTTAAAGTATTACTTATGTAGTTATGTTTTTTCTGATTTAGATCTTTTTACATGCTGTATAGGTTTTGAGGTATACATCAGAGAATGTCTTTGTACCACTAACCGTTGGAGGTGGTATTAGAGATTTTACAGATGCTACCGGCAGGTACATGTTAAGAGTTTTCTTTTAAGCCTGTTTCTTTTGAACATGTTCTCCATAACGATTAAATATCAAATTACTTTTGCTCAGGTACTATTCTAGCTTAGAAGTTGCTGCTGAGTATTTCAGATCCGGTGCTGATAAGATATCCATAGGAAGTGACGCTGTTTATGCTGCTGAAGAGTTTATCAAATCAGGGGTAAGCTTGTACTTGCCGTCTAATTTTGTCGAAGTTGTTGTCCATGCTAATCGCATTTTCTTGGTTTTCTCGTAGGTGAAGACAGGAAAGAGTAGTTTAGAACAAATATCCAGAGTTTATGGAAACCAGGTAGGATTTTTCCTAGTCCAGAGTAATTGGTCTTCTTTGTACGCAAACCTCATCTTGCAGAAAAAGGGATGTCAGTCGATATACGCTATAACTGTGAATATACATTTTACTGCGTTTGGATAGTTGTTTCTTATATTCCCATTTTACGTGTGAAACCAGAAGCAGCTCAGTTAATTGATGAGAGTTTTTCTCGTTACAGGCAGTGGTTGTAAGTATTGATCCTCGTAGAGTTTATGTGAACCATCCTGATGATGTGCCATACAAAGTCATTAAAGTAACTAACCCAGGTATGCCAGTGTTCTCACCTCCTTTATCTTTACTTTTTTCATGGTATAAACGAACATTGTTTGAGGCTGGCTACATATCATACATTCACATGGCAAAATTGGGCTGCATTGACAATTCAAGAAAAATACTTTGGAAGCTGTGTTAACTCTAGTTTCAGATGTTATGGTTCATCTTGCATCAATCTTTTTTGAGCTTTTCGTGTATAGCCTTGAGTTATTTGTACTGAACATTGAATAGAGTTTCTCTACCGATATTAACTTGCTGTTGTTAGGTCCGAATGGGGAAGAATATGCATGGTACCAGTGCACGGTAAAATTCCAGCCACCTTTTTTGCATGTTATTTTTGAATTTGTCTCATTCTGTAACTATTGGTTTCCTCGACTAACAGGTAAGTGGAGGGCGAGAAGGTCGGCCTATTGGAGCGTATGAGCTTGCAAAAGCGGTGGAAGAGTTAGGTGCTGGTGAAATTCTACTGAACTGCATAGACTGTGATGGTATGTACACTCAGAAGGTCCTTTTAAGTCTCTAAAGCCGCATTGTTTCAGATGTTAAAAATTCATTCTATGCTTAATTTTCTCTCCTTATGTTTGTGCCTCTATTCTCTGCGAGTTTCAGGTCAAGGGAAAGGATTTGACACCGACTTGGTGAAGCTCATCTCTGATTCTGTAGGCATACCTGTAATCGCAAGCAGTGGAGCAGGCACTCCTGAGCACTTTTCCGAGGTGTTTGAGACGACTAATGCATCTGCCGCGCTTGCTGCCGGCATTTTCCACCGGAAAGAGGTAACAACCTTCATATTCTCGTTATAAACCTTTAAATCTTAATCATAGTTTGCTAACTGTTCTATGCCTTTTTGTATGAAGGTACCAATCCAGTCTGTGAAAGAGCACTTGCTAGAGAAGAGCATAGAAGTCAGGATGTAAGAAGTTCTGGTTTTACAGTAAAGCCCGTTTCGGCGCACGACTTCACGAGTTACCATTATTCGTGTCACGCTTCAAACAAGAAGATTTGATTCCTGTCTTCAATAAGTTCTTATACGAACAGATTTATGGATCAATGATCATTTGGCTGCAGGAAGTAGATGAATTGTGTGTTACTTTTTTTCTCTGGGAATAAGAAAGCATATGTTTTCAAAATTATATACTTTCCAGTTTTCTCTCATCTAAAAAGTTATTAGAAAGAATGTGAATCTGACGATCCTGGCATAGGTCCGAGAAAAAAAAAGCAACGGCAATTCATTAATGTGCAAAGAACTCCAGACCTTCAGAGAAATGATATACAATGAAATAAAAAAGGAGACCAAAAAACACCTTTCTCATCTCAGTTAAAATATACATACACACAAAAATATCGCAAAGGTGTGTGTGTGTGTGTGTGTCTATACAACAAAACGTTGAGCGGATTTGTCTCTGTACTATTCTTCAATGTGTTTCTTCTGTTAAACTGTTCAGGAAAATGCAGCCAAGATAGCATTTGGGCCTTTTCCACACCAAGGCTGCGGGAAAGAACTCACTGGTTTATTGATGTATGTAAGACGCAAATTCCCTGGAAATTGCATAGAGCTGACCAGTGGCATTGCGGAAGTATTTGTTGCTTTCTTCTCCAAATTTCTAATACTCCGGTTCATGATATCTCACTCCTCTAAGAATGGAGACATGAATGTGGGGGATTCATTCGGTATCTTGCTAGTTCTGCTCCGAGCGTGACTGCAGAAACATCAGCAACAGATTTAACAGAAGTGAGCATAAGATGAGTAAAGACACCTATATTTACATGCACATCATCATTGTTCTGTTACCTGTCGGTGAAGAGAGTTCCCGCGCAGAAGAATCCGATACAGAGAAAGAAAGTCCATTTCTCTGAGACAAAACTCTTGGAAGCCGACGGCTCTATTCCTCTATGTCGCCTCAACGACATCTTAATGTGTGTATTCTAAGCAAAACCTCGATATAAGAGTGACTATGTCTGACTAATCGAACGAGGCCAAAAACCAAGAGCACCCATGTCTTTAACTACTTTAACCGCTTCCATGGTCAACTTAGAGTAACAAAGACACTGAATCAGCGTTTCATAAGAGTCTCTGTTTGGATATACACCATCCTTCTGCATTTCTAGCATCAGAGCTAAAGCATCACGCGGTCTTTCACTTTTACAGAGACCCTTAAGCAGAGTACTGTACATAACTCGATCCGCCTCGCAATCCGAGTCCTCAAACAAAGCTATAGCAGACTCAACGTCTCCTGCTTTGATATGAGCTTTCATCAGGATAGTGAAAGTCACCTGATTTGGAAGAACTCCTTCCTTTTGCATTGAGAGGAGATGGTTATAAGCTTCATCAAGCCTTCCTGCAGCACAGTACCCTGTTATAATGGCGTTGTGGAGGTATAAGTTAGGGACAATAGACGTTTTCACTTTCCCAATCACTTCCATTGCAAAGCTTTTTGATCCGTAGTTGCAAACAGAAGAGGGGATTGATGCTACAGGATTTGTCTGAAGAAGACGTTTAAGAAGCTCTTCTTTACCAGGCTCAACAAACATTCGTCTCTTTCTTGCCATTGCTCTCCATAAACCGCTAAGCAGTGTGATGTACGCAACGTGATCATGTTTTACCTCGTTTTCTCCCATTAAACCAAACAATGTAAGAGAAAACTTGAAGTCTCCCTTCTTCAGGAAATGACCAATGAGTGAAGTATACAGCACAACGTTCGGAGATAACCCGTCTTCGACCATCTTATCAAGATACTGACATCCTTTCTCGACCATACCAGTCTTCACAAACCCACTGATCAATACGGTGTAAGTAAAAGAGCTAGGTCGGACAAAAAGTCTGACGACTTCTTCAACTAACTCATTTGCTTCATTGATTCTTGCGTTTCTCGCATACGCATTGATCATAATCATGTAAGCAATCTCATCAGGTTGGATCCCAGATTCAAGCATCCTTGCAAAGGTCTCTTCTGCCTCAACAACTCTTCCTTGTCTGCCAAGAGAACCAATGATTGAACTGTAAATAGCAACCGTAGGTCTCAAACCAAGCTCCTCCATCACATCTACAACTGCAAAGGCAGCGTCTATGTCGTTATTCTTGCATAACTCATTCACAACTATCAAGTACGTATCAGGATCTGGAACGAATCCCCATTCTTGAATAAGATTGACTAAAGACCCAAAATCTCCTATAACACCTTCTTCAAATAGACATTTGATCACTGAGTTGTATGAAAAGGGTAAGGGTGTGCATCCAAGATTCACCATTTTCTTGATACGTGATAAAGCGGCGCTGAAGTTTCTTTGCGAACATAGAGCAGTTGTGACAACAGCAAGTCCCTTGGCAGCTAGCTTAGCATTTTTGCTAGCAACCTCTTCAAGCAAAGACTCAACTTTTACCTCAATGTTTTCAAGGTCATCAATAACCGGTGGATGTATCCCACATCCATTATCCACAATTGCTTGTAAGATAACCATAGCGTACTTAAGCTCATGGTATTTGGGAAGCATCTTCAAGAGTACAAAGTAAGTAATATGGTCAGGGACAACCCCATTGTCTAACATCCTCATCAACAAGCCAAGAGCTTTATCCAACCCACCCTTCTTATGAAACGCGGATATAAGATTTGTATAACAATGTACATTGCGTGATATATCTTCTACCCCTACGCTATTCTCGAAAAGCCTCAAAGCATAATCAACATTACCTTCTTTGCAGTAACTACCAATCATTATATGATACGTGAAAACATTCATTCCCACACCTTTTTTCATCATTTGACTAAACATAACTCGCCCTTTATCGAGTACACCCAACTTCACGAACCCATGAATCAACGTGTTGAAAATGTAAGTGTCAAGCTCACACCCTTTCTCAACCATCCGCAAGTAGAGCCGCATCGCCATCGACATATCATTCCCCTTGCAATACTCTTTCATCAAACAAGTGTACATGACCTTATCCACAAAGTAACCATCAGCTTCCATGTGATCAAACAGAGCCTCTGCTTCAGCAGCACATCCTCTTCTACAAAAACCGTAAAAGAGAGACTTATACAGATTAACCGGAAGAGGCATCCCTGCCATCCCACAAAGAGTATCCAACATCCCAACTGCTTCATCCAAGTGACCATGACCGCACAACCCTTTAAACAATCTCTTGCAACACCAAAGACGTAAACCACTCCCCTTCGCCTTCACTTGCTCAAAGTAAAGATACGCCTCAAGATACTGATCTTGATTACAAAGCTCATCAACTACTAAGCTACAAGCGTCATCACTAGGAACATAACCAGAAGCTAAAACTCTATCTAAACATGCTCTAGCCTCTTCAAATCTCCTTAACTTAACCAAACAAAGAACCATTGAACTCAAAACCGAAGCATCATCAGCAACAATACCGTTTCCGAGTACACGTTGGTTGTAGAAAGTCTTAGCCAATCCAGGCTGACCCATCTCAGTAAGCTTCCTTATCAATGCCGCGGAGCAGCAAGAGTCGAGTTCTATTCCATTGTTGAATGCAAAGTCGGTGACTAAAGCTGCCTCTGATATAGAAGAACAATTATTAATGACACGGCGAGTAACTTCTTGAGCAGAGTCCACGAGACCTCGTCGGCGAAGGTTAACTATCAAAGACAAACATCTTGACCTGTGGTCACTAGAAGCAGAGGTTGATGATGGGTCCGATGGAAGAGCGCAAGTCGTAGCCTTTCTCGATTGAACTAAGCGATAACATAAACCCTTCACCTTTAACATAGTTTTAAACCCACCAAAATCTCAAGTCTTCACGAACTCAGCTGAGTTGCAGAGATGAAAGAAAGAATGGAACTTTACAGTAGTTAATGAGGTGAAGATACGATTTTGAAGAGATTTGGCAAGAATAAACGGTCGACGAGGATGATTGAAGTGGAACGGTGAGAGAGGCAGAGTACTGGGTTTTGAAACAGAGTCGTACTAAAACCCTCGTCATCGTCTCTGTTAATTAAACCGGTCGAATTCGTTTTATGAATCTAAACCGGAGTTAGGCTAATTCAATTTTTTTTAACAAACTGAAAAATAGTTTTATTGGGCTTTTCTTATGGGCTATAATTAATCACTTTACATAACAATTAGTTTTAGAAAGTATTAATCGGGGCGGATCTTTATTCTAACCCGATATAACGAAACGTTGGTGGATCCGGATCCTAGACGGGGGAGGAGGAGAGCTTTGATCAGGGAACAAGCAATGTCGAAGCTATGGGCGAGAGTAGCCGGATTGTTCAAAAGCAAGAGTTTCATCGGAGCAGACAAGACTGGTAACAAGTACTTTGCCAGAATGGAGCAGATTGACGGTCTTGGCGAGTATTGTTCCTCTAATCTCAGTGTCTTTTGTTTTGTTCAAACCCATGAATTCAGAAAAACAAGCGTTTGGAACAATACTTATATGAAACTGGTAAACGATTGTTGTTTTGTGCAATAACATGTTCTGAGTTACTTGTTTTTTTTTTTTTTTTTTTAAACTTTTGCAGTAAAGGAGAAAAGATGGGTTGTCTTTAGACGAGAAGAGGACCCAACCTCTATTCCTGGTAACTTCTTCATTCTCTCTTGGGGTTTAAGATAGGCTTAGACCTGATTTTTTGTTAAAGCAAAGCAGTGATGTTAGGTTTTGTAACATAAGCCGATAGATATAGGATATGTTGCATAGATCTTGTTACATTTTTTTTTTTGTTTGATCAATGTTGTTGTAGTTGAATGGATATGTTGGCTTAATGGGCAGCGAAAGAGAGCTCCTACTCCAGAGGTGAGATCAACTTCTCTTTAATCTTATCTATTTCTAGTTACTAGGTTCACGGTTTCTTTGCATTTAGCATCAGGCCTTTGATGTTGGTGTTTCTTAATGGTCCAGGAAATGGCTGAACTTGATGCAAGGCGTGAGCGTGTGAAGCTTAATGTTGCTCGTAGGTTTTTCCACATTATTAATACGTTCTTTACAAGTTACCTATCCTTTTGCATGTGTCAACATTCATTTTTTCTTTCTTGGCTTCCCCTGATTCTTTCTGCCAACAGTTTATGACTTTTGGAATCTAGACGTCCTGAATGAACATAGTCACTGTTGTTATTGTTGTTTCTACGTGTATTAGCAAGTCAAGAAATTCTTGTGCGTTTATCCTTTATGTGTCGCTTCAGTTTCTTTGTAAATGTTTATTGTTTTTTCTTTTGCCTTCAATTCCTTTTCAAGTTCTCAAGAAAGAAGAGGAGGAGAAGAAAGCCAGAGAAGGAACTGGGCGGAAAATCACGAGCATCGGTAAATAACGTTTAAAGAGTTCACACAAACGTTGTTTAATTTATTTTCTTCACGTATGAAGTGGATATTTAAATTGACTCTCTTTGTATAAAGGTAAAGCTGAGGGTCCAGAATTGACAAGCTTTGTTCGCCATTTCCCAGCGGATTCGAAAGGTATTACATTTTCTCTGTATCAATTGATTAAGGGGAGCTGAAGACTAGCTTCGTAAGTTTTGTATTCTCCCGTTTTCGGAAATTTAATTGTTTGGTTTTGATAAAGATTGTTATGGACAAGCATGTACACTTCTTTGCGATATACCTAAATCTGTCTGAGGTTGATTCGGGTTCAGCTTTTATGTGTGTATCTATTGCAGTGATGATCATAGTAATTCTGTTGTGAACTTGAATGAGAAACATCATGTGCTTTGCTTTGTGAATTCTGTAGCTATGATGAAGTTCTCATAGTAAGTGTGTTCCATGTACGTCCATTTATGGTTGAGATAAGATTAGAAAGGGCAATAACAGTGGTTCACTTAATGTTATTTGTTGATTCTTAGGGTGATGTTTCTACTGTTGCTAGTTTTCATATAGCAATAAAGAACTTATTTAGTCTGCAATAAAGAACTCATGGAAGTGGGACTGACAGATTTTTTTGTTTGTTAATGCTTTAAGGTGATAAAGCAGAGGAAGCTAGTAAAGAAGCAGACCAATCAAGGTAAAATATCTATGCACAAATCATATCATCTGTTAAATCTTTTCATTTTACTGAATGCAAAACACATCATATTTCACACCATAACCAAATGTTCTACACATTGGTTTTACAGGGTCAAGGAACATGAACCCGAGATAGTTACTTCAGAACCACCTGAACCAATGTAAGTCCTACCTTTTTAAACCTAACACACATATTCAGTCTGACGAATATGAAACATGAAACGTTCTTTCTGATTGTTAGAAACCAGTAGCAAGCAGACTCCGTTCTCTATGAACATGATCTAATATATATATATATATATATATATATATATATATTTGGTATGGTTTAATCCAAACTAATAGCGATGATGATGATAACGCAGGACAACAGAGCCATCAGGGTCTGGATCATCATTTAGGCCAGGGACATGGCAGCCACCATCCTAAACACATCTCATGTTAACCAACAGAGTATCTTTTTTGGTCCAGTCATCTGTTTGTTGTAGTCTTACATTAACCGATTGGTTGGAGATGATTAAGAGAGCTATTGAGGACCGTTAAAGTTCTGGTCATTCAGGCTTTCATGTAGTTATTGAGGAGTTGGATGAGTAAAAAATGAGAAGTCATATCTACCCTTATGATTTGTTTTCTTTGCGCGTCTCATGGCATTTTGGCTTTGAGACTTCAAATTGCGTGTCCTTGATAGCTTCAGAATTACGTTTTTTCCTCGTTGACATTCTATTTATCAAATTTTAAAATTAAACATTTATGTCCTTTGACCAAATAAAAAACGATTAAACGATTAAACATTTATGTCCTTTGTCCTTCAACTCATATGGAAGGCGAATAGGAAGCGATAAAATGATGGCTCGTGGTACCTTCGCCAACGTTCGTCTTGTTAACAAACTCTTGAAAGAAGAAGTTGGCCCCAAGACTATTAGCGTTTCTGATGCAGAAAGTGTAAGTGCAAGTAATATTGTCACACAGCTTCGTATCTATCCCACTAATTAATTCCTTAACTGTTCACTCACATTACGTATTATTTCAGCAATACAAAACCGCTGGTGCTGAATATGGAAGTGGTAGCCCTCGGGATTGGGCTGCAAAGGGTCCTTTGCTTTCGGTAAGTTGACATTATTTACAACGTCTTCAGATGTTAAGTCATATCATGTGAGTACCTGTGTTTTAACTGAGGTGACCACAATTTAGGGAGTGAAAGCTGTAACTGAGGTGACCACAATTTAGGGAGTGAAAGCTGTAACTGCCAAGAGTCTTGAGAGAACTGTTAGGTATGAGGCCCTTCACCCTCCCAGTCTATAACAATACACAAAGAGGAAAGGCAAGGGTCGGAAGTCCCTTCAAGTGTCGTCTATGGCTGATGGGAATGACGTGGAGAAGGACGTCTAGAAGGCACAGAGCTTCAAGGAGAAAGAAGGATAAGGCACAAGGTATGATCTGTTGAAAATGCAGGTTAACGGATCACATCGGCTCTGTGTAGTGTGTTGTGTGACTTCATTATTTAGGTGAGAGTGAATGTAACGAGAGAGCATCAATTGATTTGATCAAATTTATAGGGGTCGGAGAGACTCCCAAATTTATTCTCTCAAACCCTGTAAACAGTTCATCATTTCAAATACAAATATCGATGTCACTCACCCAAAGAATGATATAATGTTTTCACATTCTACAACGGTTTTTTTATCCAATCCAACTCGACAAACCAATGAATCAAAAACCAGTAATAGCCAAAACCGAACAAAAAACCCCAGAACACATCTTTTTGTGAACCCTTCGTAGGTTGGAGAGGCAAAGAATAAAGGTATGAAACCAAAATATTGAGACTCTACTTATGGAAAGTGCCAAAGAAGCCATTAGGAACTGCAACTGGCATTGGCTGATTCGTCGGGAAAGGAGGCTGCATAACTGGATATTGGACGGGAACGCTGTAAGGTTGCAGTACACCCGTCGTGAACGGTTGGGAAACGCATAACTGCAGCGGCTGGCCAGCTGCAACTACACCTACATCACATAAAATGGTTCATTCTAGTTGACAGCAAAAAAAAAGGTATCTATTAAAGAGACTCAAGTATTTTACCTTGATGCTTCAGGTATGGGACATGTGGTGTGGGAGGTAAAGGTAGAGGGCGGGAAAGCATAGATGGAAGAGGCGGTATTCCCTGAACCTGATTCTGGAAATAAAGAGAAGACAGATGATTACATAAGACTTCTACGAAAGTTAAATCAATGGCTTAGTAGTTAGTAATACTATTTCCTCTTTCACTCAACGATACATGACAATACTACATCCTCATTAAATGTCACCAAATTAAGTTTATCTGGAGATACAAACAGCTATGAGCTAATTAATAATTATATACACCAAATTCTTACCTGAGAAACTGGTTGAACATATACAAGCTCTCCTGATCTACCAACCATTACCTGGAGGGCAGTATAAAAAATCATTTAGAAACATATAGACCAAGTAAAGCTCCTATAATAATTACGTTTTTAACAACAGTGAATCTTGGGATCCTCCTTGAAATACAACCTGAGGATTTGGATTAACAAACATTGGTGATGCTTGAACAGATTGGTACGGAGAGGTGAATCTCTGAGGTTGTGCATTGTTAACAATAGGCCCGATCATCTGCAAGAGAGTGGGATGCAAATAGAAGTATGATTCATTGATTACAAAAGAAACGAAGCATTTTATAAACTAAATCATGCTATTTAAAGAGATCTCTAATCTGGTCTTCCACACTGACATATGTTAAGATACGGCGCTTAGAGCTGAAACAGGTTACTCTCAACTATTAGATGATAAGCCCCCTTTCACATAATATGCCCAAAGAGACAAAGAGAGGCAGAGACAATATTGGAAAGATATACTTACGTGTTGAGGAAAATGAACACCGACAAGATTTCCAGCAGCCAAATTACCGTATGGCACAAACTTGGAAGGTGGATATGTTTGGGGCATATAAGGGTTGTTCCCAAGTTCTGTGTAAACAGCTTCAGGAACAGGTAGCATGGGAGCGTTGCTTGGTATATAAGCAATATTTCCAATGTCAGGCATAGTAATAGGAGCCGGTGAAAGACTTTTTGTATAAGATGGAGAAAAGTTTTTTGCCTCTGGATTCAACTTGAACTCCTGTAAGTATGTGGTCAAAGCATTAAAGATAGAAACTTGGTAATTAAGTACAGATAAATTAAAATGAACCTCAAACTAAGCATATACCAACGACTCCGAATCTGTTCTCAAAGAAAGGAATGGCTACCAAATCTTTAAGACTGAGCAATCAAACTAGCATAACCGTACTTAGGAATTACCTTAGCCTTTTTGACGGCCTGGTTAGGCACTGGTTCATTAGGAGGTGCCTCTAAACCCTGACACAACTCTGAGGTTTCATCAACGGTTGTACTTTGTGAGGATGAATTGTCAATGGAAGAGGGCCTTTTAGCAACATCGTGAAAACCATTACTTATAGGTTCCAGCACCAACTTATCTTCTTCTATTGGTTTAACTCGTTCGGACATACTATCCACTGGATCGTCGTTATTACGCATGATAAAAGTTAAGGAAAAGCATGTAAGAAAACACTTCACTGTCATAAAAGAAGCAGAAACAACTCTGCCACAGCAATAACACAACGGAGAAAACGAACTTACAGCTAGAACTAGAGCTTTGGATATCAATCTGCAACAGGAAAAAATAAAAATACGCAACTGTTAAGTAATGAATCGAGCAAATGAACTATCCATTGTGCAAGACTAACATTATCCAACTGGTGAACATCAGGAACTTTTTCACTACGGTTCAGAATCTTGGCTCCAGCCTGTCTGTCAACAGAACAATTCAAGAATGAAAAAGAAAGAAAGAAAGTTATCTAGGCAACATTAGCGTGACCAAGATGGTAACTGTTTACCTCCTATGATGATTACCCCTTCCTTCAAAGCAATTATTTTTAGACTTGTTTGCAGCAGAGAAGCGAGGCTCAGAATGTAAAGTCTCTGTGGCTGATCGAACGTTCGCAAACTCATTATTGCCTGTAATATTTGATGGAAGCGAGACTCCCTATCAATTCAAAGGATGTCACACTTTCATAAACCAAGCTCTAAGATTTAAAAGAAAAGAAAGTAAATAAAAGGACAGAGACCTCAGCAACTATTTGAACAATATCGGAAGACGTAATAACAAGAGTCTCGACCACACTTCCACTTGCTACATTCGCTTTACTCTTCCCCTTTTTAGTCATTTTCGCATCCTTCAAAACAATGCCTAAACAGAAACAAACAAAAACATATATAAATAGACAGACACATAAAATAAAACCATAGCAAAAAAAAAAAGTATCATTAATTAATTATCATTGTTTACACTGAACAAACAAAATTAACAGAATCTTCAATTCGATACGTAAGATTCCCATTCAGATCTCTACGATACGACAGTGTACCCAACTCACGAGAGAGAAGCACCAAATCAATCGAAAACAAATATTTGATCGACGAAAACCACAGTAAACCAAAAAGATGGGAACACACAAACCGAAGCCGTGATCGAGAGAAGCTGTGTAGAATAAACCGGAGAAAACCGAACCGTCCTTGACGTGAACATGAACCTGCAATCCGATGATGCACATCATCGTCGCAATTAACAGCTTTGAGTTATCCTCCTCCTGTTCCCTTGCGTATCCCATCCTTTTTAATCCTTCAATGCAAATTCAAATTCTTGATTTTCTCAGAAATTTTTCTAATCTATAGAAAGAAGTATCTAATCTATGTACATCAGCGTGTGCTAGAAAAGAAGTAAAAGAGAGATCTATATAATACGAGGGAAGCGACTCTTTCATTATTTTTCCCTCGTTCTTCAGAACGTAAATGGGCCCTCACTTCGTGTAACATTTACGGCCCACTTAAGAACGATAATAAACAGTAAATATTGGGCCTTATTGGGCTTACTTATATCTCGCCGGTATTTGTGGTTTGGTTACGCCTACACGACTTTGTGAATAAGAAAACTCATTTTACAAATTCAGAGTTATGGACAGTAGATTCAAGACTGTTTATGTAACACTTACGTTCTCAAACGATTCAACATTTATTGTTTCAAATTCCTAAAAAGCGGGTCTGGTCCCTTGAACAATCTGTTAATTAGTAGTCTTAACGGGGGATGCAAGAAAAACAATACAGAAACAGAAAAAAATAAGCATAAATGGTCGGAATTAGTCAAATGACAAAAAGCCTTTTGTTACGACTAGTACACTCAACAATAATAGTCTGTCACCCGAGAGAGAAATAAAACAAAAGAAAACAAAGTCTTGTAGAGAGAAACAGAGAGACAAAGAGCTAATACACATCCACTTCGATAATTCATTCACCATTTTGCAAACGGTGCTTCATCACCAGACAGCTTTCTGGAACTTCAGCTCCACACGACATACACATCATGCTTCACTGCATTTCGAAACAACAAACAGAGGAAAAAAATAAGTAAGCACTGAGCTCGCAACAGGACACTGATTAGCATTACTCAAACCTTTTCAATTTAAGACCTCAAAAATTTCCAAGTCGCAAAACAAAAGAAAGTACGTACCTGCTGTTGCTGCTGGTAGCCACCAGGCTGCTGCTGGTAGTTTCCATAGGCGGCACCAGGGTAGCCACCACCATAGTAGGCGTTAGGGTCCTGTGGAGGAGGTGCATATCCGTAACCTTCATATCCCTGAGGAGGATACCCATAGTATCCACCTCCACCACCATACTGAGCCTGATCAGGTTGAGTCTGTTTGTTGTTATTACTGCGACCCCATGAAAGACGAATGCTTTGTCCACCAAGTTGTGTTCCACTCAACTGGTTGAGTGCTTGCTCTGCACATGCCCTGAAGCATACAGGCAAGAGAAAATAAATGTTAAACACTTACTGAAAAAAAAAAAAAAAAAATTGAAGTTCATCTACACGGTCAGTCACACTACCTATTAGCATACTGAACAAATCCGCAACGTTTTCCTGCTGGTATTTTCACATGAACAAGTTCACCAAATTGACCAAAAACTGACTTTAAAATATCCTCTGTCACACTTTCATCCAAAGCTCCAACAAAAATCTGGTAAAAGCAAAAATCGACAGCTTAAATTCACTCACTATACTCTACATAGAACAAAAGACTAAGGGAAACCAAAACAAAGTACGTACCGTTGTGTTAGTTGGATCACTTTCTCCAGGATTTCCTTGAGTGTTCTGATATCCACCTGCTAATAACAGACGAGAAAACTTAGTGGAAAAAACTCATACTTCTATATTCTAAAGCAAACAGACACTAACGCAAACAGGCACAAACGACAGCAGTTGCAGAAGTATCCACATCAAGATCCAAAAGTATCATCAGCAGATAAAGCAAATGACATATTTGATGCAACTTGAAGATTAAGGTTTAAGAGATTCTGAAGTTAGTAGATAACTAATACTAATGGACAAAACATTAAAGCTATTCTAAGCTCAATGTGGATCCAACTTTGAAAAATTAGAGAATGGGACCAAAATTCTACGATGTCACAAGTAACCTTAAGTTCCTTTCATGGTCTGACACTCGTTACCACAGTAATCAACTTGCCGAACCAAGATTACTAAGTAACAACAAAGAAGTGTTACAAGCATAAATTTAGTGGAGAACAGTAAATGAAAGAAGGAAAAAAAATTTGTGACACTAACTACTGAAAGAAGATGAATTGAGAGGTATGAAGAAGATTTAAAAAGGATTTCATACTGGAAAAAAAAAAACGAAATGTAATGATAATGTATTACGAAATAAATTAACTTAAAGGCATGGCTTAAAAGTAAAAGAAAAGACTAAGGCTTGAAAAGTAAGGAGCTGAAAAAAATAAATTTGCGACTGTAAAGGCTACTTGTAAATTAACTTCTTCTGAAAACATAACCAACTGACCTAAATGAGGCCACGCATTAAGGTGGTATCATTTTCAGCTGAAATCAGTTCCAGGCAGAGCCTCTTGTTTTCCTGCTTTAAGACAACATGAGTTTTTTTCTTATAAGCTTTAGGATGTTTTTACGATTTTTCATTCTTTGGAAGTGCTGAAATTCAAGAAGCTGAAGGAAATGGACGGTATGAAATAAATTCTTAAAGGCGGTTAACTAATAGAACAAGCTTCACCAATCAGAAAGACAGAGGTACATGAATACCCCAAGGACACAGAATCAACTAACATAGACATAGCATCATCACTCAACATACTCAAGTCATCAGAAATCCTGTTCCTTAATAATAAAACATACCTGGTTGTTGCATAGTAAGAGGTTTCTTGTTAGCAGCTGGACCAGTACGCATAGGCCTAGACGAGCAGTATTGACCATTCATCTCCGTCATGGCACGAATCTGCTCACTCTCATCCCCAAATTTAACAAATCCATACCCCTTGGACCGTCCAGTGGTCCTATCAGTCACAACTTTAGCGCCCTTGACAGATGTATACACAGCCTTAAACGTTTCAGTAAGAACATAGTCAGTTACATCAGGCGCCAAATCCCCTACAAAAACCGTGTGCTCAGGGCCTTCACTCTGACGTCTCTCACCAGCTCCAAGCTGAGCCCAGTTCAACCTAAACGTCTGTTCAGAGCCAGGCATTGGAGTCCCATTGTAACTCTGCAAAATCCTCTCAGCTGCAGCGTGGCTCACAAACTCAATAAAACCATAACCTTCCGAGTATCCACTCTGCTTATTCTTAATCACTTTAGCTTTTTGAACCTAAAGAAAAAAAAGAAGAAAAAACAGAGTCTTTTAACTAACAGTCATCAAAACTTATAAAGGACAACACTTTCTTTACTTTAGACAAATAAAAGACAAAACTTTATTTCTTTCAAAGGATGAAATTAAGAGAAGGTTTTGATATTACCTCTCCGGTGATACCGAAGCTGTTAATGAGATAGTTCTCATCCATCCATGGTTGAAGGTCTCCGATCCACAAGGACTGGATCTCTCCACCTGATCCTGGATTCTGAGATCCACCAACGCCATACTGTTGCGGTTGACCAGGAGACGGAGAAGACTGAGGATTCCATCCTGCTGGCGGCTGACCCTGTTGTTGTTGCTGCATCATCATCCACTGCTGGTGGTGGTAAGCTTGCTGGTCCTGCCCTGATCCTGCGGAAGCACCGTTAGCGGCTGGAGGTGGCTGCTGCATCATGACGACGTTAAACCTAAAAAAAATGGAGGATGCCGCCGCCGCAGATTGCAGTTTGAGAGTTTATTCTCTCTCGGACAAAAGGGCAAAAGGACAGAGAGTTAAAGCTGTCTTGTTGCGTTTTTTATAGACAAAAGAAAGACAAAAGTATCTTATAATTTTGGACCTCATAAGGCCCAATATAAAAGGCTTTGGCCCATTATAATGCTAAACCGGTAGGAGGCGGTAAAATTTCGAGTGATGGTAACCGAAGATATAACTGGTTGGAGTCGGTTTTAGGGATTTAAAACCCTACTTTCAGCTGCAACACGTCGCCGGACTCTTCTCTCCTGTTAAACCCTTCACCTTTTCAGACATGGTGGAATTAACATCAGACATGGAAGAAGAAAAAGGTACGTTAAGACATTGAACTGTGCTTTAGCAAATTCTGTTTGATTTTGCAACCAAAAACAAAAAAAAAAAGTTTTGAACTTTGTTTTCTTTTTGCTTAAAAAGTTTTGACCTTTGTTTTGCTTAACAAAAAAAGTTTTGGTCTTTCGGTAGCTTTAGTCCTCTTGGCTAGATTTGTGCTAGTGAGGAGTAGTTTACTTTGTAACTTAGTCACCTGTTTGCCATTTCAGGAATGGTTGTGAACGGTGTTAATAGTAATCTTGAGGTGGGACAAGTCCCAGTGATGGCTTTTGGGCCGTCCCACGAAGCTAAACTTAGGGAACTGTTGCATAAGCTTTGCTCAGAGGAGATTAAGCTATGCTCTGATGCTGCAAAAGAGTTTGTCAAGTTACTAAAAGGAGAATCTGGCGGCGATTTGTTGCGTTTATATTTTCAGAAGTCACCTGAGTTTGCAGAGCTTCTAGAGGCATGGAAGATTCGACATGGAAAGAAAGGACTACAGTATATATTCTCGCTTATCCAGACGGTTTTGAGTCATCCAGAAGGGAAAGGTAGATTAACTGATATTGGAATAGCTCTTGACCGGTTCTGTTTGTTACTTAGTGAAGATAAACTTGACGAGATTTGCAAGGAGTTAAATAGCAAAGAGAGTAAGCAGCAGAATGCTGCGCTTGGACTGTTGACTTCGATGGTTAGACGTGGTCCACGCTTGGCGTCAGGAATAGCTGGGAAGTTTGATTTTAAGGGTTTTGCGAGACTGGCGGAGTATAAAATAATAAAAACGAGGAGGGCTTGTGTTGTGTTTGCAGTATCATTCCTCGAAGTTGGGCAGCCGAGGTTGTTAAGCGATGTTTTACAGCAGAAGGAAATGTATTCAAAAGTCCTACGAGGCCTTGGGAAAGACGATGATGACACTGTGGAGTATGTCTTGTCTACGTTGAAAAACAAGATCCTTGTCGAAGAATCAATGGTTCTTCCTAGTCTTAGGAGTGTTCTTTTTGGAATTGCTACGCTAGAGCAGCTAGCCAGCATTTCAGCAAGAGAGGATGGTGGGACCGTGAATGAGTTGGCCCATGATGTTCTCGTTAAAGTATGTACAGACCCATGTAATGGATTGATGCCAGATGAAAGGAGAAAGTTGACAGGAAATTTAGAAAGACTGCTAATGTTGATGAAGAAATTGAGAGCAACAGAGATTGTTTATCACAGGGATTTGCTTCTAGCAATTGTTAGGGGTAGACCGTCTTTAGCTTCTGCTTTCTTTGAAGAATTTCCATACAATGTGGAAAATTTTGCATCACCATCCTGGTTAGTCTTCTTTAGAGTACCATAGTGTATCTATATCTTTATTTTTAGTGCTGCATGTACAGTTAGATTTTTTGCTGTTTTTTTTTTTCTTTCTTTTTGCGTACTAACTGAAGTCATTGCAGGGCTTCTTCTATTTCCTTGGCATCAGATTTGGTATCTTCAGTAAGAAATTCATTTTCTTTTGAGTTCCTCAATCCAGATCAACGTTCTACCCCTCCTTCAGGTGGTTCAGAGAATCAGACTATCATGAAAGAAGTTCAGACTATCATGAAATGTATATGCCCCCGACCATTTAACCGGTTGTTGATCACCCGAGGGATGCTTTGCCCTAAATTTTTTGTGAAACATGGGACCTTGAGATTCCTCTCGGAAACGCTTTTGCTCTGGGATTCGTTTGTTACTGCTTCTCTTAGCTGCTCTGAGCAAATTCAGGCTTCTCTTGAGTGGGATGTCATGGGTGAGGTGAGAAGCTTTTTTCCAGATACTCAGGTGTTATTGACTGAACTGAAGTCTCAGAGCGATGCTAGTGGAATTCAAAAGCCGTCTTTGAAGAGAAAAGCAGTGTCGGAGAGTGGAGTAGTAGGTAGAGAAAAACGCATTAAAAGATCTGAGAAGGATGTTTTGGACGAAGTGGCTGGTGATATCGTCATTGGTGGGGTAGGTTTGACAGAGGATCCTGTGGATGCTCATATGGAAGATGGAAAGGAATATCTTCGGAATGTTTCAGAAATTTGGGCTTCAGAGCGTTGTTCCAAGCCTGTTGATTCAGTCGAACAAGCAGAGATGTACTTGCGCACAAAGATTATGGAAGTTCTTAAAACTTATGTGGTATGATGACTTCATTTTGTACAAATTTTGTTTACTCTTACTTAATGATTACTTAAATGATGACAGGGTTTCTTTTTCATTTTTGCAGCGTACTGTGCCTAATGTGCTTGAAGGATCATTTGATGTCTTCATGAAATTTCTTCCTAATCAACGTTCTTCATGGTTGCCAGCTGAAATGCAGAGAGCTGTCTTGTCTTTTCTAAATGAGTACATCAGCTGGACGCCAAGGTCCCGAAGTCAGAGCGCTCCTACAAGAATGCCACCACTTATGTACATGCAGCTGGATGTATTCGTGAATTTGTTTCTTTTCTCACCAGACGAAGAGGTGAAGGATCTAGCGTACAATTTAGCAATGGTAGCTATGAGTAGCACTGGTGCTTTTGACAAAAATCCAAGTGAAATTGGTGCATGGTTTCGGTCTCTTAAAGGTTTTGGAAATACTAAAGGACCTCTTAAGGTTCAGGAGGCTGTACAGAGCACGTCAGCTGTTGTCATCTCCTTTTTATATGATGCAGTTAGGACAGTTGGAAAGAATATGTTCAAGTACTGGGATATTACCAGAAGTAGCCTGTCCCATTTAAAAGGTATAGTTATTAGTGCCTTCAAAATCAGTGGTTTGGTATAGGTTTCATGTGTTTCACTCTTTTTTCTCAGGTTTTGCATCTTAGGTGTCTAATATGTTGATCTAGTGTTTGTTTATCTGCCTTATTTTCTGTAACTATTCCTGTGGACTTATGATAAACGTAGAGGAATTTATTGATTGGTCTATCTTCTATGTGTTGGTTGCAGGTGTATCATCAATTGGTCTCAGCCCCCTAATTGTTTGTGTACTGCAGAAATGTGTGAAGCTACTAACTGTATCTAAAAGCCTTACTTTCCCGGAGAAGTCAGAAATATCTCTGTACGTTTGCACCACGCTGAAATATCTTTTGCAATCTCAGGTAATTATACATCTGCAGATATATATATATATATATATATATATATATATATATATATATATTTATATATAACCCTTACCATGCAATATATTTTTAAACGTTACCATGCAATATATCTATATTCTACTTTTCATCGCTTAAGATAACAATACCTTTTCTGTATATTGATTATTGTAGGTAGATTCCAGACCACTCTCATGTTTGGTCGAGTCAGTTTTGTCTGAGGTGGTTGATGGATCTAAAGATTCTTTATGTGAATGGTGGCCATTGAGAGCGTTGCTGCTTTTCTCACAATCTTTGTCAAACAAAAAACCTTTGCATTCCAGAAGGACAACAGGTCGACTTGCCGATGCTTCTTTTGCAGATACTCTTGATGAGATCAAAGGGCTGGTGAAACGTAGTTCTCCGGATGAAATTGCTGGAATCGTTCAGTCGTTCTCTTCTGCATTGATATGTGCAAGACCTGAATCGATTTTGGAGAATTTTGATTCTGTGATGGCTATTTCTTGGACACTCTACGGAACATCATTCTCAATCTTACAGGCGATTGCCTTTCTAGAAGAAAACTTCCTCGGAGACCTTTCAAAGCTATCGCCTGACTTACTTGTGCGAGGAACAGTATATAGGGAAACTGGTTTTGATGACCACTCATCCATAACTGAAGAAATTAAAAGTAAGATGGACGTTTGCGTTACTGAATCTCCTGCCTTCCCTACGTTTTTAGAGCAGCTTCCTTTCCCTGAATTGCTTACCGCAATTAAAAACATGGATATATCTTGGTTACCAAGAGTATCAGAGTTACTGCTGCTAAAAGTTTCGCATCCTAAAAGTGATAGTCTCGAATCTATCAAGTTAATACTCTTCCATCTCTACCAGATACGATCATCTTACAAGGTTCAACCAGCTCCGGTACTCTGTCAACTCTCTGAGATCTGCTTACGAATCTTGAAGCACTTGTTCTCTCAAATATCAGAGCTGGAACCCTCTTCAGATCAAGTGGCCCAGATTGTTCTTTGCCACCCAGTTGTGTTGGCACTGTTGGAGAGTCCCTTGGATTGTGGCACATTACCTCTAGTGCAGAATGTTGAGATTTTTTCAGAAACGTCGCTGGCAACGGGCAGGATAGTTCTTAGTGAAATAGATCAGCACATCCTAGATGTATTGGCTTCTACTTGTGAGCAGTTTTTGTTTGATGAGAGACGCATTGTGAAGCAAGGGGAACTCAATGAAGATAAGTCAATTGTGGCTTTTAAAACCTTGGTTGAAACGCTTCTCTTGGAATTCAGAGGCAAGTTGGAGCTTTGTGTTGGTACTCAAAGCTACGTGCCGCTTCTACAACCATCACAAATAATTCACGCTTTGTTGAGGTTTATATCACCTTTTAAACTCTTAAATCTTGCACGTTCCATGCTAATTAATGTGGAAGAATTGGGAAGCCCAAATTTGAGTAAGATTGTCTGTTTGGGATTGGATATTGCTGGCGGGTCTTTTGAACTACTTTCGTTGTATTCACAGCAGCCGGCTGCTAAGAGAAGGATATATGATTTGCTGTGGGAGTTGGAAAAAACTAATTATGACAATAACCTCCTTGAGGAAGTCTATAGCCTGGCATGCAAGTTTTCTACCTCTTTTGGTTTGGTTTCGGCAGACACTTGTTTGCTTAAAGTTGGGGGTGGCATTTTCAGGGCGAAACATAACCAGCATAGTAGTGCCCACCTGTTGACCATGATAATCTCACAGATTGTTGGTAGAACCCCTGAAGACTTGACTATCCATTGCGTTAACCAGACAAGCATGATCAGAGCCAAGATATTGTTTTATCTTGTGGAGTCCAGTCCCTTGCATCTGTCAGTCTTTGGAAACTTTTTCTATAGTAAGCTAAGTAAGCAACAGGGTGACTCTGCGCTTACTGATGATCAGTTTCTCATGCTTCTGCCGGCTGTGCTATCATATCTCTCACCAGTTTTTGCTAAACCGGAGAAGCCGTGTAGTAGATGTTTGGATATAACTTCATTTTATTCAAGTATACTAATAAATGGTTTTCTACAGTGGCCGAGCTTTTCTTCCGGGTGCATCTTTGAAGAGAAATATGAAGAGATTCGTCTGTCAGCTACGGCTGAGGATATCGATACTATGTTTAAGGCGAGTCTTCTTGGGAAGGCAGTACGTATGTTTCAGGATCACTTGGCCTGGACTGAAAGTCCAACTAAAACCGAAGATCTCTTAAATGTATTCCAGTCCATGTTTCCTCACACTGGAAAAGAGATGTTGGATGACGAAAAAAAAGAAGTGGACGTTCAATCAGTAGACATTATGTTTAATGTTGCCATCCGTGAAGTTGCCAAAATCGAACTCTCAAGGATCTGTTTGTTTCCTGCGGATAGCAATTTTAAACGTCAAGCAGGAAGTTCCTCAGAAATGGGATCCAAGAAAGAGAGTTTGTTCACGCTGTTATTAGATTACTTAGTTGGTAAGTGGCATTGTGTTGTCAAGAGATCTGATGGTTCTTTTAAAGGGAATTCCGACAGGAAACAAGACAGATGTGGGTTCCTGTGCAAAAGTCTTGAGAACTTCATTCTGAGAAATATTCTAAAGCTTTTGGAACACATGTGCGAGGAGCTTGTTCATTTGGATTCCGTTTCTTTCCTGGAGAGACTGATGAAGTCAGTTCTTCTGTACAGATTTGAGGACTTGAGAACATTAAAGACACTGAGGCAAATTTTCTCTTTATTGTCTAGAGGAAAGTACTCGTATGCACCATATATACAACTCCTAATATCTCACTCTCAGTTTACACCGACTATCAGCTCTCTATCATCCTCGCACACTGGTGAATTATTTAGGCCTATCTCCAGCATTCTAAAACATCTTATCATCCCAAGTCCAAGTTCTGTCGGCGTTGGAAGTTGTTGTGTTCAAGCACCTGACTATGTGAGGCAATTGGAAATTATCAAAATTCTCAGAGTGCTTCTCTCCAAATGTGGAAAAGATTCAGGAATCATTCTGAAGGAACTGCACTTTCTTCTTTTGTGTTCTTATGGTGCAAGTCTAAGCGAAATCGACATAGAGCTCTACAAGTTGATACGTGATATCGAGTTGATTGATGACAAAAACACGCTAGATGTTTCTGAAACAGGTTATCTGTGGGGTAAAGCTGCCTTGAAAGTAAGAGAGGGGCTACGCCTCTCTCAGGATGCATCTGACGGTGGCGAAGATGATTTGGTGGAAGATCTCCGACAGAGACTTTTCAAAGAGAATCTTTGTATTGATCCCAAAACATGTGCTCTAACTGTTTTGTATTTTCCTTATCGACGAAGCGCAGAGGTATCGGATAACTCTTACCTATCTGATGATTCCATGAGCGAGGTACCTGTCTTTAATTATTATTCAGTTAAATATTATTGTCATTGCATTTTAAAACATTCGTTCAAACTAATCCCTCTTCCTTTTGTAGAAATGCTCACCTATAGTTGAGGACATTGAACGATATGATCCGGCTTTCATCCTGCGGTTCTCGATACAATCATTGTCCGTGGGATATATTGAACCTTTGGAACTCGTCAGTTTAGGCTTGCTTGCAGTTGCATTTGTGAGCATGTCTTCAGCAGATCTTGGGATGAGAAAATTGGCCTATGACACTCTTAAGATGTTTCTGGATGTTCTTGAGGTAATACTTATCTTATGTTAAACTTATTTGTATGCATTGCTTGTTTTGACTGTCTACTGATGTTCTTCTTAGAATTTCTCTAATAAATGGCACTTTTAGTAATTTAAACTGCACAGAGGGGTTGTAATTGCAACTGCTAGCTAGGAAAGTTTTTATTTTATTAATTGGTTTTGCGAAGGCTCATTGCTCAGATTTTTCCGATTATTCTAAAGTTAAATTGCTTCTTTTTTAACTAAAACTTTTTGATGTAGAGTGGTACGAGGAATAAGCAAGTAAAGTGGATTAGGTTTCTGCTGCTGTGTCTGAAAAATGTAGTTGAGGAACCATGGCAAAGGATCCCAACAGTTTCTGCTGTTTTTGCTGCTGAGGCATCTCTTATATTGTTGAATTCTTCTCACGAGCATTTTGTTCCCATTAAAAAACTGTTGAAGAGCTCGCGTTCACTGAATCTGAGGGTACTTATTCTCTGTTAACTATGAAATATCGTCATTATCCTTCACACTTTGCCAGCACTGAAACTGTTTTTTGCTTTCTCTCTTTGTTAGGGAATACCTTTGTTTCATGAATTTTTGTGGAGCAGTGCATTTAACTTTAGATCACAGAGGCTGTGGGAACTTCGCCTTGTGTGTGTGGGCTTGAAATCAGATGACGATGCTAAGCTCTACATTAGAAACTCCATCCTTGAGGATATGATGACTTTTTCGGCAACTCCTCTTGCTGATGATGAAACTAAAGGACTAATCCTTCAGGTGATACTTTCTTTTCTAAATGTCACTTTGTGTTTATTTTGCATTATACACTTCCTTCTTCAAACTTATTTCTGTGGTTCTTTTTCATTTTTGAGCTCTTAATCCAAGGCTACAAAATCTTAATTCTTTCACTTTTCAGGTTGTGAGGAAGTCAGCCAAATTCCATGAAATGGCCAGACATCTGGTTCAAAATTGTGGTCTGTTTTCATGGTGTTCATCATTTATCTCATCTTTTACTACAAAGCCCACTAAAGACGAAGATTTTCGTTTGGTTTTTGTCTTGGAGGTATGTACAGTATCAGTCCATTAATGCTATTAGTCATGGTCGAGCGTGCACATTGTTTTATTGAATCAAACCATGGTTATTGTCTATGTTGCATCAGAAGTCCTTATGTAGAATATTTGTTAATTGAATTGCTTTTTATATTGCTTTATCAGGTTATAACTGATGTTCTGGCCTCCAGAAGCGTTACAGAGTGGTTACAAGGCGAAGAGACAAGAGGGGCCTATGGAGAATGTGATAAGAAATCCATAGTAGAGGCCGACCCCAAAAACTTAACTGCATTTCCCCTCGAAGGGCTAATGGAAATCTCATCGCGTTTGTGCAGACTTGTTGGTGGTGGATTGGTTTCAATACAAGAAAATAGTACTTTGGTTGCTTTAATTCTGCAGATTCTGTCTGCTACTCTAAAGATATCACAGAAAGTACGAAAAATGTACCAGCCACATTTCACCGTCACTATCGATGGGATATTACGACTCTTTGAGGCTGTTGCTAATTGTGATTCTCCTGAAGTCGATGGTATTGCAGAGCGTGGCCTTGATACTATATTAATGAGCACCCCGCCATTTGAACTTATATGCATGGTATCTTTCTCCCTCCCTCTCTCTTTCTCTGCTTAATTAAGCATCCTTTCAATTTACTTTGAACAGTTCAAAAGTTTTTTTTATCATACTATATCTTTTCAGGACGTAGACAAGCTGAGAAGATTTCTTTTGTGGGGAACCTCGACAGCCTTGAAGAGTGATCTTAAAAAGAGATCTAAGCCAAATGAGTCTCATCAAGATACTAAAACACTCACTGAAGAAACACAAGAGGAGACTATGGTAGCAAAGTTTCTACGTTGGCTGTGTGCTTCTGTGATTCTTGGGAAGCTTTATACTAAAGCTAATGCTTCGGACCCGTCGGTCTTAAGTAAAACAAAGCCAGAAACTTTGCTGACGTTGTTAGAATACTTTAAGACAAGAAATCCCGAAGGTAGCGAGACAGAGTCAGAGCACATAATAGGGGAAGTAATCGTACACCTCCAACAGCTTTTGTCTACAAACTACAATCTTCTTCCCTCTGTTGTATGTGCACTTTCTTCCATGCTTCTTCGTAATGGCCTCGAAATTGCAGGTATGCTGCTTTTATATAACTCTTGTTTTGGGAATTGAACTTTGGAATGAAGTAGTTTTGATATTTGAATGAAGCTTGCGCATTGAATTTCAGTTGGTTAGAAATATCTGCTAAAACTATTCTCACGTGTTTCTGCCAACCAACATGTCTGTATGTTGAAATTTTGCTATTCTTCTGCATAGGTTCAGAGTCTAATGGCGATTACAAGCTCATCAAATCTCTGTGTTCTAGAATAAACGGTCCTCCTGAGGCTTCACCAGACTGGAGATGGTAAACGATTCCTCTATGTTTCAGTCACTTTGTAAAGCTTTGTTCATCATTCCAAAGCTTGACCTGATTTCTTATCCGCAGGTCATATTGTCAAGCATGGAAGGATGTTTCATCGGAACCAGCCACAGATCTGCAAAAGATAGATGAACGCCATGCTTGCCAACACCTTCTGCTGATATTCTCTGACATGCTAAGAGTAAAGCCAGGAGAATCTCCACAGGTGTTGCTTCATAAAAGTTTTGACATGTCGAGTGTATTTGATTGGGAAAGGGTTTAGTTAAGACCTAGTTATTTTTGTTTTATCATCCAAAATCAATCAGTTTTGCTTTATCAGTGACATAAGTTATTAATTGACACATGTGAAACAGTGTCTGGCTTTTGTAGTATCAATGATAAATGTTAACAAGCTTTGCAATTTTGAGTCCACCTTAGATAACTTCTGAACTATTTTATTTACAGAAGTATACATAATCTTCTTCCCAACGGTTTCTTTTCTTTGCAAATGTATTTGAAGTGAATATTTTTCACGTGATTCGCGGATCATTACACGAAGTCATTCCTAAAAAACAGACAAACACAGTTCATATGTTGGTTCTAGCAGTTCTTTGGTCTGTGGTACTTTGGAGGCAGAGACGGGCAGTGCTCGTTCATATGCGGGTATGGCTCCATAGTGTTGTAACCAGGAAGTTCCATTCTGTACTTCCCAAGTATTTGACAGTACGGAAGCTTTACATTGTCGTTGTCATTGCACCATGTGGGTAAACGGCTTGCATTGTTCTCGAAAAACTTGAGCATGTAAGCATCTTTGATCTGCAAAAATAGAATTCCCTGTTCAGTGTCTATTTGTGTGTGGTACCTTCTAGATTATGCGTAGGGTAATTCTCTTACCGTGAATTCAGTGACTTGGATGGAACTAGAGATTGGATCAAACAAGCCACCTTCTTTGTACATTTCTAGGATGAAAGCAATACAAGAAGTTGATTTCCCATCGCTATAAATCCAATCATCTTGTTCAGGAACTGCTAGCAACTCGTCAAAAGAGGATCCACGCTTTTCGACTTCCACGAGTACATCAGGAAGATCAAGACCCTGCCATTTCAGAACATCTTAAAGAAAGAACTAAAGAGAAAACGAATAGGATGGAAACAAAGAAGAATCTGAAGTCCTCTAAATAAGATTTTAAGTTGAGAATACAGCAGAATCAAGCAAATTGAACAAGTGAAATGAATGAACAAAACGCTAATACCTCTGTCCCGAGTCGCTTGTTAAGAGCTTCATTCCACATATTAGCAGCATAATCAGGCTGGATTTTGCTCCAAACTGTCATGACAGAAGCAACCTGGAAACATATAAAACAAAAGAAAAGAAGATTCAGGGCAAGGAGTCATTAACCTCCAAGAAAGAGACAAACTGAAGTTCATATTTTCATCAATGCTTAGATTTTAAGAGATGAAAAACTTACAAGATGAGCATCCAGAGGAGGTGGATAGTTCCCGCTGATGGTATCAATCCAGCTAAAGATCAAGTTGTGATAGCCATACGGTTTACCATCCATGCTGCGTGCATATTCCCATGCAGCTGTAACATTAAACTTGGCTCGATAATCAGGATGCAACGGTAGCAATGCAATATGGGGATTTGCGTCATCCTTGGTTTGTTCAAACTCCCACCACTCTTCCCATGGCAATACCGCTATTACATCTTCTCCCTATGAACATGCCATATCAAGTTATGAGTAACCAACCATTGCAATGATGTGTTCATCAAGCATTTCTTACCTTTTCATTTTCATTCCCGGATTCACCAACCCATAGTTTCCCATCAGAATCCCTCAAACAAACAGCAGTGTGGCCAGCATAAGCTCCACTTACCCACTTCTCCATAGTCTCAAAACCACCCCAACGCCCACGGATCTTTGAGATAGCTAGCATGTCTCCAGAGTGGATTTCATCAGTAGTGATGTTTGTAACCCAAGGTTGAGGACGAGCATAGAAATTAGCACCCATATGCTTCTCAAGAAACGCAATATTAGAATTCTCCCCCCAACCGGTATTGGTAAAGAGAGGGAAGACATCCCATAATGCTCTGAGGGTTCCCACCATCCCTGCTTCCATGAGGAATATAGAAACCCCTTTCTGCTTAACCTGATCAAATGTGAAAAGTCATTAGACAAATGAATATTAAAACATGCAAAAAAAAAAAACAAAATTAAATACAAAAACTGGAGCTTACATATTCATACTCAGCTTTTCCTTCCCACGCACTGAACTCCATGGTGTGCTCCCTTGAAACGAAGTACCAATCCCACGTCACACGATATGGTGTCACAAAGACATAAATATCCATGCAAGTCCAACTATGTGCCTTCTCAACCTGCATAAACACACTCAATAACTTGAATCAACCTTATGATACATCAATCAAAATTTCAAAACACAGTTTCACAATTCCGAAAATCAGTCTGAACCGCGTCTAAGAGACAAAAACGGACCTAATCGAAAAGATTTAACTAGAACATTTTTTAAAAAATCGGTTTAGGCGTTCAAAAAACGATCTAGTCGTCTGCCTAATCAATACTCTTCAATAAATCGCTTAATTACCGACAAATGATTTCTTGAACATTGGTTTCACATGATCATATACAAATACAGTAACAAATCAAATCAACAAGTCCGCCTAATCAATAATCCTCTATAAATCGTTTAATTACTGCCTAGTGATTTCTTCAACATTGGTTACACATGATCATATACAAATATAAAAACAAAGCAAATGAAAGTAAAATCAACCATTAAGTCTCTAACAAAAACCTCAAAACTCTAAACCCACATACAAAAAAACTTAACATAATATTCCCTCAAAAATCAAACCTTTGAAACATGCAAAAAAAAAAAGAAAAGATTAATCATTTCGTCACCTTAATGTGAAGTGTACCACCGCCAAACTCTGAACCGGACTTGTTATTGAGCTCCAACCAAGCCTTGTTCTCGTAAAAGCAAGATCCTTTCCACTCAACGGCGTCGTTTTTAATAGAGGCGGCGCCTATGTAAGTAGGGAGAAGGTCGACGGCGGAGTTTAGAGAGTCGAGAAGCGGCCACGAGAGTTGTCTAGGCAAGAGAGGAAGCAAATCCCGAGGGTGAAATGGTAATTTGACAGATGAGACGGCGAGGAGCGTCACTACGGTAACGGCGAAGATGATGGCCGGAGCTGACGAAGAAACCGCCATTGTTAATTGTCAAAGTGTGTCTCAGTTTCCGTGTCGAACTCGCAACTATTAAATGAGTTGGTTTAACGTATTTATTCGAGTATATTCTTTAGACACATACATGTAAGGGTGTAATGAAAACTTTATATTATATGTTTTGTTTTTTTTGGGGTCTAATAGCTCCTTTTGAAATGTTAGTGGTAGTTGGTGAATTTAGAAACTAAGAAGCCAAATTCTGAAACGTTTCTATAAGTTTCTTAGCTTGATACATCTCTAGTGATCACTATAATCCCACGCATCTCTTACGCACACCACAACATAACTTTAAAGTAATCTCTTCCATTTATCATTGGCTTAAGCTTTCATACAAATTTGGTGCCTTCCTTCCACACATCATTTCTTTCAAATTTCAATGGCTGTGTCATTTCAAACCAAGTATCCTCTAACACCCATCACCAACATCTCAAGAACTCACCGTCCTTCACTTCTCCATGTTCGTGTCACCTGCTCTGTTACTACCACCACCACCACCACCACCATCACAAAGACTCAGCCTAACCGTGAGAAGCTTGTGGTTGAGAAACGTTTTGTGAGTCCTCCTCTTTCCAACGACCCAACTCTGCAGTCTACATGGACTCATCGTTTATGGGTTGCAGCTGGTTGCACCACCTTGGTGGCCTCTTTAGCTAAGTCTATCATTGGAGGTGTTGGTTCTCATCTCTGGCTTGAACCAGCTTTAGCCGGTTATGCAGGGTACATCTTGGCTGATCTAGGCTCTGGTGTGTACCATTGGGCTATTGATAACTATGGTGATGAGTCAACGCCACTAGTAGGAGCACAAATCGAAGCGTTTCAGGGTCACCACAAGTGGCCTTGGACAATCACCAAAAGGCAGTTTGCCAACAATCTACACGCTCTGGCACGAGTCATAACCTTCACGGTGCTTCCTCTAGACCTTGCGTTTAATGACCCTGTGGTTCATGGCTTTGTGAGCACATTTGCTTTTTGCATAATGTTTAGCCAGCAGTTCCATGCTTGGGCTCATGGAACCAAGAGCAAGCTTCCACCTCTCGTGGTGGCCTTGCAGGACATGGGGGTGCTTGTTTCAAGGAAACAGCATGGGGAACATCACCGAGCACCGTATAACAACAATTACTGTATTGTGAGTGGGGCTTGGAACAAGGTTTTGGATGAAAGTAAGGCCTTTGAGGTATTGGAGATGGTGTTGTACTTCAAGCTAGGGGTGAGACCAAGGTCGTGGAGTGAGCCAAACTCTGAGTGGACAGAAGAAACCGATATCTCCAACAGCCATGCGTAACCAATAGTTACAAGGTGGCTCTATAGGTGTTGGAAAACACAATTATTTATACGTGTAAAAGAAATTTGATGGAATAAACTGATAAGATTATTTTGTACGTAATTTATATGTAATACAGAGTGTGTATTGATTACAAAAGAAACATGTAACAGTTTCAAGAATCAGATCCAACGAATGAGTAAACAGAAGAGACACAGGGGAACCAGTACTGACATTTTCCGTCTTTACTGCCATTGTCGATCATTGCAAGGCCCTCCTGTAAACAAGTTAGTAAGATTACAAAGTTTCAGAACCCACATTGGTTGGCTGCATTGCGTTTACCATATTGGAGAAATGAATACCTCTAACAAAGTTTCAAGAGCATCTATGACCCGACCAGATGTCCACGAGAGACGTCTTTGTACCTCTTCCACGGTCACAAAGCCTTGACCCTGTGGGGAAAGTATCATAGATCCTTGAGTTACTTTACTTAAAACTTCTATGATAACAAAGCATATGAAATTTCTTTTCTTTGTGAGGAAGAATGTATGTATATGATTATAAACCTGAGCCAGCTCCAAGATTTGGTTATGGTCTTTGTTCAGCTCAGTGGGGACTGAACGGACAAGCTTTTTTTTGCCAATTGTGATGACCTCAAATCCGCTACCCAATACCTACGGTAGAAAAGCTCAAGAAATTATCAAGAGGAGTTCAAAGTTTCCTTTTCTGTTGAAAATCTGAAGGAAAAAACAAAAGTCAGATAGATACCTTTAGCTTGCTAATAGCTCGAAGACAATCATCTTCGGTGACAGCTTCACGGTCTTTCTTCCTTCTTTGGCGAAGATGGTTGCAGAGCTCTTGCAAGCTGATCAAACCTCCGTTGAGTGACCTTGTAAGCATGCAAACTTCAATAATCTGAACTCCTGTTTGATCAATTTACTACTTTTCAGATTCATGTTGACCAACTTTCTAATATAACAGGTATGCCAGTATTTATATTCGTTATCCAGACATGGACTTAAGAACTCATAACAAAAAAAAATTAAGCATATCTTCTATGGCAGGTACTAGAAGAGTAACATGTCAGAGAAGAGAACAAACATACCAAGTTCATAGTAGAAGTCACCAATTCCCAGAAGCTCAGCCCAGAAGCCCTTGTTTGAAGCAAGTGGATCAACACCAACTTTAGCACACATCTCATGGAACTGAGCTCTAAAGGCTGGATTTTTACGGATGTCATTCTGCAACCAAAAAACAACAAAAAAATACTTCTTTTTCAATGAAATTAACCACACTAATCCATATTCTACATATAATATGATTAAATAGGCAATCAAGATAAAATGATGTATCAGAAAAACCATCATTTAGGAACAAATACATAAACTTGAACAAACAAAAAAATTGGACCTTGTGTTTACGAGCGAACTCTTCAAGCTGAGACTTGAAAGTGGCGAGCTGTTCTTTCATCATATCAGTTCGTAACTTGGCCACATTCTCTCCTAATAACCTGTACTGATCCTGTTTGATTTTTTCATAGAGATCATAAGCGTTTTAGCGAAAAACAATCAACATAAGGCAACCGATTAGAATATTAATATACAAATCTGGTTTAGAGGCAAAACCCGCGCAGCCGCGGCCTTTTGTAGCCCTCCGATTCCTGGTCGTCGCCGCATCTTTCTGTGTGTTTTGATCTTCGCAGTTCTCCGATTGGGAATAATAGTTTCAGTCAATGAAAGGGAATTGGAGACGACGACATAGCTACTGTTCATTAATTATGTAGTTTTGGAAGCTTTCAACAAATCAGAGTGGCGCAGCGGAAGCGTGGTGGGCCCATAACCCACAGGTCCCAGGATCGAAACCTGGCTCTGATATCTTCTTTTTTAATCTTTTTTTTTTTCAATTCACTCTTTCTCTTGCTTACGAAGGAAAGACAACAAATTTATTTCCAGTCGTTCTCATTATCTCAAAACATCTAAAACGATATATATTGAATACGCAGTTGATTTATGTTTATGTTATCATTATGATGGTGGTGTTCAGCAGTTTACGTCCACAGCAATATTTGATCGATTCAAGTTACCTATTACGAATCTTCTAAAAAGAAACAAAAAATTTGGAAGTCGACATTCATGATGGTACGAAAATTATGAACAACGGTTACTAAAGCCAAGCTTTGTTCCAACAATATTGTACCTCACAGACATAGGACATATGGTTAAGACAACTCTTAATGGACGAGAAACAAACAAAAAAAACAAAATATCTCACAAGCTCAAGTTTACTTGTCGAATTGTTGCAGATCGATTTCCCAAACTGAAGCCAACTGCATCACCAGCTCTTCCGGCGCGGGACCTTCCCAATCTTCAGGCGGGTCCATGGTGGAACATGCGTCTTGTAAGTTGAATAAGATGTCTGTCTTCAGTTCCATTGGAACTCCAAATGTGTCTGCACCGTCTTGTAAAACCAGTTCCAGTAACTGCAGAAGGCAAAACAAGAGAGAGAGAGACACACACATATTAAGATCAAAACATTCTATGATTCTTGGAACCTAATGTCATGTAAAAGAAGGTATACCTGTTGAATCCAAGATAAGCAAATGTCGTAGAGATTGTGATCCAAGAGAAACTGAGCGATGAAATTAAGAGCTTCGTTTGCAATCTCATTTGACATCTGGTCAAGAGAAGGTCCTGTCTTGTCCATCAGCTTGATAATCAAGTGCTGGTCACCGGCGCAAAGGACTTCTGCGTAAGCAGAATCAATGTCACCAACACGAAGTGAGTGCATTGCGTTACTCCATGAACTCCATATCGGGTCACGTTCCTGCCCTTCGCTTTCTTCATCTCCCATGGCTTCAGCTTCAGGGACAACAGCAACTCGGGTTGGACGCGTGACTGCACCATCCTCGCCAGCTACTCTAATAGCTTCAAGTGTAGCTTCATCCTTCGATGCTTGCCACACACTTCTTGCTGAGGGACCTTCACCATATCTAATAGTCCCAGCTGCTTTGTTATCCCAACCTCTCCTGCCATTCCCCATGTGCTCATTCTGATACTGTTCTGACCGGGGTGATCTTCTTGGCCCGTTTTGTCCGTTTCTGGAAGCACCATGTTGATGCATAAACCAGTCATCCGGCATGTCAGAACCCCACATCCTGCTCCTCATAGCTCCATCAGGTTGTGAGCCTCTATCTCCTGGACCCCGGCCATTATATTTTCCAGTGGAGTAGTTTGCAAAGCCATTATATTTGCCAAATCCAGCTGTGGGATTACCCCTACGACCTGATGATATCGAAAGATCTCTTGCCATGTCTTCAACAATCCTCTCTAAACCCCTTACCCTGCCCTCTAAGGTCACCATACTGTCATGTGAGCCACCAATAAACTCCTGGAGCATGTTCATAAGGTTAGTCTGTTGTCTCTCTAGCTGCAACAACTGCCTCTGGATCGCTGACCAATTTCCTCTGTTACTTGTGAAAGATCCGTCAGAATTGTGATCAGTATCGGTGACTGCAGCGTGATTTCCGGGTGTCTGCTTTCCATTTACAACATCAGCAGATGTCCCTGCCTGTGACATGTTCCCATCAGACCTACCTTTTACCTGTTTATCACTCGCAGACTCTAAGTTGTGGAACTTGGAATCTGGAAATCCATGATCATTTGATTGGATGTTCTTGAAGCGATTTGAAGATCCCATGGCATTGAGATCATCGAGTCCTGATTCTTCCTCCTCTTCGTTTTTACATCTACGAGGAACTACTACTTCCACCGATTGCCTTCTTTCTAGTCTTTGGAAAAATTCAGGATTAAACTCTTTGTCACTTAACGCAGGTGCTTTCTTCTTCAACATGACAACTGCTTTTTCGGGAAGGCCTCCTTTTGCTTTAGAAGCAGAATCAGGTGAAAGCATTGAACCATCGGATGCATCCTTTTTCATTAGATCAGCTTGATTAGACCTTTTATCCCCGTTCTTCTCTGAACCAAGCTGCTCACCAGATGAACTCTTTGATTCATCTGTAGCACCATCTACACATTTTCCAGAAATCTTTTTCCATAACTGTAGCGCCTCTGTCACACTTTCCCTGACAGGTTTAATCTATCCAAGAAAAAATGTCATCATTAAACTGTTTTGGGAAGATTAACACATAACCTAACTAATATATTTCCAATGAACGTAACACTTCACAAAACATTCACCCATTACAACGCTCACTAGTGAAAGAAAATGAATAGAACTGAAATAAATAAAAGAAAGTGCTCGGTGAGAAATCAAATGATGAGGATAGCCCACAACCACAAGCACCATCAACTACCAATTGATATGCCTGAGCTGCTTATGACATGTGACATTATTTCACAAACAATTATTTGAGGTTATGATGTTTTAAACACGGTCATAGTGAAATTGCATTTGTTCTTAACACTGCTCAGAGAAAGAGAACGTAGCTACCTTGTCAAACCGACAGGTCTCAAGCGCCGCAAGAGTAGAATCTGTTCTGTCCTTTAGCAAACTGCTGGAATGTGATGCCAATGCAGTCAAGGTCTCAGCCGCAGCCTTGCGCGTTACCCAATCTGTACTTCCAAGGCAATCATGAATACTTTCTAGCAATGACTCCAAGCTCTGAGGCGCAATGGCTCCTACCTGAAACCAGAGTTATTGCTGTTTTACTACTCTTTTTCATAGACAAGTTAAAACCACTGAACCTACTAACTAACAAAAGTAAAAAGAGAGAGAGAGAGATGCTTAAACCCCTCAAAATTTCACTTAATCTAGTTAACCGGAATGAAAAAAGATAAAATTCAGCAACGCCTAATTAAGAATAAACCTTAAAAATTGAGGCCAGGTCATAGAATGGATAAACATAGATACTTAATCTCAAGAACATCTATTTAACAACTGCAACATACAACTAAGCCCCCAACAATAAGATACTGATCTATTGACACTAAGTTTCCAACATGTTGACTAACATTGAGCGCACTGTCTACACATGACAAGAAGATTAAGTGTTCCGAGCAAACCTGAGAGAGACTCGAAATAACGAGTAAAAGAGAAGCCTTACATACATATTATCTCAAAAAATCTATCTAAGAAGGGCAACATACAACTCAACCTTAAACAATAAGATACTGATCTGTTGACACTGAGCTTCCTACAATGGCACTAAGTTCAACATTCAACACTTCACTACATTAAACATAGACTCCATTGTCACAAGGACACCAAGTGTTTTTCGGCAGCAAACCTGAGCCAAGCTCGAAACAACAGGCAAAAGAGAAGCCTTAGCCAAGAAACTAGAACTACTCAACAACTTGCAGATTCTAGGGCAAAGCTTCTGAAAAGAAGCAACAGGAGGAGTAGCAGCAGATTCCACCATCCTTGCCATACACATCGCCGCACCAGATTGCACCACTTTATTCTGCTCACCCATAGCCTCAAACAACGGCTTAACAAACAACCCAACCGCCAACGTATTACTCCCATCCTCCCTCCCCTTCAAATAAACCCCCGACAACGCACCAATCGTGTCCCTACACGCGTCCCTAACCCCCGAATCCGAATCCTTCAACCGTTTCACGATCTGAGCGATGATCCTCGTGAGGTGCGCGGCCGTGGAATCGGAGTGGAGGCTGGAGACGTAGGATAAGAGGTGGAGGCACTCTTTTTTGACGGAGGGTTTGGGATCGGAGCAGGAGTCGTAGAGGCAGTTGAGGAACATTGGTAGGGTTTCGTGGGTTAGGGATTGGATTGTTTTCTCGAGATCTTCCACGGCGATTTGGTACGTGTCGCGATCGGCGAGTTTTGAGATTGAGGTGAGGATCTTTTGCTTTTGCTCAACCATGGCTTGGAATGAAGTGAGGGAATTTGGATTGGGATTGGGATTGGAGGATGACCTAGCTGTTGTTGCGGTTGATGATTTTGATGGTCGTGTTGGCTTCGCGGATGTGGTTGGTGTGCTCATTGTGAGATTGGCGAGGGGGGGAGGAAGAGATGATTTTGAAGGAAGGAGGGGTGAGATCTGTTGTCAGTGGAGAGAGTAACAATGTTTTAAGACTGGGATTAGGGAAATGAGTTCTCGCTCAATCTTTAAGCTTTGTCAAACTTTTTGTTTTTTTCAAATTTTAAAAGGTAAAAAATAATTGTTTATTTCAGTGCTGGAATATCTATTATTTTGTTTTGCGGAAACGTGGGCTTTATCAGTATCCGCTCTGTTGTGAAAGGCCCAACAGATGTATCTCTGTTTTCTGTTGGATAAATATTTTACATTATTTTTTTATTTGTATAATAAAATCTTAACAGTATACATATTTGTTTCTTTTGTTTATTTCATCAATATAAACAAGCTTCATAGGAGTATTTTTTTTATTACTAACATATATAATACAGTCAGATTTAATATTTTTTTATCATTAAGTTGATATAAATAATGCGTTCTAGTTTCTATATGTGATTAACAATTATCTTCTTTATGACTAACATGACTACAATTAACATGTCAACGAATATCTTCTTTATGTTTATTATTTTCGTATAATAGATATTGATCAGCGTTTTGAAAGTACGAAATGATCTTTATGTTTATTATTTTGGACATTTAATTATTAACAACAATATCAACAACATTAGTTTTTTAAATAGATACACATAATTCAACATAAAATAATTTTTAATGCATGATTAAAAAGTAATATTGCGATAAATATAAGTATGGCATACTTGTAATATTTAAAAGAAATTATAGAAATGTAAAAATACTTCAATTTTAATTGTATAGATGACTAACATAAATAAATTGGTAAACTCATACACCCAAAATATATAAATTTTTATTTTATTTTCTCAATAAATCTTATCGGCTGATACAATCAGTATTGAAAGAAATGCAATTGGTATTATAGAGTGGATTAATTACCGTATCTTTTGATCTAAGTTTAGAGTGTCTCTCGACTAATACCATAAGATAAAATGATTATTTGTTACAACGAATTATTTTAAGCATCTAAACCGAAACTTAAACTTACACTAATAATATAATGAAAATTTAGTTTATAGTCGTATCAAACATATGACTAATGCAGATGAGTCCCAAGAATTATAGATATGTTAATATAAAAATAATACATCGTTTAACTTTCACATGTGACTAATGTGAGTTCTTCATCATATATATTTCTTATTGAGAAATTTGCCTCTATATATATAAAAAAATTCAAATTCACTACCTGACTAAAAAATTCTCTCTCTCTCTCTCCTTATTTTTTTCCTACCTCTTTTTAATCTATCACTAAAAATCTAATTATTTATTTTTTTGGTTATTTGGAAAATAAGCAATTTTCTTATTCATGTATATATTTGTGGTCAAAGTAAACAAAATTCATCATGTCATAACTAAATCTATTTGGTGTTTAAACAAACATTTTCATTTTGTAACTAAATCTGTAGTCAAATAATTAATAAACCCATCAAACTATATATATATGTTAAATTAAATGTATTTATGGTCAAAGATAATAAATAATTCAAAATATAATCAAAAATGTGATCAAAACATATAGAAATCTGTTCAAATTAAATAAATTTATGGTCAAAATTAACGAATCCTAATTAAATCTGTGAAATTCTAATAATTTATTTTAATAATTTATATAATTTTATTACTAAAAAATATTCAAAATTTAATGTAATTTTTAATTCTAATACCATTAATTCTTTTAAATATCTACAAATTTTACAGATATTATTTAGTTTTATTTTTTCATAATTATATACCTAACCAAAAATTTCTTAATTTTGAAGAGTTTGATTTAATATATTTTAACCAAACGAAATAGATAAAAAGTCTTTCCAAAATTATAACTTTAAGTATATATACATATTATAAAGAAAAAATAAAAATATTTCACTTTAGTTTTAATATATAACTAAAATAAAATTTAAAATTAAACTGAAGCAAATAATAAAATCTAAAAAGTTAACACAAACAAATAAAATATAATTTAAATTTTAAAACTTTATTTTTTGCACATTGTGGAGAAAAACACCTAGTCATCTTTATCTAGATTCAAATTTCATATTTGTCTAGATTCAAATTAATCTTTATATTTATCTAGATTTACAGAGAAATAAGTTCACCTTTATTTTGACCCAAACAAAAATATATATTCATCTTTATTTAGATTTAATTCTTCTGGATCTATACTTAAAGTTTATCTATTCTAACTTACTTTCTATTTTGCTTTCGGATGAGTGTTTATGTCAGTCCAACATCAAATTTAAATGAGATAGGTTTAATCTTATCTCATATATTATGTTTGGTATGTTTATTTTTAAACGTGCTCACACCGTAATACTATAAATTCACATTCTTGTAGGATTTTCCACAGTAAACATGCTTTCTATTGCTATCTCAAACAAAAAGATACACACACATAACTAAAACATGGCGAAGTCAATTTCTTCACTTGTTATCCCTATCATATGCCTTGTTATGTTTGCCCTAGGTAATATCTATCTTTTTGTTTTTCAGATTTTTAAAAAATTAAAATAATCAAACACAATTTGTCAGATACCAATCATACCATACATTTGTATATATGCCAAGCATAATGTTAATGCACATGAGATAGGTTTAATATATAGTGCACAATGTATTTACATCTTCTTTGCAAAATTACTATGTAATATAAGTATTACTGTTCTTATCTAAGTACGAAAATGGTATTTGATGTATATAGTTGAGGAAAATATGGGATGCGTTACATCCATTGGGATGTGCGCGGAGGACATCAAAGATTGCGATTCATCTTGCAAAACGAAATTTGGACAAAATGCCACTGGCTTTTGCAGCCTAAAGAAAAAATTTGGACAGTGTCTTTGCTCACACCCATGTTCATCTGATAGAGGTCGACGTCTTTTACAGCAAAGGGATTCGCCAAATGTATAAACTAATATCAAAATTCTCAAAATATAGTATTAAACGTGCTTCGTTGCTTGTAATATGTCAAAATTTGACGTTTAATCATTAATAAAGATCCTACCTCCTTGCCATAAAATAAGACATTTTGAAATAGATTCGTTGTTCTAAAATATAAAATGTTTTATATTTTTAAGGTATTTTAATTTTATTGAGAATTGATTGATCAATAATATTTTATTGTATTATTTATGATTGGGTATCATATTTTAAATTTATTCATTTAATAATATTATCTTCTAAAATGTTAACTTTTTTAATTCTTATGTTTTATGCAAAAAAACTCACACTATGGAATGGAGGGAGTAATATCACAACGGATGCCAATTACGTGTCTTTAATTTCTTAATGATAAAGTGAGCGTTTTTCACAAAAGCGAAACGAGATGAAAACCGTTCGCAACATGTGTATATTGGATCATTTTGCAATATACAAACGTAAGTACTAATGTTCTATTGAAAGTTTGATGTTCTTATAAGAAGAGACTTGAATGATTTGTTGTTCACTAGCTTGGCTTTTTTTTGTTTCCTTGCCATCTTAATTTGACAAAAATAAAGCACTTCACTACAACCACATCACTTCACTAAACGTATTAGGAACACTAAGTTTGGTTTCATACTCTCTTATAGTTTGTCTTTCTGCTCACTTCAGCTTCTGTGTATTTTTTAGTCCAAATAAGGAGATGAAAGTCGTGAGAGAAGAAGCAATAAGAAACCAAGTGAAACAAGGTTTTAAAATTGAAACTATCATCCGACAACAGTTTAGATAATAATGTTGAGATTTGCAAAAAAACTAAATGCCAACCAAAAAAAAAAACAGATAATACTCAATTTGATCAAGCAGTGATCTCCTTCTTGAGTTTTGCAAGCTCTTGCCTGACAACGCCAGCTTTCTGCAAAAATAAACCAAACAAGCCAGTTACACACAGGCCAACACGGTCATAAAATTTTCAACAAATTAACAAAAATGACAAACCTTGATTTTGGCCAACATGATCTTGAACCTGTCAAAATCATTGAGGTTAGCTCTACGCTTCTGAACAATAAGCTTCCTTCCCCATGAGCTCTTTTCCCACTTGTTCTTCACGTCTACAAACACTTTCATTGATTAGAGATGGCAACAACTTACAAAATCACACATTTAACAACATCAATCACTCACCAGCTTTTTCCATTGCTTCGATCAAAGCCTTCTTCTTAGGCACTCGGTTAATCTCAATAACGATATCGGTAAGAGACAACCTCTTGAAGTTCATTTGAATCCTCTCCATATCAGGTGCGTCTACCAAAGCCTAAATGCCAAAAACAAAACCAACACTCATAAGGATACACAATACAACTAGAAAATAGACGAGTTTGTAACCGATGAGTTATCAATGGTAAAGGTAATGACTTTAGCGTTATGTATAAGTAAATTCATCACATTTCGATCAAAGAAACAAAAAAAATAAAGCAAATTTAATAAACTTTTCCTAGCTAATGAAATATATTCTCAGCTAACTAAACTTCACAACAAGAGATAGATAAAACATTTTTTGTTATGTAATAAAATAATCAACTTACTCTGTTCTGGTCAACGACGTCGACGATAACGACGAGCTTTCCATGGTCTTCTCCGTAGTTGACAAGTGCAACTCTCCCAATCTCAACGTACCTCTTGAACACCTAAACAATCACAAACCAAACATGAAAATATCTCAGTCACAAACCACTTAACTGAAGAAAACTAAACAAACCCTTTGTCCACTATAAAAATATAGAGAATAATAACAAATTCAGAAATGTATAAATCTCACCATTTTCGCGGCGGTGGCTTGGAAGGTAGAAGAAAGCAAAGAGGAGGAGGAGCTGAAGGCGTCTTACCTCTCGCTGAAGAGACTATTTAAACCTAAAAGCTTTTAGGGTTTTTTTATTTTGGGCCGGTTCTTTTAAAACAAAAGACTCAACAGGCCCAGATAATGGTCCAATAGAAATAAAAGCTCATTTATCAAAACGGCGTCGTTTTTTGGTGGCTTGGTTAGTTGCATTGCATTACGTTAATAATCAACTTCATCCATTATCTGCGACAGAAAGTTACAGAAGTCAGCGATTATTTTTAATTTTCATTGAATTATTTAATGATTCTGTTACAGAAATAAAAGGAGGAGGGTGACAGCAAGAAAATCGAAACTCGGACTAACTGTCATGACTAATGAGACCAGGTCATCGTTATCAGGAAAGAAGAAGATACCTACTTATTATAAACGACGACCAAACACCCCCAAAAAAAAAGACAAAAAAAAACTGAAACAAACCCAATAACAAAGTTTCTGTCTTTTCGACTCCAATTCACTGGGTCCCCCCCTTCAATTCTCGATTTTTTCTTCAATAAAAATCGACAATCTTTTGAGTTTTGAGGGGATCCGGATCCAGTGTATTTGGTTTCTGTTAAAGTTTCTAAGAAATTGTTTTCTTTCATTTCCTGGTAAAATTTGCGTGTATATTTTATTTGGTATCGAAGATGTGGGGAGCTGCAGCTGAGCCGGCTGATTCTTATTACAAAGTTCGTCCTGAGTGCACTGATGTGGCCAAAACTAGATTCAAAATCAAGGTTACATTTTTTTTCTCTTTACAAAAAATGGTGATTAATTACGAATACGATACGTGATTGCAGAATCCAGATTCATTTTTTTTATTGATCTCTCTGAAATTTTGGAATGCATTGTTTTTCTTTTTTTAGACTTGTTGGTTTTGTAGATCATTGTTTGTTTTTGGGTACCATGATCTCTCCTGGTGAGGACACATTGATCTTATGAAGCTGTTTAGCCTCTCAGATCTTAGTATTCATAATCACATTTTTCTATTTTTATTTTTTCCCAATTAGCTTCACTGATTTGTGTGCTTAGAGAAAGGCAGAGACTTGATTGTTTATCTCAACAGTAATTGAGAAGAAACTGTGTTTCTCATCGGTTATGCGTTTAATGTTTAGCACTATGTTGGATCATGGTCAAGCCACTCAAGTTTCTGACTTGTCATTTTTGTGGTGCAGCCAGGTAAAACTCTAAGTGTAAGAAAATGGCAAGCTGCGTTTGTCCAAGACGGCTCTCTTGATATTGGCAAGACTCTAAGACGAATCCGAAGAGGGGTATGTCACTTTTTTTTTGTCAAGACTTGTTTTATGGCTTGCTTTAATCTCTTTTACAATTGATCTGTAGGGAATCCATCCATCAATTAGAGGCGAAGTATGGGAGTTTCTACTTGGCTGTTATGACCCATCAAGTACTTTCGATGAAAGAGAGCATATCCGACAACGCAGAAGGTAAGATTATCTTGTCATTATTTCTTTTTATATGTGTACCAATCTTGCTGCTAACGTTGCTATATCTATGTGTTGATATCTCCTTTCAGAAAGCAGTATGCGTCTTGGAAGGAAGAGTGTAAGAAAATGTTTCCTGTGATTGGAAGTGGAAGTTTCATTACCGCACCTGTAGTTACTGAAAATGGTCAACCAAACCTTGATCCTCTTGTTCTTCAAGAAATAAACTTAGGTAAAAATAAAATATTTCTTCTTCCCTTTTTTCCCATTAGCTTAAGTTTTTCTAATTATTCATGTGTTTTCTCTCTTAGGTACAAACTCAAATGGTTCAATTTTCTTTAAAAAGCTCACAAGCCGTGGACCTCTCGATAAGAAAGTTGTTCAATGGCTACTATCACTTCACCAGATTGGTTAGTGTGACTTTATTATTATTATCATAGCTTCCTCTATCTCCACTGGTTCGCTCAGTTGTTTAGTTTTATATTTTTTCAGGTCTTGATGTGAACCGTACAGACAGGTCTTTGGAATTTTACGAGAAAAAGGAGAATATGTCGAAGCTTTGGGATATTCTCTCTGTATATGCCTGGATAGACCAAGATGTCGGTTACTGTCAAGGAATGAGTGATCTTTGTTCTCCAATGATTGTTCTTCTTGAAGACGAAGCTGATTCATTCTTTTGTTTTGAGAGACTTATGCGTCGATTGGTACTAATTTACTTTAAACATTACTTCGAACGTATCTTTTGTATTTGGTATGTTACTAAACATGTGTTTTCTTGTTTTTATCGAAATGAAAAGCGAGGAAACTTCCGTTGCACAGGGAGATCTGTTGGAGTTGAAGCTCAACTTACTCATTTGTCTTCAATCACTCAGGTCATGGATCCCAAACTTCACCAACATTTAGGTATTATTACTACTACTACTACAGCAGTTTCTTTGCCTCTATAGATACACATACTCATCGGTTAACCAAGATCTGGTTCTTGAAATGCAGATAAACTAGGTGGAGGTGACTATCTATTTGCCATTCGGATGTTAATGGTTCAATTCAGAAGAGAATTCTCGTTTTGCGACTCTTTGTATCTTTGGGAGGTAATGATTCTTGTCTCTCATTCACTCTTATAATGTATTAGTCTTTCTTCTTCATTCTTGTACTGATCTTGATGCCTCTACTTCACATAGATGATGTGGGCTCTTGAGTACGACCCTGATCTCTTTCACGTGTACGAGGCACATCAATGCGGGAGTGAGAAAACCGAAGTGCCCAACGGTAAACCAAAGTCGATGAGACAATGCGGAAAGTATGAGAGGCAAAACATGAGGAATGGAGGCAAAACTGCAGAAGGTCCTTTGCCTATATCGGTATTTCTAGTGGCTAGTGTCTTGAAAGACAAGAGTTATAAGCTCATGACTGAAGCTCGTGGACTTGATGACGTTGTTAAGGTTAAAACATAGATAATGTCTTCTTTTAACTTTTATTTTATTCTGGTGAATCATATTTACTCATCCTATTTTCCTTAATGTGATGCTCTTAGATACTTAACGACATGAGTGGAAACTTGGATGCTAAGAAAACATGTTCTGGAGCCATAAAGATTCACAAGAAATATCTGAGAAAGGTTACTTCATCTCTCTGGGCTTTTTGTGTTTCTCTGCCTGAAAGTCTTAATCTTATTTTGTGTTCTCTCTTATTGCAGGCTAAGAAATAGCACTGCCCAACATTTATGGTTCTCCTGCTTAAATCTGGGTGGAAAGTAACCTGGAAAATCTTGGAGCCTTACTACGCACATATACACACAAACACATACACAAATAAAAATATTTGTAAGCTGTTCATAAAATTTGATGTTGCATTTATATATGAACAACAAGATGTTTATTTTTTTGTATTTACCAAAGGGGAAATTAAGAAGGAAAAGACTGTTCTTATGTTCATAATGCTCACTTTCTATTATACAAAGAAGAAAAAGAATGTGTGCAATTGAATAGGTAGTATATGGTCTTCTAGACCAAAGCAGCACAACTTGTAGTAATGGTAAAAAGTGAACTAAGTGACAAACACATGAATGGATACAAGTTTATTAGATCAATAATGAGATATGTAAACGTTCTCTTCAAGTTAATTGACCATGGCTGAACAGAAAGCAACTTACATAATCAACTAATGCTCATCTCAGTTGCAGCATATGCATTTTCCAGCCATTGGACTTATGTTTTTGTTTGATGGACTCTGTGTTTTGATGTGCAAGAGTCGTTACCAATTATATCTTCTAGACCAAGACACAAGTTGTAGTAAAGGGAAAGAGTGTTAAAGTGAGAACACTATGCATCAGTTCCTTTTGACTAATAATGGATACAAGTTTCTTGGACCAAACAAATTTTACATAGAGATATATATAACAGTTCTCTTCAAATTACTTGACCATGGCTAAACAGAAAGCAACTTACAAAAATAACTAAGACCCATACCTAAAAACACAGCTTAAAACCAACACATAATCACTACAAATGTTGTGATCACCAGGAGAATTGAGTGCAAGAATCGTATACCAGATAGTCTCATCCCTGAACTCTTTTTAGGAAAGAACTTAGGAAGCGCACATTCTTCACCATTAAAGAAAACTCTCTTTGGGAATCCATCTCCTCCTGGAATATTGAAAGTCCCCAAATGCTTCTTAAACGATATAACCGACTGCATTTTCCCTGGAACCTTAGGGTCTCTAGGGTGCGTCCCATTTTTGAGACCAATCAAGAAGTTCATACCACGAAGTCCTTGAAAGAAAATAGTCTGGTTCTTAGGTGGAACTCTTGACCCATTAAACGAGTAAACATTTTCATACCCTAAACCAGCTTTACCCAAATCCACAGCAGCAAACCAATCCTCCACTGCATTAGCTCCCCAGTTAAAAACCGTCACCCTCGCAGACCATCCATCAGCGTAGTCCGAGTTAACATGCCAGTTTAAGCTGATTCCACAGTTATCAGGACAAGGAAGCTTCTTTGGAACAGACATGTGTTTCCTCTTTGCCCATACTTTCGCCTTTAACGTCCTGTTTCCAAAAGGTACCAAGAGCGAGTCTGGAGGGAGGAGAAGCTGTCTGGCGTTATCGTTGCATGTGTCTGTGTCGATATCTCCGCAACCGCAAGCACATGTGTTGCAAGGGATGGCTGAGTCGTTGTAGAAGGCTGAGTAAGAGACACAGCAACGAGCAGCTTTTGGTTTAGGTTTTGTTATGTTGCAGATGATTTGCCAGCTAGCTATTGCGTAGGTGGTGGCTTGGAGACCGCTCGGGTCAGGGAATCCGGTTGGATCCACTCTTACAGGTGGTCCACATTTGTACTGTGGATTGACTATACCGTCTATTTTCCAATGCTGAGGAGGGAAGAATGCTGTTCTGTTCTGATCAGGTGGCACCTTGTATACCTAAACCAAACACATACAAACCCTCTATGAAACACCTGAACACAATCAGGAACCGAAAAACCAAGCCATACCAAATTTCATAATAATCTGAATGCTTCATATATATCTAAAATCAAAACCGAACCGAAAACCAAATGAATATCTGAATATTAAAAAATATAGGTTATATATATAATATTAATTTTATTCATTTTAAATTAATCAGATATCCTAAAAAAAACTAATTATAAACTGAATTACCCAAAAATCGAACTCTCTAATGTTTTATTCGAAATTTTTAAATTAACCAAATTACTAACAATATTTAAAAAAAAAAAAAAAAATCTCTGATATTAGCTGGTTCTAAACTTTGTTACACGAACCAAATCTAAAACCGAATTAACCAAACAAAATTTCATTTCAAATACCGAATCGATCTATATCTCTTGAACCAGAAAACCAAAACCTAAAAAACTAACTGCCCATGCCTACTCCTAACTATTTATTCACCAAACACTATGCTTGTTCTGTCTTGGGGACTAACCTGTAACTGGAAGATGGCTCTGGCCTTAGAGGCATCCATGAGAGCTGGCAAGAGAGTTCCATTCTTGCAGCAGAAAGGCAACATCCCGAGTTGTTTATCTTCTTTACGCTCAGCCGGTAAGTCCTTGATAATAGGCTTCTTCTGGCAAGTAGCTACCTGAGAGAAATCAAGATCCCCATAGAACTGTCCTGCCTTGCTGTGCAAGCATTCTGACGGGTTCTTCTCAGCTGAGTAAGCTCCACGCAGGGAGTAGATGAACTCTCCTCGCATCCACTCCCATGTTAAATTCCAGTGGTCTAACCGTCCCAATGGACTATCATTGTCTATAGTTACCTGTTCAAAACATATCAGTCTTTCAGTCCCTTATGTATATATGAATCTCTCAATGTTATGTCAATAAAAGTAATGGATCTGGTGACTCACCTGCGCCATGTAGTTGCTTGTGTAAGCTTGAAGAACATCGTATATTATATTCAAGTCTCCATTTCGTCTACGCGCGAACTTGGTTTTGGTTTTCTTTTTAGCTTTAAACTTAGGGTTCCTCTTGCAGCAAACTTGCATTGTACCAGCTGAACAAAACAAACAGACAGAAGTAATAAGAAAACGGTCATTAAAACACCTTTCTTGCGTAACAAGAAACTAATGCGATTTTATGAGTTTAGGTTTAATTAACCTTTTGAAGTAGCAGCAGGGCATTGCCAACCATCATTAACAAGCTTGATCGATTTAGGCAACGGCGTAGCCGTGCCTCTACCACCAAAAAGCGTTCCTGTTATCTCAATATTCGTTGAGATCTTAGTATAGTCACCAGCTGTTTCAATCGAGGTCTTAAGATCCGTATTAGGAGAACCAATGAACGTTGTCCCATTACTTGCATCGTACGGAAAGTCACCATCAGATGAGACAGCTCCCGTAGCGGAAACAATGATCTCTTTATGGTTATACCCTACGAACATTTCCCAGCCTTTGACCTCTTCTATCCCCGTGTTCACGATCATAGCCGTTGCCTTGAAGGACCAGGCTTGAGCTGTCGCGTTCTTGGTGCGAGGGTATAGCTTCTCGCGGCCGCCGGAGTTGTATGACATGTAAACACCGTTGCAACGGGCGAGACCTGGTGGAGGTTTGTCTTTCTTCTCGGCATCTTCGCCGTAGTCTTGAGCGGAAGATAATGTCGGAAAGAGGAGAAGGTTGATTAGAGGTAGTAGAAGGAGAAGTAGGTTTAGACGAGCGTGACGTATCTTCATCTCTAACGTGTTTCTAAGTTTCTTAGGACGCAAGAAAGAGAAAATAGAGAAGAGGAAGAGAGATGGTCAAGAAGCTTAAGCGAATTAGAGAGGTAGAGCATAACTGTTTCTCTTCCTCTAGTTTTTTCCCCTGCTTCTCCGGAGAAACACAAAAAAATACAAAATATTTAAATTTGAGTAAAAGAAAACGTAAATTAATATCAGATTAATGTCAGATTTGGTTCAACCGGACATAAACAAAATGTACCAAAAAATGTCAGAAAATATGAGAAACCATTATCTCAGCCAAAAGCTTTTGTGGAACACCAAGTGAGCACTGATAACACGATGATTGAACAAAGTGTGACATTAATATATTGTTCTATACATGGAAAGGATCAACATGGACAAGCAGGGAGAAGAGTTTGTATATTTTGTTTGGATGTGACCATGTGGCTGGACGAAATTGGTTCAGGTCAACATTCTCTAAGATGAAAAATACTTTTGACTTAGTTCTGGCTGCGGGATTTGATCACGGTTTACATAACTCAAAAGTATTTTCCATCTTGAGATTGTTGTCCTGAGCAAAACTCGTTAATCTTAGTCAAACTGAGTTGGATACAGTCACTGATGTATTCTCTCCCACGTTTATTCAAAGTTTATATGCATCAGTTACAGCTTATTTAACGCAAAACTTTGAAGAATCGTTGAAGCACACACCACTGGCAGGCATGGAGGATGCGTGAAGCATGGTAGAGAACGAGATGGTGGGTTTGAAATATATAGAAAGAGTTCGAAAGTTGTTTTCAGAGTACGTTCACTCATTTAAGAGACATTGAAGTTTGCTCACTTTCTCTCAAATGTCATTATCATATCATATTGAATCTCCCTCCCACCTACCATAAGGTCCATAACCATTCTTATGGATACATAATAAATACACCCATTATCTTACCAACCTCCATTTTGTCTGTATTTTTCGACTTGTTTCAGCTTGAAACCAATGAGATATGTAAAAAAGATACTGTATGGTATATTTTAATGAACTGCATATATATGTAAGGATCCCATACAAGTAAAATCAGCACAAGGTCATATATATGATCAAACCAGTAAGTTTGAAGCGTGTCCCCAAGACTTTCTCTTACTAAGGATTTTACAAGAGAAACTGTGAATACGTCAACTAAGAAACGGATATCTCTTCCATGCCGCTGATTTCTTCAGTTAGCTGATCTTGTACTTTGGGCTCCAAGTCGATGAACTGATTTGACTTGCTTGCTAGATGTGAGATACTGACTCTTCCTTGACGTTTGATGTAATCTGCAACCGCATTCATCTCTTCCATTGATATGTAAATGTATTTTCCTCTATCATCCATAACACCCGAGAGCCGTCCTGGACAAAGTAAAAAGGATCTTCAGATCTTAAGAGTCCCCATTACGGTTTACAGTCGTCAAAGTTTCATCTGCATATTCATATTGCTTCGGCTTTGCTGTACTCATAATAAATCACAGAGTACTATACGAATTCTAGTTTTATGATTTTGAATGGAGAGAAAAATTACCAATGATCTCCAAAGAGGCGATCCTGTTAATGCATTCCTACAAAAAAAACAGTTGAATAAGACTTTAGACAATGGCAAAATGTAATCATTTATTTGCTACAGAAGATGATACCTGAGTTCGTAGATTAAATTCTGCGGCAAGGTCTTCAAGTGGAACACATTTCTGTTTCTGCAATTACATCACAAAAGTAAAATGAAGGCTCAGCATTTCTGCACATTGAAATGGGATGCGAGAAGACTTGTATATATACTTCATCGTTATGTTTGTTTCTAGTGGCAGAGTAACGATTAGAAAGGGAGATGGGAAAGTGATTGGTTATTCAAGATATACATGTATCTATACTTCATCGTTCATTATGTTTGTTTTTGTTGATAGAATAACAATTAGTATGGGAAAGTGTTTGGGTTATTCAAGATGTACCTTTATGTATTCAACAAACTCTGAAAGCAAATCTTGATTTCCACCCTGCACTTCCTCTGTAGTACCTTCAGCATCAACTGAGAACTCCCCTTTCCATTTGTCAAACTCTAACGCAGCTGCCTCTTCTTCCTTGGCTTGTCGTGCTTTTTCTTCTTCCTCCTACAAAACAGCCAAGTTGAGTTTTTACTAAAGCAGGACGCCTAAACAGAGACGAGAAGTGGAAATAAAGTAATTAACCCACCAACTTCCGCTCCTCTGCCTCACGCTCCTCATCCTTCTTCCTACGCATCTCTGCATACCAATCTTGTTTTGTACTCCTTGACTCGCGTGCAGCTTCTTCAGCCTTGAACAGAAAATATGAAGAAATTGTAAAGAAGAAAGTCTTGCCATGTACTATTCTGATCCAAGGGAAAATGCTCTATCCTTAAGCTACAATCTAAGACTGGTAAAATTTTATAATTTCCTGTACAGCTGTACTTAGTACTTGTAGAACATTAGACTGTTTAGGCTCACCTGTCTTTGTTCTTCTCGTTCTTGACGCTTCCTCTCCTTCTTCTTTGATGCTCTGGCTTGATTTCCAATAGCTTCATCTTCGTCTTCATCTTCACTCCCACTAATGTTTTCTGTTTCCACATTTACCCAAATAAATATCCTAAGGCCACTAGTTCATTTGTTTTCTAACACTCAGCTGGCTTTACAGCAAAATGAATAACAGGTTCCAAGTTTTTCGCTGGCTATATAGTAAACTCTTAACCAAGAAAACACACGTTTGTTAATACATAAAGTAGATATTCATCTGAAAACCATGTTTATTATTTGGTACTACCTTAACACCTGAACTACGTAAAAAGAATACAAGTAGCAACCTTGAACGTTAGATGCTGAGGAGGAGCTAGCACCAGCAGAAGGCCAGAAGCTGCAGGTCTCCGACGCATTCTACGCCCACCACCACCACCAGTAGCACGTACCACGTTTTCACGCGCCTGAGCCTTTTTTTTTTTTTAATTCATAGAACAAAAATATCTCAATTTAAATTTCGAAACAATGGCGTTAAATTTTTCTTGTTTTATAGAAACTTTACCAGTGGCGGTTGTGCATCAACTTGCTCACGTGATCGAGCATCTACCCGACGTTTCCACAAGAACAAAGGAATCACCGCAGCTATGAGTATCATCGACACTATCACAGCCAATATCACAGCTAATGAAATTGAAAGAGGACATATTTTCAGATTGTTCAACACTCTAACCTAATTGAGTTTTCTTGTCTTCTCTATTCGTAGTTTCACCTACACCGTATTGCTCGACGATTGCAGAGCTCCTAAAACCCTCTATGCGCCTCAGAGTCTTCGACGCTAATGTTCTATTGGATAAATAGCCCTAATGTTTTTTCTGAATAATATTTCTTTAGATGTGTGTTTTGCTATTAAGAAAAACTAGATCATAATCCGCCCGAGTGGATATGGATCCAACTTCACGTCTGCACAACGATGAACTTTGCAAGGGAAGAGACAAGAATTATAGTAACGCTGTAATGATAAACACATGAGATCTATCTTGGTAAGAAAGATACTGAGAGAAGAGACGAGATTAATGAAGATTTCTTAACAATCTCATATTAAAAAAGTGGCAAAGCCAAAGTACATATGATGGTAGTTTCTTAGTATCATACCAATGCGAATATTAAAAAACAGTAACACGAGATCAAAGATGAAAGTTGAAAGAAATGTTTTGGAACGAGAGGATAACAGTAAGGATCCACTAGAGCAGAATGCAGCAAACGTCCTAGGGGAAATGCAACACAAGCAGCTCAGAAACCATGGATCTTGATGTTGTCCTTCTTCACAAGCCCAGCCTGTTCCATGACATAAGTAAAAGAAATTAGTTAATGCAACAATGTTTTATGTTAGCTTTGTTCGTAAAAGAGTTTTGACTATCACCTGGACTAGGAACGTGGAGACGTTCTTCCTCTGGTCACCTTGAAGCTGAATAACCTACACATTTTGCACAGTAGCACGCATATAAAGGACTATCCTCTGAAAAAGCTAAGCTTTGCAAGCAGTATACCAATGGTAATACACCAACTATAAAGACAAACAGTAGTGGATGCACCACTCAAAAAACACGCACCTGTCCTAGTTCAGAGTCTTGAACCACGGTTCCGTTGCAACAAAACTCCTTCTTGAGGTCCTTAAGTATCTTGCTGTAGCTATACTCTTTCTTCAGACCCTGGACAGTTGTCAAGCTTTTCCTACCATTGCGCTGCTGCACACGTATGTGGACGTACTCCTTTGTTCCCGCACCTGAGTCCTCAGCATCCACATCAGCAAACGGGTCTGCATAAAAAACAAATAAGAAACTCATCACCTCATATCAAAAAATCATATGAGCTAGATATGCAGAGTTATTTCAATCAAACTATGCACCAAATTTACAATTGGAGCTTACCGAAGGCAGTAGGGACCTGGGAATCAAGTTCAGACATGAAACTTTGTTGATCTGATGGGCAAACTACTGAGAAACTGAAACCTGAGAAATAAAACCAACGTCACATAAGAATTTGACACAAACACACACACAGAGAAGGGTAACAACACATAATAGTAGAAGATGAAAAGTCTCAAACCAAAATCGACTTAGGTACTATGATTATAACTATTTTTCAAGATAATAGTTAAAGACCTGAAGCAAGCAACATAGTAAAAGAAACAGAGGTAAAATAAACATAACACGATAACAAATCAATAAACACACACAATTTCAGTACGCGCCACATTCAATTGGAGATTATTTGATAAATAATATTATATAATCCAATGGGAAACTAAAGATTATCATCTCCAACGGAAGATATGAGATGATTAAGATACCATCTGATCCTATTCCAGCAACCTAGTTGAGAAGATCTAGTTAAATTATCCAAACAATGTAAACAGAGAACATCAATCCATCAAAAGATTACGTTTTTTTTAATTCAGCTGCAATTCTAATAGATCATAAAGCTCTCTTTCGATCTTCAGACGAGGAAAAAAAAAGGAACCAGAAACGCAATCAATTTCACCTTGAAATTATCGAAATCAAGGAAACAAAAAGATGTAATTTGCGATGAGCTAAAGAAACAAGACGAAACGAGGATAGAGAAAGGGCAATTCTACCTGATTCGAGGAGTAGAGTTTCGAGGATCTGATTATCGGGAGAATAGAAGAATGAAACCCTAGATTCGGATAAAGTATGCAACTTCTGTTTCGGTGGAGGAGAGGAAGACGTAGTCTCTCAAATTATATTTTTTTAAGGTAGACTTGGGCTTTGTATTTGTCCTTTTAGTAACCATGGGCTTATACTTATCCCCTTTAGTGGGCTTAGAATTGGGCTTCACACGTAATCCCCTTGGTATATCTCATTTTCCACATCACCAGTTCGAAGACCATCAGATACATATCTCCACTCAAAATTATGGGATTTATTAGTTGACTTGAGTTTATTTGTCTTGAGCATCCCGCATTACATAGTTACGTGATACGAGAATAGGTCACACTCAGTAGCGGCCCTAAACATAAGTATTCGATTTTGACCCTTGATAAAATAACTAATGTTTCAGTCTATTTCTAAAATGTGCAAATACATATATAAAATGGTCAAAAGAGCTGTTAACTCATCCAAAGATGACAGGTTCAACGCCACTTGGCCATAGTCTGATATTTGTTTACCATCATACCATATAATTAATTATTGGGTTAGTTTATCAGTGCCATAGTCTTCTGATATTTTCTTCTCAAATGGCCTAACTTGAATTAACTAAATGTTCAAAAGAAAATTCGGTTTTGTAAAATATTCGACATGTCAGAATATGAGCTACACATCATACATGCATAGTTGCATTGCATGTAGACGCGGAGACTTGTCGCTCCTCCACACTTGAGTTTCCAACACCTAATCGCTACAAAAAAACTTAAGCATCTACATTTCTCCCAAACAAACAAACACATTCATGCAATGTTGTTACACGTAATCTCCATGCAAAGCCTCTTTCACGCCTATAAATACCAACCAACACTCCACTTCCCTCTTCACTCAAACCATCACAAGAACAAGAAAACCATACACACAAATGGCGAACAAGCTCTTCCTCGTCTCGGCAACTCTCGCCCTCTTCTTCCTTCTCACCAACGCCTCCATCTACCGTACGGTCGTGGAAGTCGACGAAGATGAAGCCACAAACCCATCCGGCCCATTTCAGCTTCCAAGATGCAGGAAGGAGTTTCAGCAAGCACAGCATCTAAGAGCTTGCCAGCAATGGCTCCACAAACAAGCAAGGCAGTCCGGTAGTCCTTACTGGACCCTCGACGGTGAGTTCGATTTTGAAGACGACATGGAGGAGAACCCCCAGGGCCGCCCACAGCAGAGACCACCGCTCCTCCAACAGTGCTGCAACGAGCTTCACCAGGAAGAGCCAATTTGCGTCTGCCCAACCTTGAAAAGAGCATCTAAAGCCGTTCGACAACAGATTCAACAACAGGGACAGCAGGGACAGCAAGGACAACAAGAGCAACAGATGGTGAGCCGTATCTACCAGACCGCTAAGCACTTACCTAATGTTTGCAACATCCCGCAAGTTAGCGTTTGTCCCTTCCGGAAGGCCAGCCCCTACTACTAGATCCATAAACGAAATCCTTGAATGTTTGATAAAAATGTAAGGTCTTATCTAGGATGTTTGAGGCTAATGTAATTAGCACTACTCCATAATAAAAGAGGCTTTTAATGTTTACTTTGGTGCACACGTGGTTCAAATATATATTTTAGTGGGTTACTTGATCAGTACATCAGCTTTTAAGGCATGCAAATTAAAACACCGTTCAAACTGATCTATGACTGCTCTCCACCGATCACGTATAGGTTTTAAGTTGCTTAATGGCATGGAGAATTTTACATGAACTCAACGTGTTAATTTGCTCTTTGTTAGCAACAAGAAATAACACATGCATGATCAAGAAGAATAGACAAGCCAAAAGTAAAATTTACATTAATTAACAACGGTCTCTTTAGTTCAAAAAAAAAATGTTATAGTTTTCTCCTCTCCTCTTCGTTATATATATGTATTCTATTGTCGACGCCTACACCACTCTCCTTTTTCCTAAGCAACGCATTTGTCTGCATGTCACCAACTAATACATCGCTAGAGCTCCATAAAACCCAACTAAATTTCTCTCTACACTTCCACAACCACGGCATCAAGTATTTTCTGTCTTTCGCTAGAGCTATAGCAGACGAATCCATTTGTCTCCGACGGTGGAAGCAGCCTTTTCTCCTTTTTATATAGTAGACATTAGTTTAAGATGAAAATGGTTACACAATTAAAAGCAATACAATTGGTGGATTTTCCCAAAAGGTTACCATTTGAAAAAGAAAAAACATTGCACATAATTCACCGAACTTTGTAAGAAAAAAAAAACTGAATTTGTTAAGAAAGTTTTTAAATGTTGTAACTATGCTTATAAAAAGAATGAAAAATAAGATTATTCCGCTAATCCTTATTCCACTAATTGTCTAGTGATCATCATTTGCACCTTTTACCTAAGTTTAATTATAAAGGGCGACGTATCACCTCCAAATTCTTTCAAAATATTGACTTAGTGTTATAAATGTAGTGAGAGAGATCTTGTTTTATACATAGTAAACCGTCTTCTTATTAGTTCTGGTATTATTACAAATTAGTACTGATTCCATATGAAAATTCATGAATCAAATAGGTTAGTCGCCCACCGTATTACTTTAACATTGTGTTGGACATATATGAGGTGCGATCAATACAAGAGTGTAAATTTTTTTGATGGGACGAAATAATGCTGTGAGATGGCCCTATTCTTATTACAAGATAGTAAAAAAGAACAAGGGTAACATATTTCTGTAGCATCGATCATCGATATAGACTATTTTATTGATTGGTTACACAAGAGGCACTAGTGTATTTAGAGCATAACTAATCCTGGGTTCTTAAGGCGGGATTCTTAACGGAAACTAAGAAACTGTTTCTTAATTTTTAACTAAAAACGCTAAGAATTGGTTCTTAGACCATCCGCATTAGCGGTTTTAATGGGGTTCATAGAGAGAATATGCACGTTTACCGAGAGAACCCATCTCCTCTCACCTCTTCTGTATGAACCGGGTTCGCTGACGTCATGATGATGTCATGGGGACGCCACGACACGTGGCGGCTCCCCACTGGTCCAATTTTGTTTTGTTTTTTTTTTTTTTTGAAAAAGTAAACGAAAAAAAAAACAATAAAAAATAAAAAAAAACAGGTGGCGAACCCACCTCGATATCACTGATGCAAGTGCTCTTAAATAAGGATTTTAAGAACCGGTTCTTAGAGTTTTTAGTTAAAAGTTAAAAAACTATTTCTTAATTTCCGCTAAGAACCTAACCTTAAAAATTTGGGGTTAATCATGGTCTTACAAATTGTATGAGGCAAAAGTAATTTTGACTATGAGGGCATCTTTAACTGGGCAGCTAGTTTAATAATAAATGGGCTCCATTTCAAGTGAAGCAACCAGTGCTTCTTTTGCTTATTTAAGCGTCCGATTTTGGTGGTTGCTTGGTCTGTTCCGTGTGTCCTACGATACGTGGCGGTTCGCGATTATCCATTTTTATTTTTTTTTTAATCCAAAAAAAAAAAAATTTAAGTATCCCCTAATTAGATGCTGGAATAAAGATACTCTTACTTTTAACTTCTATGTCTCTGATTAAGCTCCTAATATATATTCCCAACCACACTGTCTCCAAAATAGATAGACACTCGATCCATTTTAAACTAATTTAGTGAGTCACTGAGTGTTTCTTATTTATGAATTTTAAGTTCTTGCCAACTTTTTAACAGATCGTTGATAAGGTGTCATGCCAGAACATCTGCTACACGTCACACATTGCATGCAGACCGTTTTGTTCGTCACTTGTCACTTACTCACTCACTTCAAACATATAAGAGCTTCTACTCACAGCACACACATATTGACATACATTCACATGCGTGCATGCATTATTACACGTGATCGCCATGCAAATCTTCTTTATCACCTATAAATTAACTCCTCAGCTTCACTCTTTACTCAAACCAATACTCATCATCTCAAACAAGGTTAAAAACATACACAAATGGCGAACAAGCTCTTCCTCGTCTCGGCAACTCTCGCCTTCTTTTTCCTTCTCACCAATGCCTCCATCTACAAGACCGTCGTTGAATTTGACGAAGATGACGCAACAAACCCATCCGGCCCATTTCAGCTTCCAAGATGCAGGAAGGAGTTTCAGCAAGCACAACACCTAAGAGCTTGCCAGCAATGGATTCACAAGCAGGCAATGCGATCCGGTGGCGGTAGCTGGGCCCTCGACGATGAGTTTGATCTTGAAGACGACATGGAGAACCCCCAGGGTCGCCCACAGCAGAGGCCACCTCTACTCCAGCAGTGCTGCAACGAGCTCCACCAAGAAGAGCCAATTTGCGTTTGCCCAACCTTGAAAGGAGCATCCAAAGCTGTTAGGTCCCGTGTTCAAGGACAGCAGGGACAGCAAGGACAGCACCAGCAACAGATGGTGAGTCGTATCTTCCAGACCGCTAAGCACTTACCTAACGTTTGCAACATCCCGCAAGTTAGCGTTTGTCCCTTCCGGAAGGCCAGCCCCTACTACTAGATCCCCAAACGAAACCCTCAAGAGTGTATATACCACGGTGATGAATGTGGGTGTTGATGTATGTTAACACCACGAAGTCATGGTGTGTGTTTCATAAATAATGTACTTTAAAATTGAGGCTAATGTAATAAGTACTTAATAAAAGAGAAGTTTCTTTATTTTTGTTACTCTTTCTACTTCATAAAAAGAGGATATGCCAAAAAGAACAAAACAATTAATTTATTCACAATGAAATAGTAGTCCAATTGTAATATGGCAAGATTAAGACTTTTCTGACTTTGTATTTCCTCCGGTGATGGAGGTTAAGACTTAAGACTAATGAAGTGTTGTTTGTCCCAAAAAAAAAGAGACTAATGTTAATTTACTTTGAGCCTAAAAATAAAATATCATCCACTGGGATTAATCAGTGACTCAAATCTGGTATGATCAGATACTTCAAAACTCTTGTTTATGCAAAATACTTCGACTCTTTTTGATCACCATATCTATCAATCTCATGTATCCACTAAATTCTTGCAACTATTAATTACTGATGTGAATTTTACTTATAAACAGTATACTGAGATAGCAAAGGTTGTAAATTTATCTACCTTTATCATCTATATACTATGTTACTATAATATTAACTCAGAGGCAAATCCAGAACATACACTCTAACATTTATGATACTATTGTTAAACACTTGGTGGATGATGGTTGGGACAAGAACATTCTCTTTATTCTGCGATACATGTTTCAGACACCGGTGTACACTATTCGGCGTGAACGTAACGGGAGGAAGCATGGAGAACAACATGAGCCTGCCTTCAACTTCAACATGTAGTTTTTTCTTTTTTGAACCGAAAAGGATTAAACCCAAATTTACATAATTAATAAGTAGATTTGTAATTAAATCCTAAGAACAGCCTTAAGAGGCGTTTCTCGCAGAAATGTTGCAGAGATACTCTCAAACAACAGTATACACAACTGAATCTTTCTGATTTCTCGATAAAAGTTAGAGAAAAAGATCCATTATGCATAAGTTAAAATCAAATATTAATACTACAAATAGTACTATTGAACTATGTTAAGTTACAATAAAATTAAAATATAAAAGAGATAAGATATCTAGTAAGCATGTCACCATTGGACTTAACAAATTTAAATTAGTTTCTTAACAAATTTTTATTTAAACTAGTACTATTATATTAGTGGGATATATACTTAATGAGTATCAAACCATTTAGGTTGCTCTAACAATTCAAACAATGGAATGAAACGGATTTGAGAAAGCAATGACTGCATGGTTTACTTATAGAAGAATATGGCACATGTAATACTGGTTGCTAGCTAGCTAGGTTAATTTTTACCCATTTTTGTTAGATTTAAACAATTTATTTTCACAAAATATTTAGTTTTTGAAAAATATTGGGCAGCCATACATTCTTCCTTGGTTGTTACACAAGAGGCACTAGTGCAGTTATATTACATATTGTAACTCAATTAATTTTGATCATGGCTAGAGATATCAACTTTAACTTATACATTTCTGATTAAGCTCCCAATTATATTCCCAACTTCATTACCTTCAATTTTTATAGACTCTCATCCCAATTTAAACCAACTTAGTGAAGAGATGTCATGCCAAAACAAGAGCAACACGTCAATATAGCATGCAGATGCGGATGACTGGTGTTGTTCGTCACTTGTCACTCACTTCAAACACCTACGAGCTTCTCTCTCACGGCACACACATACACTCACATGCGTGCATGCATTTATTACACGTGATCGCCATGCAAATCTCCTTTCTCGCCTATAAATTAACTCCTCAGCTTCACTCTTTTACTCAAACCAAAATTAATTCATCATTACAAACAAGGTTAAAAAACATACACACAAATGGCAAGCAAGCTCTTCCTCGTCTCGGCGACTCTCGCCTTCTTCTTCCTTCTCACCAACGCCTCCATGTACCGAACGGTCGTGGAAGTCGACGAAGATGATGCCACAAACCCATCCGGCCCATTTCAGCTTCCAAGATGCAGGAAGGAGTTTCAGCAAGCACAACACCTAAGAGCTTGCCAGCAATGGCTCCACAAGCAAGCAAGGCAGTCCAGGCGTCCCTGGACCCTCGACGGTGAGTTTGATTTTGAAGACGACATGGAGGAGAACCCCCAGGGTCGCCCACAGCAGAGACCACCGCTCCTCCAACAGTGCTGCAACGAGCTTCACCAGGAAGAGCCAATTTGCGTTTGCCCAACCTTGAAAAGAGCATCCAAAGCCGTTAGACAACAGGTTCAACAACAGGGACAACAGGGACAGCAAGGACAGCAGGGACAGCAACATCAACAAATGGTGAGCCGTATCTTCCAGACCGCTAAGCACTTACCTAGAGTTTGCAACATCCCGCAAGTCAGCGTTTGTCCCTTCCGGAAGGCCAGCCCCTACTACTAGATCCCCAAATGAAACCCTCAAGAGTGTATATACCACGGTGATGAATGTGGTTGTTGATGTATGTTAACACCACGAAGTCATGGTGTGTGTTTCATAAATAATGTTTGAGGTTAATGTAATAAGAACTACTCCGTAGACGGTAATAAAAGAGAAGTTTTTTTTTTTACACTTGCTACTTCCTATAAAGTGATAACTAACGACAGATACGCCAAAAAAGCAAAACAATTAATCTATTCACAATGAAGCAGTTGTCTAATAATGAACATGATAGACTAAATGTCTAATTAAGTCTTCATGACGAATGATAAAAAATCATCCATTTGGGATCAAATAATGACTCAAATATGGTTTGATCAGATACTTCAAAACTCTTTTTGGTCCCCACCCATCTGTCATTCCCATGTATCCACTAAATTCTGCAAGTGTTGTCTCATGTTCTAAAGCCACTTTTAGAAGCAAATAACGATAAGCAGTAATTAATTTAAATATGTCGTTTCAGTTTAAGATGTGTTGTCATCTTCACACCATAGTATGATTAACAATCATTTGACAAATATTGTATGATTTAATATAATTTTATTTATCTAATGTTTGTCTATTCAAGAGTTCGGAACTATAATGTACTTTTTTCCACGCATAAATCCTGCTGATCCAAGATATAAGTATATATAAAAGTATAACATACCCTTAAGGTTAATACAAGTTATATACAGATTAAGCACACCATTAACTCAAGTAGTGGCCACTGACCACGTTTAGGTATCAACATAACTTCTCTTGTTTCTGGCTTCAGAGAAGAAAATCTCATCCAAGACTCAAGCGATAATCTAACGGCTTGTTGTTAACTTGACGGTGTGCAGTTCCAATCTCACAAGCATTCACTCTTGCTGCGAATCTGAGAGAGCACAGAGACTCACCAGTTGAGGAAGGTTCCGGTGTGATGTTTACAAACATGAGGGTCTTCGAATCACCACCTAAGCATGGCTGGATAACAGAATTCGACAAAGTTTCATTTCTGCTCCAACATATGTGATAAGATTGGCATATGATCATGTAATTTTGTTCTTTACCTGAAGAAGATAAGTGAGCTTCGAGTTTCTGAAGGGTACGTGATCTTCTTTCTTGGCTAAGGCGAATATGACATCGCCTAGAGACGATAAGCTCTTGTTGATTGCCTGAGTAAGATTAAAAAGAATCATTAGGTCATGAGGTGTCTCTAAAGAATCTGTTGTTTTATTTATATTCTTGAGATATTACTTGAGTTTCTTTAAGTCTATCACCAGTGGATCCGCTCTTAGATAAACGCTCACTACCAGCAAGATCAATCAAGTTCAAGACACCTTGTACTTGTTGTTCTGTGCTCTGTAAGAAAGACAAAAGAAAAAAACAGGTTATGGTGTAAGTGAATCATATTGTTCTAGTAAGAAACTCAATTAGTACCTCGTTAAAACCAGTGATTCTTAATGTGAAAACGAAATGGCTTCTCGATGATTGCTCATTCATAGCTGTCTTCCCTACAGACCTGTACAAAATTTTAAAGAAACAGTTTGAATCATTAGCAGCGTCTCTCAAAGATGAATCATTCTTTCAAACAGATACTTACCTGTTCCGAGCTGCATGATCCAAGAGGAACGAAACCTCTCTGCTGCTTCTAACATCAACAACAGTAAGTTCCACAACATGTGTGTTCCCACTAGCATCATGTTTGATTGCATACTTCTGAGGAGAAACTCCATTATCTGCTCTCACAGCTTCCTTGTTTGTTGACAAGAGATCTCGAATTGTTTCGTTGTATATTTCCAACATAGAAACCTATCATAATAAACACATAACATAATCAATAATACTCTAAATGTACACTTATCTATCTCTAGTCTCTAGGAGATTTGTTACCTGCAGCTCATACTTCCAACCCTGTGCTCGAAGAGACTGCCTCGTTTGAAATATTTGCTCCAAACATCGAGGAATCAGTCCTTTTTCCTCAGGGTTTCCTGGCCTGCCCATCATTGTATAAGTTTTTCCAGATCCCGTTTGTCCATATGCGAAAATGCAAACCTGAAAATGTTTTAAAAGCCAGCTTTAGTCCAAGAATATGCAAGGAAACATAAATTGGTTAGAGAGGGAATGTAACAAAGCCAAAGAAGATAAAGTACCTTGTAACCATCAAGAGCGCTCTGAACAAGCTGAGAAATCTCTACAAAGATATCTTCTTGTGATGCATTAGGTACAAAAACCTTATCAAATGTGAAACAATGCTTTTGCCCTGTCCATATCAAAACATCAAATGAGTCTTTATCTTTTTGTGTTGTTTCAAGAATCAAATTTTTGTTTAAGAAGATTTAATCATTACCATTTTGCATCAAGTCAATGCCCCGACCAAGTGCTTCCAGAGATGTAGGGTAGGAAATAGTTTTGGCCTCCTCACTAGAATTCTCACCTGTTAATAGAGGTCTAACCCTACAGAACACGCGGATGTTTCCCTTCAGCTCCTGCAACATTTAAATGTTTCAGAATCAACATTTCACAAGAATTATGGACAGAAATGGCAAGTGCTAACCTGTATGGTATTGTGCAACTTCTTCCGTAGCTGTTCTCCTTCGATGAGTTTAAGTTCAGCTTTTTCTAAGCGAGCTTTCAGCTCGAGAATGCTTTCCTTTTGCTCTTCAAACTCGTTCATTTTTTCAAAGGTAGACAAATCGGCCACCTAACCAACATGAACAAATACAAAATAAGAATTTAAAAATTTTCATATAAAAAATCATTTATATATGGTAAACTCAAGAATGTGATGAGACCTGCAGTTTCCTCTCAGAAGCTACTAACTGGTCCTGTAACTCTTGTAGCTCCTTATTTTGAGAAGAACACTTACTCTGAAGAAAACAAGATTACATAATCATTTAGATATTATTTTTGGAACGTCCAGGAATGCATTCAAGGATGAAAACAAACCTCAAGCTCATTTATGGTTCCTTTGAAGTCATTTTGCTTGGTTGCTTCAGCTTGCAGATTTTTAACTTCAGTAATATGGCGGTCACGGTCATCCCTGACCTGCTGAATCTCCACTTTGAGACTCGCAATTTCATTCACCAATTCATCTTTTTGCTTCATGATATCATCTTGAGACGCCTAACAGAAAACAAGACACACACACAAGTCATGCCATGATCTAACAAAGAGTTATTTCTCTAGATGATTGAATAAACGGAGAATCAAATCACCTTGGAGGCAGCAAGCTGATCCTGCAGTGCTTTAAACTGACCCTTTAAGTTGCCAATGTTTTCTACAATGCTAGTCCGTTCTTTCTCTCCTCGCTTTATAGTTTCATGAGCTTCATCAAGATCACCTTGGATCTTGCTATTGTAGAGCTGCAAGCTGGAGTTGTACTCTTGCAAGAGTTTGTACATGTCATTGACAGCTTGTATCTGAAAAAACATTCAGTGTCAGTTTAAAACAAACCATTTCTCATTCTAAAGACTTTTAATAAATTTCTCACCCTCTGGTTAGCTGTTTGAAGGTCTCCTTGTGTTTTTCCCAGCTCTTCAGTGAGAGCAGCTTGCAACTTTTCAACAGCAAGTCTAGCTTCTCTCTCTTTTTCAAGCGAACCAGTTGCAGCCTTAAGCAGAACAAAACCAACTTATAAAACCACAAAAGATGAACTTAGCCACAAGTTATCTAGCAACTCCTTACCAATTTCTCAGCTTGTTCTTTGGCAAGTTGAACCTGAACAGAGGAAAAGTTCTTCCTCAGCTCATGGATAACCAAATTCAACTCCACTTCCTTCTCTTTCAAACTAACCTCTGCAAGCAAATGCAAACAAATTAAGTTTCTCTTTTTGTTAAATCCCAAAAAATGTCCATAAGAAGATCTAAATCCTGAAACACACCCAAGTCAGCACAATGCTTCTCGTTCAACTCCATAGCGTTCTTCAATTTCTCTTGCTCAAATGCATAGTCTAACTCAAGTTCTTGAAACCATCGAATGCAAAGCCTAAGCCTTTTCACATAGTCCATAGTATTCTCGCATCTCTCCTACAAAACCAAGCATAACACATATAGATTTAGCAACTACAAAAAAAAAAGGAAAACTCTTTTGATAAATAGACTTTTTAAGTAAATTGCATGAAACTGAGAGATCTCGATTTTTAAACCTTGTAGTTGTACTTGCTCTTGTACTTGATGCGTTCATGAAGAAGAGCATCAACATCTTCTCTAGTAAACTCAACGGGACCATACTCGGATCCTTCAGTGCTCGTCAGATCTCTAGCTCCGGGAAACGATTGCCGGATTCTTCCACCGTTGGTCATCTCCCCAACCATTTTTTTTTTGTTTTTGTTTTTTTGAGCTAAACAAGAAACACTATCAGTGAATAAAAAGAGATAATAAAGACAGAAACTTTCGGTGAATGGGAAAACAAAAAGAAGAACAGACATGCAGAGAGAGATTAGAAAGGAAAGAAGAGACCTTTTGTTGTCTTAAATGAGTTACGGTTAGAGATGGAGGCAGGCCCGTTCCTCCTTTAAGGCACGTAAAGCACAATCTTTAGGCCACATATTTTTTTTGAATTTTTTGGGGCCACATCTTATATTTTGTTAAAAAGAATTTTCCATTTATTTGACTTGATATCAATACTAAAAAGTTAAAACACCAGGATTGTCCGTATTTATCCTTCTGACTAGCTTCCATTTTTTAATGTTATAGCTATCAAAATAAAATTAGAAAAAAAAATTAACGTTTTTGTCAAACAAAATAAACTTTTCACAGCCATCACTATTAAAAAGTTTTGACCTTGTCCATAATTTTGTTTTGAGACAACGTTTTAAAGGAGACAATATATTGTTCTATGAAGGCCACATTTTTACAAATGCTTTAGGGCACCTAATTGTTTGGGACGGCACTGGATGGAGGTGAGTCTCCGTTGTGTTGTTGTTATCCCGTCGCTCTCTGGTGTTTGCTAACTTCTGTTTCCGTTTGTTGTTTGGAGAAAAGAGATGAATGTGGGGCCGTTGATTAGATCTGAGTTCACTATCACACCCGTTGATTTATTTATTGTTTTTTTTAAAAAACCTTTTTCACCTAATTAATTGAACATCTTTTAAATCATGAGAAACTTAATTATTTATTTTTGGTTTAAGGGATACACTGAAGGGAATGCAAATTTAATTTTTTGTGAACTTATCTCTTCGAAAAACTCAGAAAAGGTCAAACAGTGAAACAGATTCGTTGTATTTATATGTTTTTCCTTATTCCCAAGTGCTGCGTATTCCAGAATTCAAGAGTTTTTTTTCTATGGAAATCTGCTAGTTTTAAAATAAAAGTTAGTATTGATGAATTCAATGTGTTAACTACCGTCTAACGTTATACCTTGAAATTCAGCTGCAACTAAATAACTCTTAGAATTTCAGTTTTGAATCATTCTTGCACTTAGCTCATGTACAATGTGTGTAGGTGACAACCAAATCTATATATCTAACTAAATCTGTAACCTTGTCGTTCATGTTGTCCTTTTAAAAAAAGAATCTAACGTTTCTTGAGCTGTAGATTTTATTACGTAGTAGTAGTTGGAAAAGTTATATGTTTGTCAAAAGAAATGTTGGAAAGTTATATATAGTACGTACAACAAGAAAGTCTTCCTTCCTATTTATATATGGCACAGATTTTTAATATTTTCACTGATTAATTAATACTAGTAATACCACTACTGTAATAGCAGAAATTTCAAAGAGTAAAACATGGATGTGACACCACCAATAAGCGATAACAGTAACAATTAGGAAGAAAAGCTAACAGCATGTGTCGGTAAAGTTACTATACGTCGGCAACTTGGCAATTCAGACGAATAGAGATTCTTTTCAGAAAACTTCAGTTTTCTTTAAATTTACCTGAATTAGCCTTTTCTTTGATCTAAAATTACATGGCTCATTCACGCTTATGGACCTAGAGAGATATGGGCCGAACTGTCTAGTTACAAAACTCTTTTTTTCGATTCCGTCGTCTCAGATGCTTTGCAATGTGTACTCACGACTTCATGTGAAATCAGAGAAAAAAGCCAAAGCTGTTTCAGATTCTGTAATGGTCCCGTGAGGTCGTACGTAGTTTCGTAGAACTTACTTTCCTTTTGTGAAAAGCCTTTTTATAAAGAAAAGGCTTGTTGTGTGTTTGTCGCAACTGTGCAAAAGCTGTTGCCTGTTACTGTACGTACATATTATTACTTGAGGTTTATTCAAGGCTGTTCCACGTTTAAAGCTTCATTCTCGATCGAACCTTAGTATGTGTTGATGTTATAAACCATTTCTTTTTGTGCATTCTGGAATCTAAACCATGGCATAGTTCTTGTTACGTTATATGTGATTCCACCTGCATAATGGCCACTCAGCTTAACTAATTAGCTGTTAGTTATAGCCACGGTTAGCACAAATAGGAATGTATCCGTGGTAGAGTATGTAGAGTTGATCCCTTAACTATAATAGGTTTGTACCTGTTTTATTCTTGAAGTTTTCAGACATGGATGAAACTGAAAGGAAATATGATTCTCTATTGTTCCCTTCAAAAGATATCAGTATAAAGGAAAAGTTATTGCTTATCCAATGCCAAACAGAGGGTTTCATGGATGTGAAAACCTGTGAAGCCACAATGAACTTTACAAAGCTTCATATTTAAGCAGCAAGGTTGAAAAATGTAAAAGAATAAAGCGCCGAGTTAACTTGGTATCTTTTCAGAATAACAAGTACAGTACATTTAGGGTTGAGATTGGTATCTTTTTAAACAACTTGAGTTTAGTATGTGCCGCAAGCTTCAAACTATCAATGAGATAAACTTTTTCACTATCCCAAAACGGCTGGTGAGTGTTTGCTACGAGAAAGAGACTTGGGAGTGTCTTGAGATGTAATAGTCCCTCTACTTTAATAACTCTTGACCTTGTTTCAAGCAAATGAAGAACGCTCATGCTGAAACCTCACCAGTATTTATAATCACCTACTGTCTTCTCTTATGTGTTCAAGTGTGGATGTGCAAAACAATCTTGTTTACTTGGGTATGTTTTTAGTTAGTTCAAATCGTGAAAGTGTGAATGTGCAATTCTATATTAACAATGTTCCGATCGATGATGAATACCTTCTGAGTTATGTTTAAAAGAAGCCAAGCCACTGAATATTATTAGAGTACAACACCTAAAGGCAGGTAGATTCAGGAAACAGAGAGAAGAGTGTTCTTCATATATTCACACAAGAGAAACAAAATATCATTTGCTACTTGCTACTACATTGCTGCAGAGAGAAAGAAAAAAAGGATAACCGTATTCTACTATCATTGCTTGTTCACTCTGTCATCAAACCATTCTCCATTGTTATCAGGCTTTGTGACTTAGGATCTCCTAATCTTCATCGGTAGGCTTAGAGGAGCCAGCCTTCTTATTGGGGAGAAGAAGATTATGAATATTAGGCATCACTCCTCCATTAGCAATCGTCACATCTCCAAGTAACTTACTCAACTCCTCATCGTTCCTCACAGCAAGCTGAATGTGTCTAGGCACAATCCTCGTCTTCTTGTTATCTCTCGCCGCGTTCCCAGCTAGCTCAAGCACCTATACAAATCGCACGCACCAAGTTAACCAACACACATGTTTACAGATCTAAAACTCAATCAGACTCAAGATTAAAACTTTCCTATACAAGATCGAAAACCCAGAAACCTAGACTCACGAGATCGAGACAAGAGAGGCTGTGATTATTACCTCGGCGGCGAGATAAACCGGAGCTCCAGCTCCAACACGCTCGGCGTACTTTCCGGCTTTGAGGAATCTAAGGATACGACCCACAGGGAATTGGAGTCCCGCTTTGCTACTACGAGATGTAGCCTTCTTTGGCAAGTTGCACCTGAACAGAGGAAAAGTTCTTCCTCAGCTCATGGATAACCAAGTTCAACTCCACTTCCTTCTCTTTCAAACTAACCTCTGCAAGCAAAATGCATACAAGATAAGTTTCTTTTTTTGTTAAATCCCAAAAAATGTCCATAAAAAGATCTAAATCCTGAAACACACCCAAGTTGGCACAATGCTTCTCGTTCAACTCCATAGCGTTCTTCAACTTCAGCAGCAACTAACTAATCTCTTGGAATTTCAGATTTGAATAGATCTTGCACTTATTATTTCATGTACAACGTGCCTGGGTGACAACTAGAGATCTATGCATGGGTTCATTTGGATGAAAGAATCTAACGTTTCTTGAGCTATAGATTCTATTACGTAGTAGTTGGAAAAGTTATATACTATTGTCAAAAGAAAGTTGGAAAGTCTTCCTTCTTAATTTTTCTAACGATTGGATTATTGATTTGGTGGGCTGTAATGGGTTGGGTCTGAAAAACGTTAATTTATAGTTGATTGCAGACTTGATAATTTGGAATATAAACACTAAAGGAAAGGTTAGAGAAGAAAATTTGGAATATACACACTGAAGGTTAGAGTGAGAGAGAGGTAAAGAAGAAAGATATCTTGGCCAGCCAAATAGACCAAACTTCTTTAGATTGTGCTAAAGCCAAAGTCACCTTTGGAGCTCTGCAATCACGTTCCTGATGGGTTTGACTTTTGGAAACTGTAAAAAAAAATAGCCAAAAAAGATAAAATCATTTAAAATATAGATTAATGTTAACTAAAATGTGTAAGACTCTTAAACGTATGGTAAACCTTAAGGTTGAGCTTCTCGAAGTATGTATCAAATCCCACATCCGATGAAAAAGTTTGTCCTTGTCATGATATGGAAAACAGTTCAAACAAACGCATATGTATCTGGTGATTTAAGACACAATTTAAGCAAACTCACATGGTGATCAGGGGTGAAGCCAGTGCCAAGGCTAGGGTGGCACGTCCACCCGTAATTTTGTAAATATTAAACTTTTTGTATGTAAAAATATAAAGAAATTAGCTAGGTTAGATGGTTTGGTAGTGTTGTGTACCCTCTTCAAATCTCAAATTCGATTCCCCCTTAGACTTTTGTTATATTTTGCACCCACTGAAAATTTATTCTGGCTTCGCCCCTGATGGTGATTTAAGACTAACAATTCAAGTAAACCAATGTTAGACAAACTACTTCCCTCTTGAAAGGAAAGATTGGTTTTAACAAAAAAGGGATCTCCCTATGTTCAATCTATCATAACAAACAAATTTTTTTAGCATATTCTATGGAATATATTAACGCATATGGTGGTTTAAGACTCACAAACACATTTGGTGGTTTAAGACACAATTCAAGCAACACACATATGATGGTTTGGTTTAAGACACAATTCAAGTAAACGCATATTGGAAACAGTTCAAGCAAAAGGATATTGGAAACAATTCAAGACACAATGAGATGGAACCTTGTTTGCCTTTGTTAGTGTCATCTTCTTCGTTAGTGTCATCCTCCAAGATATCAATCATCACATCAATCTTCGCCTGATGGCCTCATCTGCTGCTTACTTCGCATCCGAATCCACTCTGAAATGCATAATACCACTACCACTTTTATTGAACTCAGCAATCACCTCCTCTGAATCCTTTTAGGAGGAAGGCCTCTCATGGCTGAATAAGCTTCTATCAACACTTCGCCCTTGTATCCATGCGCCTTGAGGAAAGCTTTGAACTGATTACCCACTGATCTTGAATATCTGATCGGAATCCTGTTGTTTTTGAGATCTCATAGCACTATGTTTAGGTTGTTCTCAGTCACCAGCGTTGCCTTATTTGCAACGGGAACCTTCATACCCCTTATCTTGATGTTGAACTTCCTCTCTTATTTTTTTTTTCTTCGGTATTTTTTGATCCGAATTCGTACGGGTATGATTTCATTTGCAAATAAGATCAAGTTCCAATTATATATAACTAAAATAACATGTATAAAATATTAACTGATTTATCATAAGTATATGTGTATGCATTAACAAATCATTAACACACTTGTTACTGATTAACGACAACACAAAAAAAAAATTGATTAGTTCTAAAGAATTACATTAATTTTAATTAGTTTACTGGAAAAGGAAAATAGTTTGAAGTTTTTCTGGTTTACGTCCTCATGTCTTGTTTATACCTTGAAATTCAGTTGCAACTAAATAACTCTTGGAATTTCAGATTTGAATCATTCTTGCACTTAGCTCATGTACAATGTTTGTAGGTGACAACTAAATCTATATATCTGTTCATTTGAATGAAAGAATCTAACTAAATCTGTAACCTTGTCGTTCATATTGTTCTTTTTAATATGAAAATCCTTTTAAAAAAAGAATCTAACGTTCCTTAAGCTATAGATTCTATTACGTAGTAGTTGGAAAAGTTATATATTTGTAAAAGAAATATTGGAAGAGTTATGTCATACAGTCAGAGGCGTGCCTACTATGTGTTGAAAAAGGCTTTTGCCCCAGGTTCCCAGATAAATATACAATTTTTGGGGCCTCAAAATTTAGAAAGATCATGTAGTAGTGTAGTGGTAGAGTGAAGTTGGTGTGTATCCAAGGGCCCCAAGTTCAAACTTTCCTCTATACAAATTTTTCTTTTTAAATTTTGTCTTAGGTCTCATATAACCTAAGCACGCCACTGCATACAGTACGTACAACAAAAAAGTCTACCTTCTTATTTATATATAGCATAAAAGTTTAATATTTTCATTGGTTAATACCACTATATCAGAGGAAAATTCAAAGAGTGAAACATGAATGTGACATCAATAAACGAATAGGAAGAAGAAAAGCTAACAGTATGTGTCGGTAAAATACTATAAGTCGGCAACATGGCATTTCAGGCGACAGATTCTCTTCAGAAAAGGTTGATTTTTTATTTTACCTGAATTACCCCTTTTCTTTTATCCAAACTATGTACATGGCTTATTCACGTTCATGGGCCTAAAGATTATGGCCAAGCTGTCCATTTACATAATGTTTTTTTTTAATCGATTCTGTCTCAGATGCTCGCAATGTGTCGTCATAATTTCATAGTCGCCGAGTTTTTGGGTTTACATTTTCTATCTTGATCGAATTTTTGGGGAAGAGTCTGATAATAAGCTCCAACTTTCCGCAATTGTGAAAGCGTTTCTGCCACTGTTTACACCCATCGTGTAGGTTTTCATCCATATTCGGGAATTTGTTAGGCGTTAAGCGTGCAGCGCATCTGGTCTAACGATTTTTCTGAAAAAGCGGAAAAAAATTCGGGGAATACTGAGGGAGAATTTTTTCCTATATATAATATCATTGATGTCTTTAAGCTTGGCCTCTCCGGTTTGTTCACTTAGTAAGTTTACTGGTAACATCTGCAACTAATCTATAAACTTATCATTTTAATATGTTACGTGGACAGTTTGGTGAATTGATGTTTTCGTCACTCTAACAAAAGAGTAAAATACTTGTTGAATGCTTGGCAGTGATAGTACTCGGAAAAGGTCAAGCAGATCCATTGTATTTATATGTTTTTCCTTGTTCGCAAGTGGCAAGTGCTATATTCCAGTTTTTAAGAGTCTTTTTCTATGAAAATTTTAAAAATAAAATAAAAGTTAGTATTGATGAATTCAATGTATTAACTACCGTCCAATGTTATATTTTGAAATTCAGGTGCAACTAAATAACTCTTGAAATTTCAGACTTGAATCATTATGCACTTAGTCATGTTATGTATCGGTTCATTTGGATGAAAGAATCTAACGTTTCTTATATTATCTCCATTTCGATCTACTTATCGTTATAGAGTAAAATTTTTATTTTAAAATAAATATTATTTTATGATTTCTATGAAATATTTATTAATTTTATATGTTTTTCTATTTTTATTGGTTGAAACATAGTTAAATTTATAGATAATATGTTTTATTTTGGAAATATACAAAATTAAATATGTTATTAATTTATGTATACAAATTTAAAATGACAACTATAAAATAATATGGAAAAATAGTCATCAGAAGAGAAGTTGGAAAGTTATGTTATATATAGTACTGTACAACCCGAAAGTCTTCATTGTTATTTATATATCATAGAAGTTTGATATTTTCATTGGTTAGTACCACTACTGTAATAATAACTAGATTTTGAACCCGCACATCCGTGCGGGTAATTTTTCATTTTATAAAAATATAACAAAATCTTTCAGATATATCATTTACATTTTATTTTATATTGTATAACTATAGAATCTTATTATTTTAATTATTTATATAATATATTGTTGTCATTTTTTAAAAATATCAAATATATTTTTTTAGATAATGTATTTGTTGTAAATTATAAAAATATATGTCAACTTTTTTGTATAAAAATATTACATGATTTAAAAAAATTAATATGTTTTAACAGTGAATAAAAGAAAATTTTAAAAGAAAATATTTTTCTTTACCAATTTAATAAATTTTTATATTAACTTCACATAGCATTTTATTTTAATATAATATAGAAAATCATTAAATTATAAAATATACCAATTTTTATTTTTAATTATTAATATATATATATATATATATATATATATTAATCACGAAATTAAATAATATATATTTTAGAAAAATATTTAACTTTCTTGGTAAGATCTTGTTAGATATTTTCTCAACAGATTTTGTTATAAATGAAATTAAAGATAACTTTATAGTTATATATTATTAAAATATTTCTTCAGTAATATATATTTGGTTGATTAATATAAATAATCAAATATGTTATATTAATGAAATAGTCCAATATGACTTTTTGTAATAGATATAAATGGTACTTCTCTTTTAATATAGAAGATATTACAGGAAAATTTGAAGAGTGAAACATGAATGTGACATCAATAAATCGTCATTTTATTTTAGTTTGAATGTAAAAGCGCTTAATTAGATATCTTTTGTAACTTGAAAAAGTTAGTCAGTTTTATTTTAATTTGAATGTATATTTCTTTTTTTTCCTTGCGAAAAGTACGTGCACGGGATTATTTGATTTCTTATACAAATCACAATTGGTTGATTATAACAGCACTATAGACTAATGGGTTTACTAGGAATATATATATCACACATAATAATAACCCAAGAGGCCTCAAGCTTATAATTATTATATTAAAACATACAGTGGAAGTAACAAAATTAACTTCATATATGGGATCAACTCAAATAAATAGTTCTCCATAATAAATACCTTCAGTACAACTGTCAATAAAATTATTTTGATGAACAATGCCAGCATCAGTCGCTAGTAAGTATAATAAGATTGCTGGGATATCATCCAAATCAAAGTATTGACTTTTATTGGCATTTTGCATTATTTTATACAGACTGGATGATAGTATGATACTAACTTAAATATGTTTGGAAGAAGTTAAAACATTTTAAGCTGGAAACTTAGAATAAAACAAATGCCTCAACGTGGAGATTCTCGTCTTTTCTCCCTCTCAAAAAAGTCTTGAGGGAAACGTTCAAAAGTCGCGGGTCGCATGATGTATATTGTATACCGTGGAACTTTATTAATACAAGTGATCGACTTCATTCCTTTCCTGTTAGCAAGCAACAAAGGTAATGGAACTAAATGGATGATCTCTTCACGTCATCTCCCTCATGCAAGAACTTTTCTGTTTAATCTCGCTTTGTCGCTCATGTAAGTTTCTTTTTGGGTCTGGCAGCACTTTTGTCGCTCATGTAAGTTTCTTTTTGGGTCTGGCAGCACTCATTTACATAATTATATATAGTACTCATTAAGTTTTTCATATATCGATTTTTGCAAATCTGAGAAATAAGTTCAAGCCAACTCATTCTTATTTATTTTTTTTTTTCCAACTCATTCATAAACCTTTTTATACCAGGGTGTAGGAATAGACTGGTGAAAAATGGATGCAGTTTTCTTTTTGTTCTGAGATTTTAATGTTTGCTTGTTCCGCAGATTTTAAAAAATCAAAATCAAAACTAATTTTCAGAAGTTCGATACAATGATTTTTTCAAATCTAACTCCTTGAAAATTTACTAAAAATATTATACTGATAGGTCAAAACTTGTCCATCCTATCGTTTCCAAGTGGTTCATTTTATGAGATGTATCCATGTATATCTTCTATCCTAGAAGAGTTTTGAATATTCCAAAAAAGGACAAATTTTCATGAGGTGCTTGAAAATTTTATTTTGATGAACTGGTGACTACTTAATGTTAATGTAATTTTGATTAACTTTTACAAGTGTTTGTTGTAAAAAAAAAAAATATTAATGTTGAAGTCTTGGTTAACACTTTAACTCCGAAAATCTCAATATATATATATATATATATATATATATATATATATATATATATATTAATATTAGACTTATGAGATTTTTAATTTATGAGAAACTTAATCTAAAATTTTTCTACATAGAATTTTTTGGTTAGATTTTTTCGTAAAATTAAGAACCTCACAATTAAATATTAATCTATACATATATATATATATATACCTTCTTTTTTTATATCCTTGGAACTAAAACCTCTTATTGGATTTGTTCTCACTTCAATCTTTTTATACATACTATCCTTTGTTTAGTTTCAAACCCGTCAAAATTCAGTCTGTTGAGCCCTCTTTATTTTTTTTTTATGAATACAATTTTTTGTCAATAGTCTTTTTCATATCTTAATATATTATTAACAATAAAATAGTAGTATTTGATTCCAAAACCTTATAATAAACATAAGTAAAAATTGAAGAAATTTTTTATATAAATTAAAAAAATAATTTTAATCAAATATTAAAAAATTAATCATATCATAAAGCTTTCAATCAAGTCTAATAGGTTTCAAATACAATTATAACATAAAGAATTCAAAACAGAACGCAGACTAAATATAACATAATTATTTTGTTTTGAAAATATGAATTACAAAAATTATGCCATTTTTAAAATTACCTTCAAGTTAGTTTTAATATTATAAATATAACTTTTTCTTTTCTTAAAAAGAATACTTATACACGAATCTAAATGGGTACAGTTGTTTATTTTATTTTTACATGGATTAGCAATTCCTTACTAGGCCTTAAGGCCCAATTTAAAGTATAATTTGCGCTTTTAGAAACAAAGTGTAGTAACTAAAACCTGTCCACTCTTCTTTATCCCTCGTGTACTCTGTTGATCTCTTTGATTTCGGTGGCCGGTGGCCTTAAAGTCGCCGCCGGTCGCCACTATTCTTTCCTCGGTTCGCTTGGCTCCTCCTCTTAGCCTCTTCGCCGTTATCGCTGCTCTTTGCTCGGTTTTTCTGGATTCTCGCAGGTCGTTCCCGGCGAGTCTAGTGTCCATATCCCCTATGGAGTTTCCGCCGAAGTATGACAGGTAAGGAGCCTTTGATTGCGCCCTCTTCGGCTCGTCGAACTCAGATCTTGGTAGAATCTAGCCGCAACAGCCGACCGAAATTTCGAGCTGTCGCTGTTTCCTCTTTCCTCCGCCTCGCTCTCTCGGGTTGCTCCAACGTTTTTTTGAGCTTCTCTACTCTGTACTGAGAATTGAGTAAACGCATTTGATCTCTTGACGGCAATCCATGTCGTCTTTCAGTCGGATCCTACGGGTTCTGAAGACTCTTTTCTTCACTCGTTTGCCTGATTTTGAGGATTCACTCTTTTCTTCACTCTTTTCTCCAAAACGAAGTCTCCGGGTGAAGATCTTTGGCCTCTTTTGATGTCTGCGCTTCATCTTCCCCGAGAATCCTCTAGGGGGTGTTGCCGGATTAGGGGTTTTAAACATCTGTCTGCTTGCGAGTCTATCCAGTTTCTACCAATAGCGTTGTCTTCTCTTGTGCGTCATTTGATCTCTCCCCTGTGGTCTTCTAGTAAAATATTAGGAGTCGGCTTCATCAAGCTCGCCATCCTCCTTCTTGGTGCTTCGTGGAGCTTACTGCGGCTTTAATATTTTTTGCAAGTCTGCCAGCAATTAAAGCCTTTGCGTCTTGGAGTAAATTTGATGTCTTTTGAATCTTTATTTTAGCTTTGCTCTATCAGACAAATGATGACTTAATAATGTTCCTATGATGATGAATGATGGCTGAGTGTGTTCGGGCCAAAATATTAGTTCTGAATTTCCTTTGGAAAGCTATCTTTATCATACTTAGTAAGCAGATTTTTAGTTTTAATATGTGAGACATCTAATAATTAGAATCCTAACTTACCATAAACTTCTCTTTAATGCAGAACTTGTAGCTTTTCTTGACGTACTGGGGTTGGCTTCTGCCTAGCTGCTTGTCTTTGTGAACTTTTCTTTGGTTCATCTGCAACTAAATCTCTTGTATGGAGTGTTTGTCCCCAATCTTGGGTGAGATTTTGCGTCCTATGTGTGACTCATTGTGCTCCCGGGTCGTTAATGCCACAAGGTTCAAATCAAACGTCCAGGCTCTTAACAATGTGATGGAGAGATTAGTTGAGCTTAAGGGCAACATAAATGAAGACCACAAAGATGAACCCTTTGGACTCAAGCTAATGGGGTGGCAAAGAAATGCTGAAGAGGTTATCATTAAAGCAAGGTTGAAACTTGAGGAACAGGTTTCATGTTGTATGTCCTTGAAATCCAGGCTGAGCAGGAAACTCTTCACGATTCTCACGGAAGCTAGAATGCTCGAAAAGGAAGGTTTAGATCTTTTAGACATGATAGCTGTGGCTACTGCACATGAAAGAGTTGAACATGTTCCAGGAATTTCGGTACTTCATCAAAAAACGGCTTCAGATATGTTACGTAAAATCACAAATGGTTTGAGGAGCAGTAAGGTTCAGAAGATTGGTATTTGGGGTATGGGTGGCGTAGGGAAAACGACATTGGTGAGAACGTTGAACAATAAGCTTCAGAGACAGGCTGCTACGCAACCATTTGGCTTGGTGATCTTTGCTACAGCATCCAAAGACTTTGATCCGAGAATGGTCCAAAAGCAGATCGCTGAGAGATTGGATATCGACACCAGGATTGAAGAAACTGTAGAGAGGCTGGCAAGAAGGATCTATGTGAGGCTTGAGAAAGAGACCAATTTCCTTCTCATTCTTGATGACGTGTGGAAAGATATTGATTTAGATCTTCTGGGCATTCCACGAACAGAAGACAAGAAGGATTCAAAAATCATTCTCACTTCCAGGTTTCTTGAAGTCTGTCGTAGCATGAGGACAGATCTTGATGTTAGGGTGGATTGCTTGTGCGAAGAAGAAGCATGGGAACTGTTTTGCCAGAATGCAGGAGAGGTTGCGAGATCAGATCTTATTAATCCCATTGCAAAAGCCATTTTACTTGAATGTGGCGGGTTGCCCTTGGCTATCATCACAGTCGGGACAGCTTTGAGGGGAAAGACAAATGTCAAGTTGTGGGAACACGCCTTGAATCAGCTAAGTAGATCGGTACCTTGGATCAGAAGCATTGAAGAGAAGATCTACCAGCCTTTGAAACTGAGCTATGACTTCTTGGAAGGACAGGCAAAATCTTGTTTTCTTCTCTGTGCTTTATTTCCTGAAGACTTCTCTATTGAAGTTACGGAGCTTGTGATGTATTGGATCGCGGAAGGATTCATGGAGGAACAAGGTTCCCACGAGGAGTCCTTGAACGAAGGAATCACAATTGTGGAGAGCTTAAAGGACTACTGCCTGTTAGAAGATGGTTCTCGCAGTGAAACAGTTAAAATGCATGATGTTGTCAGAGATTTTGCAATATGGATTATGTCTTCCTCACAAGATGATTGCCATTCCCTTGTCATGTCTGGTACAGGTTTGCAAGAGATTAGACAGGACAAATTTGCTCCTTCTCTTCGATGGGTTTCTTTGATGAACAATAAGCTCGAAAGGCTTCCTGGTCTCCCAGAAGAGTACTGCAGGGAAGCCTCAACCTTACTGCTACAGGGAAACTGTCTTCTACAAGAAGCATCGGAGGTGTTCTTGCAAGCATTCTCAGCTCTTAGGATCTTGAATCTAAGTGGGACACGCGTGAGCTCCCTGCCCCATTCTTGTTTGCAACTTTACAACCTTCATTCTCTCTTCTTAAGAAGATGTGCTATTCTTATAGACCTACCTTCTCTAGAAACTCTTACCAAACTTGAGCTACTGGATCTACATGGCTCCCATATCGAGGAATTCCCAAAAGGGCTAGAAAAGCTGGAGAGCTTTAAACACCTTGATCTTTCACGAACATTTCACCTCAAAACTATTCCAGCTAGAATTGTTTCGCGGTTATCAAGTTTGGAGACACTAAACATGAAATCAAGTAACTACCATTGGAGTGTAGAAGGAGAAGAACGAGAAGGAGAAGCAACAGTTGAAGAGCTTGCCTGCCTTGAATGTTTACAGGTGCTGTCCATAAGTCTTATTTGTTCGCTGTCTTCTCTAACGAAGAGCAACTCTTGGATCCAAAGATTAAAGAAATTTCAACTTGTTGTGGGCTCCGACAACGTTTTGCCTAAGAGACACGATAAGAGGAGGCTATCAGTAGGTAATCTCAACTTATCGCAAGTATCCCTGGAGTGGCTCTTTGCTTATACAACCTCTGTAGCACTGAACCGTTGTCAAGGGCTCCAAGAAATGATGAAGAAATTGGTCACTGGCAGCAAGATATTCGTGAATTTGAAATCTCTTACGATTGTGCACGCTAGCATCAACTTGAGTGGTGGAATAGAGAAGGCAACCACCAAAAATCCAAAAGGATCCTCAACAACTCGAGACATACTTCCATTTCTGGAAGAACTTTGTCTGGTCGGAGTTAACTTGGTATCCCTTTCGGAATTACAAGCACAGCTAGGGTTGAGATTGGTTGCTCTTAAACGACTTGAGGTCAGCATGTGCCATGGACTTACGAGACTTGGTGGGATCAAGTTCACTATGCCAAACCTGGAGGAGATAGAGATTAGCTACTGTGACATCTTGCGTAATCTACGCCAAAATGGTTCACAAAAACCTCTCCTACCAAAGTTACGTGTCATGAAACTGAGAAATCTTCCATGGCTGGAGAGTGTTTCCAACGAAAACGAGACTTGGGAGTGTCTTGAACAGGTGGAAATCATAAACTGTCCTGCTCTGTATAATTTACCCATAAGTTCCAAAACTTGTGGAAGAATCAAGGAAATAAAAGGAGATGTGAGTTGGTGGAAACGTTTGAGATGGGATGATCCTTCCACTTTAAAAACTCTTGATCCTTGTTTCAAAGTTGGTGAAGAAATGACACCCACTTTTAGGTCCAAAGATTTGTGGGACAGTTGATAAAGAATCCAGGTCCTTCATCCCAGGAGCAGTACTGTCTTTTCTTTTCTCTGTGTTCGAATACTTCAATTGTGGATGTGCAAAACTATCTCTTGTTTATTTGGGTGTCTTTCCTTTGTTCGAGTCTTGAAAGTCTGAGTGTGCAAAACTATTTATCAACAATGTTACGTTTTTGGATACCTTCTGGTTCATAACTTTAGTGTTTAAAAGAATAAACTTCAAGCCACGGCAATAAGTCAACAAAATAGAGTATTACAGTACGAATCCATAAATCAGGTAAGCGTCTGGAAATAAAGAGAAACATATTCTTATATTCACACAACAGAAACAAAGTATCATTTGCAACTACTACACCCACAGCTGTTGTGTAATCGTAATCTACTATCATTGCATGTTCCCTCTGATCTCAAACCATTATCCAGTGTCATCAGGCTTTGTCACTTACGATCTCCTAATCTTCATCGGTAGGCTTAGAGGAACCAGCCTTCTTATTGGGGAGAAGAAGATTATGAATATTAGGCATCACTCCTCCATTAGCAATCGTCACATCTCCAAGCAACTTACTCAACTCCTCATCGTTCCTCACAGCAAGCTGAATATGTCTAGGCACAATCCTCGTCTTCTTGTTATCTCTCGCCGCGTTCCCCGCTAGCTCAAGCACCTATAAAAAAACCCATCACAATACCAAATTAAAAAATAAAATAAAAAACCAATCTTTACAAATCCATCAAAAAAAAAAAAACTCAATCACACCCAAAGAACTAAACTTTCCTACACAAAATCGAAAACCCAGAAACCTAAACCCACGCGATCGAGACAAGAGAGGGCTGTGATTCTATTTTACCTCTGCGGCTAGGTATTCCAGAACGGCGGCGAGGTAAACCGGAGCTCCAGCTCCAACACGCTCGGCGTACTTTCCGGCTTTGAGGAATCGAGCGATACGACCCACGGGGAATTGGAGCCCGGCCTTGCTACTACGAGATGTAGCCTTCTTCGCCGCGCCAGATCCAAGCTGTTTTCCACGACCAGCCATCTCTATTGAAACTCTCTAGAAAGGCTAATAAAAAGAAAAGTATTATGATGGAGAAAGCGTAATTGAGACGGTAATAATGATGAGTTTGTGTTGGTTACAGCGAAACCCGCCATGAGTTATTGATATATAGTGGAGAAGATAAGTATTGCTGACCAATGATGTGATAGTGCGCGGATCGATGGTTGTGGCCGTTAGATTGATGTATATTTAAGGGATGAGATTTAGTTTTGTGCGGTTAGGCACTTTCTTTTTTGTTTCTCTTGAACTCTGGGACTGTTTCAATGGATGTAAATATGGGCTGGTTTGGGTTTTTTCGTTTTAGCTCGAAGTAGTACAATCTGTTATTTTAACATTTGTTGGCCCATGTTGCTTTGGGTCAAGTCCATGTGGACCATGTTCTATTATTTTTTCCTATGAATTAAAACAAATTTTGTATCATTGTCACTCATTATTTACAGTTTGGTTGGTAACATTCACACGACAATTTTTGTTCATTGAAGGTTTTGGACCAAAACCTAGTTTTATAATAAAATAGAAGATATTGTCACATTGTCTTCTAACCAAATGAGCAATTGCACCATCATTTTTCACTATTTTTTAGAGTATAAACATATTTAACCGTACCGCTCAAAATTCCTTAACCCCCTAATACATAAACTTTGTGCAATCCTAATTAACGTGCAAAAATGTTTATTCAATAAAATATTGTTTGTTTTGTTTTGTTTAAAAGGGTAACCAATTGTTGTTGTCGTTTTGAAAGAAAACAAAATTATGTTGTCAAAAATTGTTACCTTTTTAACAACATAATTTTATTAATTAGATTGTAACCAAATTAGCAAATACGTACATAATAATAAAAACACAAGAAATAACATAGGTAAAATGATAAATAAAATCATAGAACACACGTAATAGTTTGACAAGATGATTCTTTTTGAGAGGTCTTTGATAATAGAGTTGAAAATTCTATTAAATTTCTTGAGATCTTGAAATCTTTGTCACAGTATAAAACTGTTATGTGTTTATAGTGGTTCATTCTACGGGAAAAAGGAATTGGAGTTATCATTTAGCTACAGTTTCCGCTTAATTTCTCCAAAAATGGATAAGAAACAAAAGGAAACAGGATAGAGACATTCGAAAACTGCATGTCATGAGCGTGGTGGTGGGTTAGCCATGATGTTACCAACCTTTAAAACAAAAATAGGTGGATCACACTTATTAAACCGCTCATTAATGTGGGATGTAGAGATGTCTCATAAAAATCACAGCACAATTATTATGTGTTTACGTAATCAGATCATTTTCTAATGGTACTATTTGTATACAGAATCTTCCTCTGTCCATATTGTAAAATACTGTGAAACCTGTTAAATTTGATTTGTGTACTTGCTAGTATTGGTCAAATCAACTTTCCATTTTTTTGTTTCCTTACTCAGATTGCTGTCCGAAGGACAGTACATAACGTGGAAGAGTCCTTATGGTCCGACAGTAATGTGAAGATTTCACTATTCTAAATAAAATTCAAACTATACAAAATATTGGAAGCATTACATTTGGGAAATGTGAGGCTGTACTCGGATTTTTAGCCGAAGAGACAACCAAAAAATCATGTACAGTATAGCCTCGTGAGTGAGATAGTATCAAGCAACTTGACTATCTATGGTCCATAGATAGTTAAGTCTCCTAAGTACGATCTTCCTTGTCTCGCCAACTCATAGATAGTTAAGTTAGTTTAACTAGGATCACTATTGTGTCCATATAGTTAAGTTACCTAAGTACCATCACTATCTTGATAACTCTGTTATATTCAACCCTAGTTTTAAACTTTTACTTTTATGTATCTTTTTATCTTGACACAACAAAAGAAAACTCATGGTTTGGTCCCCTTCTTTTAGACCTTTTAAAAACTGAATATAGCAACACTATCTAACATTTCATTTCAATCATTCTTTTCGTTTTTGCTTCTTTCGTTCTCATATATCCTCCACATTACAAAACAGTGAAGAGAGAGAGGCTCTCAAACAATGGAAGTTTCAAGCACAAGAACCGATACGATGAAGAAGAAGAAAAACAAGAAGCTACCCAATGTTTGGTTTTCACTAAAGAAATCTCTCCACTGCAAATCTGATCCCTCTGAAGTCCACGACCCGAGTTCCACAAGAAAAGAGAGTGCTAATGCTACCACATCCACCAAGAGATCAACTTACCGATCCGGTTGCTCAAGATCCATAGCAAATCTCAAAGACGTAATCCACGGAAGCAACCGACATTTAGAAAAACCGACACCTTGCTCTAGCCCACGTTCCATCGGAAGCAGCGAGTTCCTCAACCCCATCACTCACGAGGTCATCATCAGCAACTCCACCTCCGAGCTCAAGATCACCGCCTCCGGTGACGTAGACTCCCCCACCGGAGCAAGAGAGTTCGTGGGGACTCTCAGACCAGGGACGCCGGTGCATTACTCATCTTCTAACAGGAGCCAAGCGTCGAGAAAGGCTTCCTCGGAGAGAGACAGGGGAGGAGAAGCAGCGTTTAAACAGAGCAGGAGAGACTCAGTCATCAACGCAGACGATTCCTCTGTTTCTTGTCATAAATGCGGTGAAAAGTTTAGTAAACTCGAAGCTGCAGAAACTCATCATCTCACCAAACACGCCGGTAATAACAACCACATTGCAAAAAAAACAAATCAAAAGTTTCGTACTTTATTTTTCTTTTATTTTATTTTACCAAAAAAAAAGTTTCGTACTTTAAATCATAAAGTTTTCAACTTTTTTTTTCTTACTAAATAAAGTTTCTAACTTTCAATCAAATTTTCCCAAAATTTTAATCTTTTGAGTTTCGCAGTGACAGAGCTCGTGGAAGGAGATTCGTCGAGAAAGATAGTGGAGATGATATGCAAAACAAGCTGTTTAAAAACAGATAACCAATGCGGGAGAATCGACCGTATCTTAAAAGTACACAACATGCAAAAGACTCTTGCAAGATTCGAGGAGTACAGAGACTCTGTCAAGAACAGAGCAAGCAAGCTACAGAAGAAGCACCCGAGATGTATCGCCGACGGGAACGAGCTGCTCAGGTTCCACGGAACCACCGTCTCGTGCGTTCTTGGGGTAAACGGGTGCACGAGTCTTTGCTCGTCTGAAAAGTGTTGTGTTTGTCGGATAATAAGAAACGGGTTCTCGGTGAAACGGGAGATGAATAACGGAATCGGGGTTTTCACGGCGTCGACGAGTGGGAGAGCGTTTGAGTCGATAGAGATGGACGGTGGTGGTGGTGATGGGACGAGGGAGAGGAAGGCGTTGATTGTGTGTAGGGTGATCGCAGGGAGGGTTCATAGGCCGGTGGAGAATGTGGAGGAGATGGGTGGTGGGTTGAATGGGTTTGATTCTTTGGCGGGTAAAGTTGGTTTGTATACTAATGTTGAAGAGCTTTATTTGCTTAACTCTCGAGCTTTGCTTCCTTGTTTTGTGGTTATCTGCAAGACCTGAATCAACATTTTTATTGGTTAAATTGTGTGGTATCAATATATTTTGAAGAACCTAAAGTTTGGATATTGATGTCACACTCTCAAAAGTGCTTAGCTGCTTAGAGCACCCCCATCAATGAACCGATGGGGGGAGGTTCACAAAAAAAAAAATTTAATTTTTTTCTTTTTTTTATTCCTTTGTTTACTTTTTTAAAAAAAAAAAAAAAAAAAAAATATGGACCACTCGCGGGCCGCCACGTGGCATGGGGCCCGCGGAATAGTGGTGAACTAGGTTCACCCCAGTGATACTCAGCAAGCCAGGTTCATAGTTTTTATTATATTTTATTTTTTTTGTTTCTTGGTTTTTGTGTGAAACTCCCCATTGAACCTTCAATGGGGGTGCTCTTAGCTTTTAGAAAGTATAAATTGTAATTGTGTTTACGTCAATTTGTTACTTTTGACATTCTTACGTATACTATTACTTCTTCTTTTTTTTCTTACTCAACAATTTTACAATTGATTATGATTTAACTTATTCAAGATGAAATAAGAATGAAAATTCATTGTTTTTCAGGTCTTCCTGTTACTTGGGTTTGATTTTGCTTTTTTGGAAACCAATACGAGGCGAAACATGCATGACTTTTAGGCTGGTTTGGTAAACTGAGCAAAGTTGGAATAGTTTCAACTAAAACCACATGATGTGGATGTCCTTAGATTTACACATAGATGATATTTGCAAACTTAAATTCAAAATGAAAAAAAACCACTACCAGGTTGTTTTGGCACTGATCTCTAAGTGGAAAGGACAGTATGTTTTGTTCGTAGTGGTGTTTATTGGCTATTAGATTCATGTGGAATGGGGGTTAAATGCAGAAAATAAAAAAAAAATGGAATGGAGGTTGACGAGCGTCAGAAAGATGCTTTTGTTTCACGGGTAGAGAATGCTGGTAAATGCCAAGGCAATAACTTCTAAACAAATAAAAACTCTGGGGCACGATATAATTGGTTAATCATGAGCTATTTGTTATTTTACGTACATCGTGTAAGAACTTTTGAATAAAAAAAATAATGAACACTAAGATGTTCTAATCGATGAAAATGGAGTTTGTGAAACTGTTTTTTTTTTTGGGTTTTTGGTTTTTACCAAGAGCGTATTAAGCTTGGATATTAATTAGCTAAAACCTTTAGTTAGCAAAAGAAAAATGAAAAGCTTATTAATGGATTCTTAACAATCACGACCACCTGATCAAAACTACAAGCAAAGGAAAAATAGACAAATTGTTGTCGATATCACTGCTTGACTTTGTGGTGCAAGGTAGGAACCCTAAAATTGTTAATTAATTAGAAGCATCAAGGGTTTGATTAATAATTTTGTCAATACCATATTCGTACTCAAACCCGAGTTCTCTTAACTTCTTTGAAGAAAACGTAGGCCCATCAAACTTTGTGTCTCGTCCAGATCATCATCTATTCTACAATATAAACCAAGAATGATGATCTTGTGAAATATTTAGTCTAAAACAAAAGGAAATAGTTGATAAAAGCATTTGATAATTTTAACATTTCAATTGCTTATGAGTTATGATACTCTCCGTAGAGAAGTGATTAAGCATCAACCCATGCATATGAATATCGTCAACAAAACATATGTATTGACCTTCAAGCCATCAGAAACAAATGCGCCATGCAAGTATCTTCAGTGGGTAACAAACCCAATCGAACCGATTCTTTTGTTCACTGCTGAATGCTGATAGTATCTTTAACAACTTGGAGTCACCTACAAAACAAAATGGTAATTAATTGTACCCAACATATCATTTTATATTTGATAACCAAAAAATATTACAAACACACCGCACCTGCTACTAGAGACAATAGAACTTGTAGGCTTGATGGGAGCTAGTAAGAAATGGACCCGAGACAGTTTTTGTAATGACTGAAACAAGATCAATTCCTCTCTCTCCAGCAGATCTAAATACCAGTGCTACGAATATATCAAGATTAAAGCTTTATACAGAATCACAGATCAAACCTTTTTCCCAAATGCCAATGCTGGTTTACACTTTACAATGTAGATTATTAATTTGGCATGTAACGCATACCAACGCTGTTTTTTGTCTGTGCTATTTTAATATTTCTTGTTTTTTCCCTGGTTTGGTGTTACCTTTGTATTTATGTTTTGACAAAAGTTGTGTGTTTCGAAAACCTGACACTTGGAAAACTACTAGACAAACCTTTTTGAGCATTTCATAACATTTGGTAAGATTGGATTATTGCAACATTGGCGGTGTTTTTTTTTTCTCTCGTATGGATGCAATATTAAAACCAACGTGACATACAAGCTGCATTACATAGTTGACAATAAAACGACACCAGAACCATCAGCCCACAAAAAGAGGCAACGTTCAAACAACGGAAACTTACAAGTTACAACCATTGGTGGTGTTATCGTACTGCAAGGGACCATTAGTGTTGTTATCATTGTGCATTTGGATATATAATACTATGGAAAATGAGAAATGCAAGAAGAGAAAGGTAAAAAAAAAAGATACAACATCACTAGATAAGACTCAAGAAGAAATAAGAAGCAGCTTTCGAAAGTTGATCGCCATTTCCGGCGAAGCGGCTAACTCTCGTGTTTGGTTTACCTCCTTATAATTCTCTACATCACGCAGAGAAGCATTCCAAGACATTTTGTAAGAAGGCTGGGATGCTATGGGCTTCACTGGTCTGGCCCATAGACAAACGCTTTTCCTAACAATGAAACTAAGATCATAGCAACACATGATAACTAATAAGCTTTGTAGTTCGACAAAATCTTTGAATTATTTCATACTAGGGGTTCACCGGCGCTACGCGCCGGATTTTATAGCATATTTTAAGTTTTTTTTTTGATTCACAATTTAGATATATATATGGTTTAGTTTTTAATGTTTATGTAGTTTTATAAATTTAGAGTATTTTTTCACAAAATTTTAGAAATAAATTATTTCTCTTGTTTTTCTTTGACAAAAATTAAACTATTTATCAAAGNACTAGGGGTTCACCGGCGCTACGCGCCGGATTTTATAGCATATTTTAAGTTTTTTTTTTGATTCACAATTTAGATATATATATGGTTTAGTTTTTAATGTTTATGTAGTTTTATAAATTTAGAGTATTTTTTCACAAAATTTTAGAAATAAATTATTTCTCTTGTTTTTCTTTGACAAAAATTAAACTATTTATCAAAGATATAAAAATATATTAATTTTATTATCAAGTCAACATAACTGATTGTAAGATGACTGCAAAGAAACTAAAGTCTAAATATATACATGATAATTTATCAAATATTTAGATAAAAGTATTCTTACCTTTTTATTAAAATATATAGCATATGAAGGACTTTGTAATAGTTAAATATGTGGATTTGTTTTGTCAAACAAATTTAAAAGATGGTGAATATGGATGGATAGTCAACTACATCTCAAAACTATAAAACGGATTTGTGTTGTCAAATTAGTCCCTAATTGAGCCCAAACCAGGCAAATATTGTGACCATAGTACAATTACAATTAAATAAATGTAGATGTGATTTTAATATGATAGCTAATTTTAGTAAATTGAAATACTTAAAACCTTAAAAAAATCGTACTGAAACTGAGTCTAAATCCAAACTGAATACCTAACATGTTTAAAGGGGTTTTTATAACTTACTAATTTACCTCTAAACGAAAATCATTCAAGTTTTCTTTTGTAACAGAGTTGAAAAACTAAAACTTCATATAATAGGCCTCTAGTGTGGCAATAGATTTGGCCCCTGATTTTAATACAGATATTAGGAAACCAAATCGTTAGCAAAAATACAGAAGAATATATGCTTAATACTTGAAGAAAATCAAAACCTCCAGAGATTTGCGAACTGGAATCCAGCAAGGCAGCATCTCCACAGGCCTTCCCACTACTGCATGTTAAAGTACGGAAAGGACAAATACATAATGAAGTATTTTTCTAATATGGCTTGGAGAATATATACTACACCTTGAGAATTTTCATATCAATGTTAACTAATGCAACTAAAACACACACAAGCTCACAGCCGCATCATATGAGAGATGGGATCTTAAGCCTTGGCTCAATGTGTTTGTTCAAGCAGTATTAATAGTTTAAAGCCGCATTTATCATATTCACGAATTCGGAAACTCAGTTGTAACACTCTGAAAACCATCATGTGTGATCATTTAGATAGCGTGAAGTAGAAAAACAGAAATATTCAGAGTTTGATGCTTATTCTTTAGAATAACATAGTAGAGAGAGTCTCTTATGTCTTAACAAATGCAGTAATTACATCAAATCTTTAGTAAAGAGCTGAATTCACCGTTGGTGACAAACTAAATCATCAAGCAACTAATCAGATACTCATAACATCATTTAGCAAGCAAGAGTTTCTCTAAAATAGTGTCAAACCAATCATGGTTCAAATTAGAAAATAATATGAAATAACAATCAAACTGTGACAGGTTTTTTGGTGGATGGTTCTTCCTCAAATTTGCAGTGTACTCATCTTTCTTATGATAATGATATTGGATAGTGATTTCTTCTGTGCTATAAACTGGTGAGACTGACGCCGAGGGAGAGTATAATTATTAGTGTTTTTTTTTTTTGCGTAGCTTGAAACCAAATATGTAACAATATTTGAAATTGCTTCATTAACAGAACTTGTTGACTATCAACACGATGGTCTTTAACATTGAAATATTCTTTTATTGATTAAATAAGTTGCAAACGTGAATGTCAAACCAAATGATGGTTAGAGAAGACAATGCAAATAAAACTTCAGAAAATGCAGAGAACTCTTCATTTGGGACTTAAGCAGCTAAGCCTTGCGTGGTTTCTTGAGTGCCCTCTCTACTGCAGCAACATGTGGTGCCGTTGCTGAGCTATCACCAACAGTGGCTTGTGCAGTTGTTGTGGTTTCAGTTGGTGGAGCCGCTTGGTCATTGGGACTGCACCACGGGTAGTGCTAGTGTGTGGTAGCTAGCTTCACCATCAGAGCATGGACTGAAAAGTAAGCATTTACACGAAGTCCTAAACAAATTGTCTAAAATATGTATGAATACAACAAAGTCCTAAACACCAAAATCGCTTACCCCCCAACTATCTTAGGATTAATGCTTGTGACAAGTACAATTTTTGGCTCTTTCCCATAGACGTCAAATTTGGTATGGAAGGCAAGTGCCATTGAATCAAACATACTAACACAAACATTCTCACCACTGATTATACTACTCAACAAAAGATATATACCATGGAGTTGCTTGTCGGTGTTTGCCAATTCAAGTAACTGATTATATGGTAGGAATATGAAAAGCTCTGTAACCGGCTCCGTTTTCTTCTCCAGAGAGGTCCCATCATTGAACCGAATAGAGAAGGAGGCACCACACGCTGCGTGTTACGTCAAAGCCGATTAACGTGTAGAGGGAGCCTTCACTGAGACGTTCCCTTAACCTGAGTTGACGGTTGGCCCCAATAGATCTCTGCTTGAGAGTTGTCTGTTAGAAAGGACGATTAGGAACGTTTAAAAAATGATAATAGAGTAATAATAAATCAACTAAACACAAAGAACTCTACGAACAAAGTCGCAGTCTTTGAATAAAACCAACACCAAACAATTAGATGATCCAAGATAGGAATATGCTTTCATTGACTATAAGAACATCGTCGTTTACACATACATATCTTCAAAACAAACACGATCATCTTTAAAGAACAGAGATCATAACTACATCTTAAGTACATAAATTTTCAATCTCATATATGAGAAGATTTGCGAAAGAGTTACTTACATTCTCATCGATGAAGAGTTGTCCATACTCATCGATTCACTGCCTTTCCTCACATTTCTGGCCTCGCAGCATCTTAGCAACTGAACCTATGCAGTGGTGGAGTCGGCAAGAAGGGTGTTTGAATTCGCTATTGCAGTGAGTGGAAAGCGGAATAGACTAAGCTTTTGGAAGTCGTCGAAGGTGTGAGGGTGTGAGGTTCATGTGTGGATGAGGGGATATATATACTGTAAGCTCAGGTCAGTTACTTTGGGATGTAATTGAGTTGGAATGAATGCTTGAGAGCGGGTTTAAAAGTGGGGAAACGGAAGGTTGTAACGTTGATCGTCTCAGAGGGAGAAAGGAATGTTCTTCTGTCTTTGGCGGCCAAACAGATGAAGAAGACGACGACAATCCTAACTACCGACGGGCCATCCAAATTGATAAAGCCCAATAAGTTACGCAGAAAACCAATAACTCCAAAATAGCCCAAGAATAAGTATGCCACGTGGCTTTTTTTGCCCCCAGGAGAAGGGACAAAACCCAACTTTATTATATAAGATNGAATGTTCTTCTGTCTTTGGCGGCCAAACAGATGAAGAAGACGACGACAATCCTAACTACCGACGGGCCATCCAAATTGATAAAGCCCAATAAGTTACGCAGAAAACCAATAACTCCAAAATAGCCCAAGAATAAGTATGCCACGTGGCTTTTTTTGCCCCCAGGAGAAGGGACAAAACCCAACTTTATTATATAAGATACAGTATACATTTTTTTTCTGATAAAAGGCCTCTATACAATATAAATATTATTGATTAATTACAATATACATATATATATATATATACATGTGTGTGTGTGTGCGTGTGTAAATTTGCACATATGCATTGATTTGGTTCATTTGAACATATAGTATAATAGGTTGTATGGTGTGATTACTATTAACATTCAGAGCTAAAACAACATGATACATGTAACTGTTGATGACGGAATCATGTTTTTATTATTTATAAAGTGGTGGGTGGTGTCTGGTGAACGAAAAGGAGAACAGTTGGGACATCACATAGACACAACCTCTTCATGGGACACCCACAAAAGACCCTTATCTTTCACACCCACTCATACGCACACACACAAATCCACAGTAACCACCAAACCTATAGTATATTTCATTAATAATGAAGAATCTATGACTGCAATACACACCACGATTCAACAAAAGAAAAAGAAGGGAATCTTATCTTATAGTAAACATTCTTTTCGCAAGAAAAATAAAAGCTTCCTTATCAACATATATTATCTTCGTCGTCGTCATCTTTGAAATTCTCGCACTAACTAAACAGCGCAAGAGCTCTTCCCAACATTCCATTGGGCCACTACGAACCCTTTACACTGAGTTACCAACGAATACCAATTATGGAATATCATCACCAATTTTTTTTTTATGTGCAACATCATCATCACCAATTAGCCATAACATTATGGGACTAAGATAAAATATACCGCTACTATTTTGTCAACAGTATATTAAAGACTCGACTTTAAATACAATGGTATTTTGATTCATCTAAATGGATTATTTAGTGATTTAAAGTTTGTGATATGATTAATGATCGATTGTATAGTTCTTAAATATCGACGCCTAGCTTCGAACTTTAGTCTTTGTTTGGCGAGAATTATTATTATTTTTATTTCTTTTGACCAAAGCGAGAATTATTTTACATTGTGTAATTTGTGTTAGAATCTTTTGATGTACTGATGAAATTTTGGTCGTTAACTTGTTAGTTGTTACACCACTAGATTGTTAAGATGATCCGACTAATGTCATTAGTCTAATGATGACCGCCAGTTAGAGACGTCCTATTCAGTGTGATTTGATCCGATTTTTTTTTCTTTTTCAATCTTTTCCCTCTCTGACTTCTTATATAAAGTCAACTTTTTTTGGTTAATCTATAATCTTTTCCCCACTTACAAAATTCCTCTTTACATAATTCAATGGATACAACGGAGTCAATCTAACCTTTATTTTTTTACATCAACCTCCCTTTTATTTAGTGAACTAGTTTTTGTGGAGACCATAGTATTTTACCCTATGTGCCTAAAGAGATTACAGTGTACATCGATTTTTTCCACTTGTGGTCTTAATCTTGTTCCCCACCTTCTTTGGTTTCGAACAAAAGTCCATCTACCTTTCTTCTGATTATTATATTCCAATTCTCTTTTTTGGCAACATATCATGAACAAACTCATCATTTATTATTGTTAACCATACTAACAATAATAAGAAAAAGGCACTTGTTCATGGAATCATCAAAACAATCCATCCCAAAATGATGTCCTCTTTTATGTAAGACAAAATGATTTCCTCCCATCTTAACATTTTACAGAGAAACAAATGATTCCCTCTTCTATACTCTTCTGCGCATCTAGAAAGCTTCTCATTACGCCAAAACCAGCAATATCATTACTGGCAAGAAGCATCGTCACACTTCTGGATAGGATGAATCTAATGGATCTAACTATCAGAAAGACAAGTATACAGATCATAGCTTCAAGACCGAGTTCATATTCAGTATATATCTCATATTTAGTATAACTTCAAGTAAATAGCTTGGGTCCAATTATTGTATTATTTCATTCATTTTTCTTACAAAAATGTAAGACATTAAATAGGGTACAACAAAACTCTAAATGAAAGAAAGGAAATCAAGTAAAGGACACGTATTATCTATTTCTTTTGTAAGAAAGAAAAAGTTAACTACTTTACTGGTTGTGGACCTGTGGTTGTGGTCTTGTGGGTGAAGCGGGCGTTCGCTACGTGCATGGACCCATCGGTTATGATTTTAGGGGACACGAATTAACAATAATGGGCTTAAAAGTTCTTATGACCTAAGATCCACTTCACGGTTTCACCTCATCCTTTGTTCTTTTTTTGCTTAAACTTTGACAGAAAATTTGCTTCCCATCCTTTGTTGGATACTAACTTACATGGTATAAGAAGATTTTAAATTTAACGCACACCTTATATAAGATAATCATAATACTAAGCCTGTTCTTGATTAATTTTACGTAAGCATTGTCACAAGAGAAGGACACTCTTGACTTGATTCTCATCAGATTTATGATTTGCGTTATATTTATTAACTTTAATTTTTTTTTGTTGTACATGAAACAGTATATCAGTGTGTCGTACTTTTTTTACCCTACAACAATACATTCATGCACACTATCATATCAACGAAACTAATATGAACATTAGTCTATATAAATCTCGGTCATCGTAATTAAAATTTTGTAGCTAATTATCTAGTACAAATATATTGCTCATGCCTTTTAACAATTAGAATATATATATATATATATATAAAGATGGTATGTTTACGAACAAGACGAGGATCTTCGTTTTCTGCGTGATAAATGTCTCTGGTTTATTTATTTACAAAAAAAAGTCTCTGGTTTATTTATTGACTATTCTATTTAGATATACTAAGTTGGAGATTACACTCCTGATATTTTCTTCTAGTTAATCAATACCGTTGATAATAGTCTCTTTTTTTTGCCGGCAACCGTTGATAATAGTCAGAAAAGGTGTTTCCTTTAATGATCTGAAATATATAGTGAAACGACCAATAAAAGTTGCTGACATATTATAGAGCCAAGTAAAATGCTTGTCATACTACAAAGTTCAGATTGCTGATTATCCAAAACATTTTGAAGTACGATATTGATGTGAAATAAGCTGCGACGAAAGAATAGGGAATAGATATGAGCTTCTTCTTTCTTCGTTTCTGATTTTTTTTGATCAAAACTTCGTTTCTGATTAAACTCCAATAGGGAGTAGATATATGAGCTTTCGGTGTTATATTAATAGATAGTCTCCTACATAGTATAGTAATGATACCCTCTTTATGATCCATCTTGTCAATTTTAGTTTAGAGTTTAGACACATGGATTTTATCCTAACCTAAGGGCTAAGGCCATGAAGTATATAAAAGAAACGGAGAAGTATCTAAACTACCTTTACCCAAGTTGATAACTATTTAATGGAAAATAAAGTTAATCAATCATGGCTAGTAGAAATTATCAATTTTATTACTGTAATGAAATATTGCAAAAGGTGAAAACCGACATACTCATTTTATTGGTTAGTAGCATGTGGTTTATGATCATGCCCATCAATTCTGTTGGTTGTGTTGTAAACTTTGTTGTCTTAAAGTGTTTCTACACAAATTATATGGTCCAATTAAATATTTTAATAAACCCTTACTCTATATGTGTAGAAGTTCTCAAGTTTGTGAGTCCTTTTTCTTACCAAATCAAGTCATGAACAAATAAATATCTCAAATTGATGAGTAATTGGTAGTACAGGATTACAAACAGTGGCCTATTACTAACTATACTCACTCAAAAGTCAAAACGATAGAGGTGGAATATTGGTTAATTTGTAAGATTAACCATCATTTCGGTTGTCAATAGTAACTACGGACTGGTTTATTTGTAAGATCCTGGAAATCACGTGTCCAAGTCTTAAGTATGGAAAGGGTTGAGAAAAAGGTTAAGTGATAATGAAACTGTGAAGACACAAACAGTCGGTGAGGCACGGCCAAGACTAATCGAACCTAAATGACCGAAATTCTAGTCGCAACTTCTTTATCACTTGAAACCAACGCAGTGTGATTATTTTTTTATTTGTCTATATAATATTAATCACTACAAATGGACATTTCCTTAAAACAATTGTGGGCAAAGGACTCTATCTAGCACTAAGCCATGAATGTGTAGCCATCAATAAGTACAACTTCACTTAAACAGTTAAGCTAAACCTACAAAACTACATTGGGTAACGCCTAATAAAAAGCATGCATAAAAAACTAAAGATTTTTCTAAAATCTTTGATTTTCCTGCTTCAACCAATTATGCTAGAACTTTTTTTATCTTTTGATAAAATTATTTAACTGATACCCCACTTCACCCAAATTGATAAACGTATATACTAGCTGATAGGTACCTTTTGGACATGGGAGTGCATTCCATTATTATACCTCTCGAGTTATTCTACATCCGAACGGAGTAAACAAGAACTTTCGAGGGCATAAGTAGAAATAAACAAGTAATGAAGTAAAATGGAGTACTGAAGACAAGCGAGAGAAGACATGAAGCTCAAATTGTCAATGCTTCTTTCAATCTCAAGAGCTTTTGTCCTATTTTAGTGGGTTACTTTAATAGTTACCTCTCAAAAAGTCAAAGATAAGGATAAAACTAAATATTGTGGGCTCAAGTTGCCTTTCCTTTAAACTTTAGTTTCTAGGAATTTAGGGCATGATTATTGCAAGGTTCTTAAGGTACACATATATGTATATGTATATATTGTATAAGTGTATATAATTATAAGTTAAGGACTTTACGGAAACCAAAGCCGAAAGTTTCTTAATTAAGAAACTTTCGGCTTTGGTTTCCGTAAAGTCCTTAATTTATAATTATATACACTTATACAATATATACATATATATATATGTGTATTAAGAACTTTACCTTAAGAACCTTGCAATAATCATGCCCTTATGACATTCACCAGATTTTGTAACAAACTCTATGTTTCAATATGAATGAATATTTTCAGATGGAAAAAAGGATAATAGTAAACATTATTATTGAAGACAACAATTTTTTGAAACACAAATAAAACTAAACATTTCATTTTACCTTTTCATCATATGAATGTGGGATCCCTATAAACATTTTACTTTCTTCGCCCACGAACGATCTATTTCAGTATTGGTAAATGATTCATGATATGACATCTCAAATAATGATGTTATTAGAAAAACAGTTAGAAGTAATTATCTCTATAGAAAATCACGTTAAATAAAACTATTAATGTTGTAAATGGGCACTGATAAAATATAGTCTCAAACTATAACATTGTATGGTTGAAAGAAACAAATAGAAATATATTTAATTCAGTGGATGTCAAAATACTTAATACATTTTTCTGTTAAAAAAATACTAAAAAATAGTTAATACATGTTAAAAAATGCACCTTACAGCATTTGAGCTACGCGGATAAAATCGAATGGACATGTTTCAACGGATTGTACTTTTTATAATATAACAAAATTCACAAATGCCATTTTTAAATTCCCTAAATTTCATTGTTATTTACTACAATTTCTTATTTTGCATGTTAATCTATAATCTGACACACATAAATACTGTCTATTTCAATAGATAAAAATTACTATTTTTTCTCAGATCAAACACGGATATGCAATGTGTTATTTGGCAAATCAGTTCGTAAGACAAAAAAAGTTACCATCAATATTTAACCAAACAGAAATGGTTCAGTGGCATGAATGATGCCTAATTTTCTTGTGGCTTAGATACGAATTCATCTAATGTTAGTTTTAGTTTAAATTTTAAATGGCTAGCTCTTTCATTAAACAATGACATGTCTCCGTATTTATTAGCACAATGCTTAAGCTAAAGAAAGATTATATTATATACACACATGCACAAATACCTACAAATAGGAAACCATGATTTATGTCACTAACTTCATAAGATTTGATTTGCATCAAAAGATGAGAAAATATTAGAGAGAAAAAAACACAATCCCCGAAGCTCTTTTGGACTGTCAAATGCTCAAAGCGTAGCCACTTTTCATGTTGTGTCATTAAACCATTAATTCCCTAACCAATCAACTTTCATTAGTGTCCATTTATTCATTACATCCCTTCATTACATCCCTGATCTTACTTTAGCTACTAATTTGTCAATCGTCAGACACGATCCTCCCTTCACGTTACTTACAAATACAATATGGTCAAACAAACTAAACGGTTTTACAGTAATTAAAATGTGTGATTTACCAAAATAATAGTGTGCTCTACCAATCTAAACCTCACGTAAAAATTATATACACAAAATAAATCCAAAATTAGTTCACTCCTTTTCCACTTATGTTGTTTGCACCGCACACGTTAATCTTACACATGTTTTAAACCATGATGAAGCGAGTTTTCTCTATTAGTAAATAGTAACTGATACCTTGTATTTTAATTTATAGCGTAAACCTTAGCTAGTCCAATAAACAGCTGGTTCTGTTATGAAGTAACAAACCAGTATATCTAGAAAAGAAGAGGCTGTAAACCAAATATCATAGGTGATCAGTTGTTAATCTGTTAGTAAACAGACTGTTTGTTCATCTCCTCGTTAATTGTATTTCAGTTAAACATCTTGACTGTAATATATTTTTCAATTAAAGGTCATCATTAGTAGAACTAACCATGAATAAAAGACAAATTATTATAAATCCATACTTACTGCGGTGCTCATCTAGTCTGCATGGTTTGCCACTTAGACTATGGGCTTCCGCCCGACGTTTATTTTGGGGTGCCCTGGGTTTGCGACAACTTAAAACAGTATAATGAACTTGATTAAAAAAAATTACAAATAATAAAAATGTTGATTTACAATGTGTACACAAACTTATACTAGAACGGCATTATTAGGCAACAACAGGTTTTTAGCTATAGTATTTTATGTTTAAGAAAAATAAGATAATTAGTACAAAGAAGCCAGGGACCACATTACTGGTTTACATAATAAAATGTACTTCGGTATTAACAACACCATTTAATAATTTCATTTCAAACAATTAAAGCAAGTCATCTTCAAGATTCAACGAAACACATGCACGTATGTAACACTATGATTTTAAAAAAATGCTGTTCTATTCAATGAATTTTTTTTTTTACATCATGATTTAAGTTAATGTCGACATCATGATATTAACTACCATGTTCAGTTATCCGTTTTCGTTCCTTTTCAGCTGGTGCATGCGAAACATCAGACAATTATATATTGTTAAACCAAATATATGCTTGGTCATTCGTAATAATATTTTATGTAGTATATACCAGGCTTTTTTTTTGATAAAGGTAAATATACCATGCTTTCATTTTTCAATGGATGTACGAGTAAAGAATGATGTTGATAAGATATTTTACTTACGGTTTACGAAAGTTGGTAATTCAGATGATAAGGTACGTGGAAGAAAGCTCTCTTGGATTAAATTAGTTCAAGAAGAAGAAATATGAGACATGGTAAAAAGAAAAAAACTTCTTCATATAATTTCGGGAACTCAACGTGTTATTGACTGTCGGTGTCTCCCGCCTGCGCCACAACCTTCCGTATATTAATTAGCAAAACAAAAACTGCCAAAGAGTGTGAGAGTACGGAACTCTTTTAGAAGACCCAAATTCCAAAAACTCACACTTTCTTGAAGTTTAAATATTACACATATATGCATTCCTAGGACACCTGGTCACACACCTGTTTTGCGGTGGGTGAACATGTTGGGATATTACGTGTAAAACCAAAAAAAAAAAACGTTACAAGAAAAGAGAACCATAAATCATCTAGATGACCACGAAAGTGTCATTATTCATCAGAGTTAGCCGTTCTAATTAATCACTTAGACATTGAACTTTGGTATAGTGTCGTCCACATACGAAATCACTTAGGTTTTCTGTAAAACCTAACACTTAAATATCCAACGTCACACACCAAAAAGAAGAAGGAAAACTACGAGTTTAAAGCTGGTGAAAAATGTCTGCATTGCTGTAAAACTGACTGAATGTGAGAATACTTTCTAACCTATGTTTCGGTATTTTGAAATGGTGACTTTGTGGGTTTTTACAAATGTCTAATCAAGATTTAGAATGAAATTAATAAACTATATTTAAATCGCTTTTAGAAATGTCGTAAAGCTAAAGAATGTTTTGATACTTGTTAATCAAATTCCCGCTGAACACAGATATTGGGAGGCAAAAGCAATATAAAGTACGAAACTTCGAGTCTTTATATATTAATTGATAGATACACACTACGTACTATATAGTCAATCAACTTACCAAAGTATTTGACTTCTGAATACAAAGAAGAAACTAAGATTGTTACGCTATGTGTCTGTCGTACGTGTTTATTTGTTAGGCACCAAGTTTTAAACCCTATCCGATTAGAGCATATATCAACGATTATATTTTTCTCTTTTTCACTTGGTCGGTTAGTTTTTGTGTGATACAAGTTTGACTAAGCATGTATAGTCATATATCGACCGTTAAAGTATCTAATACCATTGTTTGGTTGGATACTGAGATTTCACCAAAACACATCGTACTTCTGGGGACTTTTAAATTAATCAGGTCAACTTTATTCTTTTGTACACTCAATTGCTGGTGACAGTTCTTTAGAATATTACAATATATATATATATATATATATAATAGAACATTCAAAAACAAAACACTAATTAACGAAAAAAATTAAAATTCCGACGATAAACAATATATATAGTTTTTGTCAAAGATAACTATATAGTTGAAAAGCAAAAGAAATGTATATACTTGACATATTTATGTTCTATATATAGGTAAGATATGCTAACATCTATTTCTAACTTTTTGATTTGATTTGAAAACATCTAATATAATTTCACATCATCTAGACACTTAATAATGATGAATTAGTTTTTAATTAATAATGTTATATTATTGTTGTGAGGCATATAAAGCTTCACGTTGATTGTGTTTCAAATATATAAAAGAGAAAGAAACTGAAATTTCCAAAAGAAAGGCGTTCACACCCAACAAATATATTGGTATATACTCATTTGATTTACATGGATAATGAACAAAACAATTCAATCCCGCAAATTAAAAGAAAAAAATCGGTTCAAAAAAACAACGTGAAGGCACCAAAGTAGTAGAACAGTAGTAATCCCGTACACGTGTCAACTTATCAACTGTAGAGTCCAGCTGTCTGGTCCCCCTCTTGACTTCCTTCTCGCAGTGATACATACATTCCACAAATATTACCGTGAGAAATTCCTAATGAACGCCGTTTTTGAGAGATGGGTTTAAGTTTTGTTGTTAGCTTAGGGTATTAAAAAGGGTTTAAAGTTGGTTGCCGGTGATTTGTTGGACAACGCGTACGAGATTACTGCGGATTAACTGGATATTGCCGGCAGAGAGCTGGTCAACCGGGTATAAATCCGTGCCCCTGTTGTATGGATGAACCCTAATTTTAATATGCTTTTTTATTTTTTTATTGTAGTGATTGAGATAGTTAGTTCATGGATTTAATATTTGTTTTGTACATGATTTATGAATGATTTGAGCATTAGGTCTACTGGTGTGGTGAGTGATTTGAGTATGTTATAGCATCCTCATTGAAGTTTTTTTTATGTGAACTGAATATATCAATAATGAAATCTTAATATATATATAATTGTGTGAATTTAAAAATTATATAATGGAAGTATCTCAAATACATAATTTTAAGAATTTCGTAATTATATATATATATATATATATATATATATATATGTATTTTAAGATTTTCATAGGTATGAATATAATTTTTTTAGCAAATAATATAATTCTCTATTTAAGATGTTCTTAGAACACCCTTATTGAGGGTTTTACAGAGTGATGTCAAAAAACAATTGAGGGTTTTACAGAGGAGTCCTCAAGATATCTATAGTATTAATATTATGAGTATAAACATTTTGAAAAATCCAGTCTAAAACTATTTGAAAACTTGAGTTTCTTATAATTTAATATAAATATATATATATTAGTCGTCAAAATATATTAGACTCAGTATTTGATAAAACCATCTTTTTATGTATTAACTATCTAACCTAATCTTCATTTGCATTACTGTATTACAACTTACTTAATCCGCATAATCTGAGCCAAATGTCTCGGATAATATGTTGTCACATACCAATTACAATGCAAATATAATAGATATAAACTCAATAATCATACTCTCTCATAGTATTCGATGTTATTTTTTTTTTAAATTAATTTTTTTAAATAAAAATTTATATTAAATTAAAGAAGACTGAACATATCAAAACACAGAAAACTAATCCGTTTATATTATAGTTAGGTCATTGCGCATCTGGTTGAAGATTTGTTTGGTTCTAGTACGTTGTAGTATTTTCCCCCTTTTTCATAAAAACCATAATTTGTAAAATGAAATAAATTCTTAAAGACAATGCAAACGTACTGGTGGTCGGTCCATTATCCTTACAATTATATACCAAGTCAACTCATTGAACTCAATTATATGTCCAAGTCGAAATCTCCACATGGAATTCTATAACAAACGTGTATATATTATTTTTGTTCAAAAACGCAAAAAAAAGAAGAAGAACAACAAGAAAATATCTCCATACTACAAAAAAATAATATGAACTGGAGATTACTAAACGACTAATTATATAGTGATAGATGTCCTTTATTCATCAAGTACGGGTTACGGAAAAAAAGAGAGAGAGTCATATTCTCCTTTATGTCATAACATAAAAGAGAATCAAATTAATTAGTGCAGTTAAAAGCAAAGATCAGTAAGCGTTCACCTAATTCACGGATTAACAAGTTTGTAAATGACCATTATACCCTTCATCTTCCTCTTACGTCCATGCCTGGTTTCACCTTCCTCTCATTCTCCTCTATATATATGGACTCTTCTCTTTCCTTCTTCCTCACAACACACTAAAAGCTCTTACAAACCATAACAAGCTTATACAATTATCAATATATTTTCTCATTTACGATCCATCTCTGAAAACCAAACCATGCCTGAAGCACCGAGAAATGATTCTTTAGACGTTGATCTGACCCTCGACGAAAAGAACAAGAGGAAGCTTCAGTTAATCGAGGAGCTGACCTCTAACGCCGACCAAGTCCAGAGACGGGTCTTGGAGGAGATCTTGACCCGTAATGCTGACGTTGAGTATCTCAGGCGACATGACCTCGACGGTCGCACAGACCGAGAGACCTTCAAAAAAGTGATGCCGGTTATAACGTACGAGGATATCCAGCCTGAGATCAACAGGATCGCTAATGGTGATAAATCCCTAATCCTCTCTTCAAAGCCCATCTCCGAGTTCCTCACCAGGTTCGTCTCTAACATTCTCTTCTTGCTCTGTTTTTTTTTTGCTTATTTTTTTGGTCGATGCTCTGTTTTTGCTTGTGTTTTGAGTCAATGCTCTGTTTTTGCTTGTGTTTTTGGTCGATGCTCTGTTTTTGCTTGTGTTTTTAGTTAATACTCTGTTTTTGCTTGTGTTTTTACTCAATGCTCTGTTTTTGCTTGTGTTTTTAGTCAATGCTCTGTTTTTGCTTGTGTTTTTGGTCGATACTCTGTTTTTGCTTGTGTTTTTAGTCAATGCTCTGTTTTTGCTTGTGTTTTTGGTAGATACTCTGTTTTTATCTCTTTTTCATGTTTATTTTGGGTAAAACTGAAAGATCCAAACATTGTTTTCCGGTAATGGGTGCATGCTAAACCCAAAAAGATGGATACTTTTTCATCTTTCTCATGATTTTTTTTATCCAACAATAAATAGTCTAATAAGGCTTTTTATTATGATCTTTGGCAGCTCTGGGACATCTGGTGGGGAGAGGAAGCTAATGCCAACAATCGAAGAAGAATTAGACAGAAGATCATTTCTCTACAGTTTCTTGATGCCAGTGATGAGCCAGTTTGTTCCTGGTCTCGACAAAGGCAAAGGAATGTATTTCTTGTTCATCAAATCCGAGTCAAAGACACCAGGTGGTCTCCCTGCTCGTCCTGTCTTAACCAGTTACTACAAATCTTCCCATTTCAAAGAAAGACCATTTGACCCTTACACCAACTACACAAGCCCCAACGAGACCATCCTTTGCCCTGACTCTTACCAGAGCATGTACTCTCAGATGCTCTGTGGTTTATGCCAACACCATGAGGTTCTCCGAGTAGGCGCTGTCTTTGCCTCTGGTTTCATCAGAGCTATCAAGTTTCTTGAGAAGCATTGGACCGAGTTTGTCCGTGACATTCGAACCGGTACTCTAAGTTCCTCTATAATCGATCCTTCAGTGCGTGAAGCGGTCTCCAAGATCCTTAAACCGAGTCCCAAACTCGCGGAGTTCGTGGAGTCAGAGTGCAAAAAGAAATCTTGGCAAGGGATCATCACTAGGCTTTGGCCTAACACAAAGTATGTGGATGTGATTGTGACCGGGACAATGTCTCAATACATTCCAACTTTGGATTACTACAGCAATGGCTTGCCTCTTGTCTGTACGATGTATGCTTCTTCGGAGTGTTACTTTGGTGTGAACTTAAGGCCACTCTGCAAACCTAGCGAGGTGTCTTACACGCTCATACCAACCATGGCTTATTTTGAGTTTCTGCCTGTTCATAGAAACACAGGTGTTACTAACTCCATCAATCTACCTAAAGCACTCACTGAGAAGGAACAACAAGAGCTTGTTGATTTAGTTGATGTTAAGCTTGGCCAGGAGTACGAGCTCGTTGTCACAACTTATGCCGGTAAGCAAAAAATAACATCAATCTTTTAAGGCTAAAGATTGTGGTTAGGGTTATGATTTAGAGTAATTTCATGTTTTTATTGATTAAAATGTTATTTTAGAAAAATTTTAACTTCAAAAACGATTTTTGTGATAAAAAAAAAGAAGTAAAAACATGCTATTTATGAGATTTACCCTTATTTTCTAGTAAAAATAAATAAATTAAGGGGTCTAGTCTTATTCAAGTTTGTGTGCTTTGTGATGTTGTTGCAGGGCTTTGTAGATACAGAGTTGGTGATTTATTGAAAGTGACTGGCTTCAAGAACAAGGCACCTCAATTCAGTTTCATATGCCGCAAGAATGTGGTCTTGAGCATAGATTCCGACAAGACCGACGAGGTTGAGCTTCAGAATGCAGTGAAGAACGCAGTGACACACCTCGTCCCATTCGATGCATCAGTCTCTGAGTACACGAGCTATGCGGATACAAGCTCCATCCCTGGCCACTATGTTCTTTTCTGGGAGCTATGTTTGGATGGAAACACACCAATCCCTCCTTCAGTCTTTGAGGATTGCTGCTTAGCCCTAGAAGAGTCACTCAACACAGTGTATAGACAAGGAAGGGTTAGTGACAAGTCCATAGGCCCGCTTGAGATCAAGATTGTTGAGCCAGGGACATTCGATAAGCTAATGGATTATGCCATCAGCTTGGGAGCCTCGATTAATCAGTATAAGACGCCGAGATGCGTGAAGTTTGCTCCAATTATTGAGCTATTGAATTCAAGAGTTGTTGATAGTTACTTCAGCCCCAAGTGTCCTAAATGGGTACCTGGTCACAAGCAGTGGGGAAGTAACTAGGAAGGAACCAGGAACTGTGAAGACTCTCTTTGAAGTAGAAGTTTGGGACGTGCAACTGATAACTTCTGTCTCTCTAATTTTTAGTTCGTTTTATTTTGTATCCTTTTAATTAATATGCATAGTCCCTCTGGATTTGAAAACCAGTTGTACAAAGGCAAATCATGTTTCTCCAAGCAACTCTCAGTTTCACTTTCTCGAGCCTCTAAACTTTCTATTATTAATGCCTACTGTTTGGACCTTTATCCTTTACCAAGCAATGTTAAATTGCAATTCCCTAAGCTGATTTTGTTAAAAGATGAAAACATTTTATTATAAAAACGTGACCGTTACTTATGTTGAGTTTGCTTAACAAAGTGAAAGCAAAATCATGGATAAGTAGAAATAAAAAAAAAGATAGTGGACAAATGAATCTTCAAACTTTAACTCAAAACTAACTGATTACTATTGTTTATCATAAGGTAGTTTAACAAATTAATTTTCTTGTTTTTTTTTTTGAGAAAGGGCTTTAGTTTAACAGTTTGTTGTCACTAAACTAATGATACTACTTAAAATAACAAAATATGTCATAACTGATAGAGTGTGGGGGAACTCGTTTTTAACTCAACCATCTAGTTTTTATATAGACAAATGATATTGTATGGGAAAACACAACTTATTAGTAGTGGGGACGTACACATATTATTAAACATTTAAGCCATACTAGTGAAGAAGATAAGACAATATGTTCTGAGATAGTGTGACTCTTCTCACATTTAACACCTTTACAAGAAGTTAAAGGAAGACGTCTGACTTTTTATTGATGGAGACCCAAAACCCAATAATTATTGAACTTCTACCTACAAGTGCAGTGTCTTGTCTTTAAACACTCATATCTATAGACAGTATTTACCGTTAAATGTTTGCAATAATGAAAAAGCTGTACTTGAGTATTACCGAGCCACTGACTTTAAAGATAAGGTTGCCTTGTCTCATGTCACAACCCATTCTTTTGTGTGATTGATAATTATAAACAAATATCGTTAGAGATTTACTGTAAATTAAAATTGTTAATATTTTCTTTGTACTATTTCTAACCCAACTTCAAAACTATATTTTCGTGATTTTTCACCCAAAACCTCTTCAGTTCAACACTAAAAGGTACAATATTTTAGTATGAAATTTACAATAAAATAGTGCAATTTTTAGTGTTGGATTAGAGAAATTTTGGATAAATCACATTAAAATAGAGTTTTGGAGTTGAATTGGAGATAAAAAAATTTAGTGCTGAAATTACACTAAAATAATGTGACTTTGACAATAAAATGTCCTTAATTTCACTAGTTTGAAAGATTCTGAATTTTACATGTGCTCCATTTTAAGTTATAAACATGAGAGCTAAATAATTGCAAAATAGGTTTGATTAACATCGGATTATAAGTTTTTATCAGAATCCAATCCATTCAGATTTGTTTAACAAACTACAAACAAAAGTGTCAATGTTTTAAAAAATTAACCGAACTTGTTAACTCTTGATCCTTATGAAATTGTATACGTTTTGACCGGTCATAAGATTACATTATGTATAGTATTTACTTGGGAGTTGGGACAGGGCAAAAACAACAACTGACTCGAGGATAACAAAACTGTAGATAAGTTTAGACACGGGAACCTAAACCCAACAAACCCGCGCAGAACCGACCAGTTCGCTGCTACTGTCTGTGGGGACTCAAATACAGAATCATCAGGTGTACCGTTTTCTCCATAACAAGCCTCTCAGACCGTAACAAGTGTCCACAAACTTACGTTTACTAGTACCCACCGACCAGAGCCGATAAACAGTTGAACACACGGTTGTTCACGTGATACTGTCTTTTTTGTTCTTATCGTCTTATAATCTTAGCAGAGTATTTGATATTAAGGACGTAGATTAGTAACTGTGGGGATATGTATAACATACACATTTTATTTTATAAAGCAAAACTTATCCTATAGTTGTGATGTTCCATTTGTATGTCCATACTTGTGAGGTGGATCGGAGACGATTAACCCAAGAAACACATTTGCGTAATTATAATACTCGAATGCTTATATTCACACTAATGGAACACAAAAAACATAACTAGCAATGCTAATGTTAATAATTTGTTATGGATTAAAATAATAATACAGTTTCTTTGGGATACTAGGGAGAGTTTGAGATGGCGCAGGCAAGAAGTCGGTGTAGGATTTGGGAGGTCACCGTTGGACTTATTTGCTCAGAGACATGGACACGTGCGACGAAAAGTACGTTGACTTTAACCGGGTCCCTTAAAACACCCCCGCACGCGTGGTAGACATTACTCTGGTCTTCTTTCGAGCTTACATCATGGGCCGTATAGATTGAAGATCTTGGCCCATTTTTACTGTTGAAGTAAATGAGTTCTTCAATTCCAATCTCCAACGTTGAAACATTTTTAAGAATACAAAAAGGATACAGATCTTCAATACAAACCTTTTGGTTTATTTCCCTCTTAATGAAATTCTCATTAATGAAATTCTCTGCAATGACCGGTAACCACAGTCTAATAGTCTATTATTTGTTGACCACAATAAAATAGAATATGCTGGTTTGTACCTCTTTGAGACGACAACAATGATAGTATATATGTTTAGTAGATTAATAATGAAACAGTAAACATGCCCCATGTTAGTGATTTTTGTTGCTACATTGGGACGGTGACTTGAACATATAATATTATGTATAAGACGTAAAACTATAATTAAACAAGTTCATCATGGGTTGTTTGAAATTGAGACAATATAGTATACATGCATAACGCGTTATGCAATGTTTTTGTGTCTCAAGCCCATTGTTTTTTGAGAAACCATCATATACATCTTCTTTTCTTGTCCTAATTTTATCGAACCAATTTGTTAGTCCACGACCAATCACATGATATTTATTAGATATTTAAATATGCCAACTTACATGAACTATGATGGTTAAAAAATGTTATGTTAACAAATGGAATGGTAGAAATCACCAATCACTATGATTTTGTCATACTATTTAATTATGTAGTCAATTCTTTCTACTAGTACATGACCCACATGAGAATCAATTAGTTCGATTACTTTAGGATACCATCATTTAGACTTTTGTTTGGTCCTAACTATTGATATGCCAATTTATATCAGTACATTTATCTTCCAAAGTCGAAGTCAGAAATCACATTTGATCATATGTATATCTTCTCATCACTGTAATATTTATCTAAAGTTTTTGTGTTTGGTTCCATTAACTATGCACTTTTAAACCATGATTGCCACTATACTATTTGCTAATTTATGTTAATAAACTTTAGAGTTTGAAACCTAATTTACAAAAAAAATAATTTGAAGTTTAGAACATCTTATTAAATTACAAAATGAATAATTAGAAAATCTCAAGAATAAACAAAGTCACATAGATAAATAAAATTATCATCATCAAAAGCAATACTACTTAATTTCCGGTTCTTGCACATGCAACAACTTGTACCAAACATAGTGTTGTCACTCTTTCATACACCGCTGGAATTATTATGTGAGGTTCATTATTATTGTATCTGGGGTTAATTTTAGTTTATTTTGTATCTGTTATTCTTTTTTGCATTACTTTCATGGATTGTTCGGATATGTTATAATATTTGTCCAGTTTAAGTAACCCCTCTTTAAGTTTCAATTATTTTGTTTTATATGTCTTTGAATTAGTAGACAAAATTATACTTATCATCTAAGTCGTACTTCAAATCGAATAAACCAATTTGATCCCCCATGTTCGACTACTTTAAGCTCTAATACTAGTTTGGTCCCCTCGTTTTCTCCCTAGCTTAGCTCATATATATAATATGTTCTATGACCAATCCACAAAACGTTATTTTAATCTGTTAATAATAAAGCAGTAGCTAAAGTTGTTTATTAACAAAAATATAAATGCCTTAGCCTAATCCTGTGGGTAGAGTAAAGGCATGTATGGTGTGGTTTTATGTTTGGTTAACATGCGATGATATGTAACTGTCATTCATTTATAATACATGCGAAGAAGACTGTTTTTTTATTGAAACAAATTAAAAATTAATGCCTGATTTTTTTTGTCCGTTAAGTTTGATACAGTTTAATTATGTTGTGCAATGTTACAATGTGTATTACTATTCTACCTTACGGTCGAAACGATAACATCAAGTGAAGCAACTTCGTATAAGAACGTAAGGATGTTTATTATAAATCTTCTCATATAGATTTAGAAAGTCGGATTAAGAGACAATCATCATATGCATTAGCGAGAAGGCCTTAACCTATTACAAGATAATTTTCCACAGTCAGTAACCTACTAAAGATATGTTGGGCTGATAATTTCAATTAATTGGCCTTAGAAATACCATAGTCAATTCATTTGTTTGATTAATTCCGTCAACATAGAAAGACCCATTGATCCATTGACATAAACACATACAATTCAAAGCAATGGTGTTTTATTGCTGTGAACTGAAGCTATAACTCATTTCATTGTTGGATAATTCCAAAAACGAGAAAACACAAAATGCCAAATTGTAGAAACAAAGAATCAAGAATATATAAATAGAATCCATCTTTTGAGAGAGAGCTCTAAGCAGCAGCAGGTCCTTTGAGCTTCTTACTTATGGCAGCGATGTACTTCCCCTGGTGAAATGCTTGCTCCAACTCCAACTCCGTTGGCTGTCTCGACCCATCTCCCGCATATGTCCCCGCACCGTACGGGCTTCCACCTTTCACCTTCTCCATCTCAAACATACCAGCACCAAACGTGTAGCCAATCGGTACAAATATCATACCGTGATGAACCAGCTGAGTAATGGCAGTTAATCTACACAGACAACACATTGTTTTCAAACAAGTTTGTCTCAGTGATGAGTTTTGTTTTGGATTGAGAAAAGAAACTTACGCGGTGGTTTCTTGACCACCACCTTGAGACCCTGTGCTGTAGAAGATCCCGGCTGGCTTACCAGCGAGTTGCTGAGTCCTCCAAAGGCCACCAGTTGCATCTAAGAATGCCTTGAACTGAGCAGCCATCATACCAAACCTTGTTGGGAAGCCAAAGACAAAGCCATCAGCCTCCGCAAGATCGCTGGGGGTGATAATTAGAGCATCACTCTTTGGTGGTGCACTCATTTTAGAGAGCACATCTTCTTGGAGCGTCTCTGGTACCTGTCAACAACAACCGCCGATGCTTCAGTAAAAAATGTATTCTTCTTTCTTTGAGAGGATAGATACTCAAGCAGATATGCAAGTTAAATTTAAGGTAACTGAAAACATGCTTTCAGTGAGATAAAAAAAGTGTTTAATAATTCAAAAGATGATATCATAGCCTTAAGAATGGTGGCAGGTAAAAGACATTCACCAGTAAATTAAAATCTAGAAATATAATCCCCTTTCCTTTCAGACATATAAGAACTAGTTTCCAACTTCAACTCCAACTCCAACTCTGTTTCAAATATTTTAATAGTCAGTTCTAAACCCTGTCTTTAAAAGAGACTCACCTGCCAGAGTTTGGCATCGACGCCATCAACAGAAGCAGCACCTTTCCTAATCTCTTGAGCTAGTTTCTCCACATGTCCGTACATTGAGTAGTACCTGTTACACACTTTTAGTCAACGACCACTGAATGTATCTCCATTTCAAATCCTAAACCCATCACAAGAGTATTCATCGATGTTCTACAGACACAGGGTTCCTAAATCGCAGCTTACAATTTTAAATCCACAAATAATGGAAAACTATTCAACGAGAAACGTAATTGACCGATCTATTATTTGATGATCCAACAGATATATCTACACAGTGACACAGATCATTTCGTTTGTTTTACATACACGATATAAACTTTGGTCGCCATTGAAAAAAAGTGTGTCCTTCAATCTCTGAAAAGTTTTGATTTTTCTTTGTTTCCGGTAAACATCGAGAAGCTCTCCAACAAAATAAAGTCCCAAAGTCTTTTACTATTCTCTTTGTAGAAGTTCAAGGTTAGCCCCTCGTAAATTGATCTATTTATATTTCACCCCCTTTATTCTGTTTTGTGCTTATAAACAAACCACTGTAGTTTTAATTTTGAGTTTGGATTGGATTGAATTGATCCTCCTCTCATAGGTCTTCTTTTTTTATTTGCAAAAGATTTGCACACCAATGGAAACATTGAGCTATGAATATACGAACTGTGTGTTTTCAAAGTTCTTTATCCAATTTCTACGTATAATTCCATGAATTTTATGAATGATGGTTACATGAGTAAAAAAAGTAAATGTGAAAAGTAACAAAAGAATCAGTTAAAATCAAAGGGTAAAGTGTTTCCTTTCTCTCCGGTATCAATGCCGGCCGTATTCCTCCTCGATAGCTTCCGTGACAAGACACCTCGACGCCTCCATCAAGTCAGGACTAAGCCTAAACATCAACACACAGAACTCCATCTGGTTCAACGCCCCGTCGCAGTCGCAGTCTCCTTCTTTGATCATAGACCTTACGTCTTCGTCCGTCAAATCTCCTAGACCCAGCACAGAAGCAGCGTTACGCCGGAGACTATCGAAAGTAATGACACCTTTCTCTCTATCCATCAACAGCTCGAACCCGTTGCAGAGCTCTCCGATCAGACCTTCTCCTCCTAGCTTCCCGGCCATGGCTGGAAGGAAATCGTGGAAAGTGGGTTCTGTGTTTTGTTGTTGGGTCGGTCTGGTTGGTGACTTTGGAGATGCCATTTTAGAGCTGAAACTGTAAAGATTGTTGTTGTCTGAGAGGATTTGTTATTAGAAGTTTCTTTCTTTGTGTTATTTGCTTTGAGATTGAGAGTATATAAAGGAAGAGGTTTAGTGACTTCCGAGAAAGAACGACGCAGCTTTATTGGAAGCCAACTGGTGAAAGTAGTTCAAGTCCGTGTCTTGGAAATTGTTTTTTTCTTGTTGGGTTTCTTCTTGGAAGCTTGGTCAAGGGTATAATCGTCAATTCGTTAGGTGTTGTCGTTGTTGCCACGGACACGGAAAAGGAAATGTCGTAGAAGATAATAAAATCGTCTGCCGTTTTATATAGAAGAGTAAAGTAAAGGAGGAGTTTTCTTTTGTTTATTTGTGCAAGTTTTCTGCCACTTTTCTCCTCCTGCAAGTGGCTTTTAAGTTATTTTATTCTGATCATGGAAAAATATGTCTGATATTTTTCTTTAGAATTTTGGTGAGCTCTGGTAGGTAGAAATTACTCTAGACTTTACTTTTATTTTTCTATCAAAACAAATAACATGAAATATAGAACAAAAGAGGAGTATATTAATAAGAAATGTAAGGTGGAAAGCAAGGCCGGTCCAATCTGATTTCTTATCTATATTATTAAAATAGAAGTATATTTATAAAATACCCCTGAGTTTTTCTAATTATTTACAATGTTATGCCACTGAAGTTATTAATTACCCTATCTTATAGGATTCTGTCTTTTCACTTTAATTAATGTATTTCCAAAATCAAATTTTAACAAAAAAAAATTATATCAACAATAATTAATGAAAATAATTATTTTCATATACACCTTTCGTAATTAAATAAATAAATTATATAGAAATTGTTTTACTAATTCCATATACATAATAATTAATTCCAATATTAATTAACCTATCTTTTAGGATTTTTTCTTATTAATTATCTACATATCATTAAATAGTTAATGAACAATATTGTTTTCAAAGATATATAATTATATTATTATTATTTATAAGTGATAACTAAAATAAAAGTCACAAAAAGAAACATTTATATAATATATAATACATAGACTAATATAAACATATTATGTTATGTATATTTTTATATAAATAATAGTTCAAGGTAAATTCAGAATAATAAAAGTTAAAAAGTAGAAATATATAGGACCATATATTTTAAATAGTAGATACAACAATTTAGTTATACATTATCATAAAATTTTGATCCATAAAAATAAAATATAAACATTTGTGCAGATATACGGGTCATATTTTTAAAATAAGTATGACACAATGATAGTTTATAAGATAAAATAAAATTACTCAATATAAACTATAAAATTGTGTGTTTTAAATATCGTTTTAAAAAATTATTTAAAAGGGTAAATTTAGAAATATATATTATCACTTATAAAATATATATAAACAAACACTTGCGCGGATCAAACAACAAACTTTTTGGTATTCTTCTGTCAAAATTAAACCCATAAGTAATTTGTAACCATTTAATTGATACTTCATTTTCTATTTTAAAAATTTCAATCCAAATGTTTTATATATTAAAAATTTTATATAATTTGAACATCAGGTTTTTTCTTAGAAATGTTATAACTAATTTATCATTTTTTTTGTATACCATATTAACTCTTACTTCTCAAATATCGTCTACATGTTAGATTTGTTTGTATGATACCCAATATTTTTGATACAATAAATTGTTAATACACACACAAAAAAACTTGATGTAATACAATTAATTTTGACAAAAATTTCCTTTAATATAAAAATTAACAAAAATAAAATTAATACCCCAAGATGCTTTTATAAGCAAGGCCGGGCCAGTCTGATTTTTTATTGCTTTTATGCAAACGCTCTTAAAAGTTTGATTTCAAGATGTTGACAATACAAGATTTTCGTATAAAAAACATGGATGATCGGGTAGCGATTAGTTTGGTCAAAGTTTACCAAATGTGTAGTAAGTTTACCTTTAATACTAATGTGGTTTTTTTTAGCACATCTTTGATTTGATAATCTTGTTAATTTTTTCATCTCTATTTGAATTTTGACTTATCAGGTATCTAATACTATTGAATCAAAATTGTATTCTCTCCATTTCATATTAAGTGTTTCAATATAATTTTTTTCGTTATAAAATAAATGTTGTTTGTAATTTTTAATACAAATTTTATTAATTTTATTATAGAATTTATTTTCTTACTGGTTGAAATATGATTACTTGTATAGGTTATTATGTTTCTATATATAAAATATACAAAATTAATTATTTTTTAATCTATGTGTAAAAAATTAAAATGACATTTATAAAGAAATAGAGAGAGTATATATTAGAGAAGTTATGCATTTAGAGCTCTAAAATAATGAAAAACATAAATGTTCGAATCAGAATTTCATAACTTTGTTATGAAGTTTCTGTGACCGTGAATGATTTTATTCTTTCATATCTTGGTGTCCCTTATTAGAAGACAACACCACGGAAAACTAAATGTTACGCAGAATATTAGACAGATTTGTCTCTTGCAATGTCTCTATAATTAGTACTAGTATCGAGAAAAATCTAACCAAATCTTGCTTGGGAATAATAACCATAATCATTATCTTCATAGTTATCCATCTAATTTTTTTTAAAAAACACTGCAATAATGCTTACACATTAAAAAGGCTCAGGTTCAGAGAACGAACATTGAATCATGATTCCTGACTAATGATATCTTAGAGCATCTCCAATGTATTACTCCATTTTTTACTCTAAAATGGAGTAACTCCAAAATGCAGTTGAGTTTTACTCCAATGTATTACTCCATTTTCTACTCCAAAAGAATACTTTTTAATATTATATTTATTTCAAAATTAGGAATATCACCTTTCATTTATACTATTTGCAAAACAATCCATTTTAAATTTATAGCATTTCTATTAAATACAATATTAACCACAATTAAATTTTTATTATATAAATAAAACTACTCAACAAGGTTTTAAAAGAATACATTTAATATATTAAAAATTACATTATATAGCTTAAACACAATAAAACATCAATTTAAATTATTCATGAGAATTATAATAATTTTCCCACAAATGATCAACTAATGCATTTCGAAGTAAAAAATGAGCTTCTTTATCTTTGATTTCTCTGAAATGGGAAAGAAACTTTTGGAACCTCACATTATTATTTTCTTCAATTTCAATTTTCCTGGACATGACTTCTCTTTCAACTTCAATTGGCATCTCGAGATCACAATCATCTTCTATTATCATGTTATGTAAGAATTTAATAATATTTTATCGGATTATTTTAATAATTTTAATGGATCCGAAAATGATTTATCGGATTATTAAGCAATTATATTTGTTGTAAGTTTTATTTTATGTTATTTCTTTTGTAAGGTGCTTATCTTTCATTTTCTATATGTATGATCTTTTATGTTTTATATTATATATATTATGTTGTATAAAAGAGTTCATCAGATGGTTATTTATATAATTAAAAAATATTAACAGTAATTTTATAATATATATAGTAAAATAATAGTAATATACTTATTTATAATAATATTTTTATTAAAGACGAGGCTATTTATATAATTAAGAAATATTAACAGTAAATTTTCTAATATATAGTAAAATAATATTAATATACTTATCTATAATAATATTTTATTAAAAATGAGGCTATTTATATAATTAAGAAATATAATAGTAAATTTTATAATATATATAGTACTTATTTATAATAATATTTTATTAAAAATGAAATATATATAAATGTGGAGGACTATTTGATAAATAAAAAAGTTCAACTCCATTTTGGAGTAATGAGTTGGTTTACTCCATATTTGGAGTAATCATGTTTGTTACTCCATTTTGGAGTGAGTTTTGGAGTAGGGTTGGAGATGATTTTACTGTAAAATGGAGTTTGGAGTGGGTTTTGGAGTGGGGTTGGAGATGCTCTAACCCCACTCTAAGAGCATCTCCAACCCCACTCTAAAACCCACTCCAAACTCCATTTTGCAGTAAAATCATCTCCAACCCTACTTTAAAACTCACTCCAAAATGGAGTAACAAACATGATTACTCCAAATATGGAGTAAACCAACTCATTACTCCAAAATGGAGTTGAACTTTTTTATTTATCAAATAGTCCTCCACATTTACATATGTTTCATTTTTAATAAAATATTATTATAAATAAATACTATATATATTATAAAATTTACTGTTATATTTCTTAATTATATAAATAGCCTCATTTTTAATAAAATATTATTATAGATAAGTATATTAATATTATTTTACTATATATTAGAAAATTTACTGTTAATATTTCTTAATTATATAAATAGCCTCGTCTTTA
>CAKOAT010086265.1:509850-523420 GCA_932364175.1 Eruca vesicaria subsp. sativa
TGTGGGAAAATTATTATAATTCTAATGAATAATTTAGAATTGATGTATTATTGTGTTTAAGCTATATAATGTAATTTTTAATGTATTAAATGTATTCTTTTAAAACCTTGTTGAGTAGTTTTATTTATATAATAAAAATTTAATTGTGGTTAATATTGTATTTAATAGAAATGCTATAAATTTAAAATGGACTGTTTTGAAAATAGTATAAATGAAAGGTAATATTCCTAATTTTGAAATAAATATAATATTAAAAATATTCTTTTGAAGTAGAAAATAGAGTAATACATTGGAGTAAAACTCAACTGCATTTTGGAGTTACTCCATTTTAGAGTAGAAAATGGAGTAATACATTGGAGATGCTCTTAGGTCTTGGGTCAGTCTTGCCTCGCTTATTAACCATTAACTAAGCTATTATCAAAACCTCTCACAAATGTATCGTGAAACATATCCCATAAACTCAAGATATTATACCTTCTGTATAGCTCGTCTTTGTAGTTAAAATATTAGCTATATAAACCTAAAAACGCTCTCACTAAATCAATGGAATCTTCTTCTAATGAATAATCAATGGAATCTCCTTTCTTTGCCAAAAATCAGTGGAATCTTAAGTATACATAATATGAGGCCTTTATTGATTTCTACTGAACTCATCGTGCATCACCCCGATCGTTAGTGGCAGTCTGGCAGACTTTAAACGGGTCGGGTCGGGAGAGCCCAGCACAAGCTCACAATATTTATTCATTGATCATTGTGCAGAGAGTGTTCTCTTAAAGCTTCGTTGTCTCTGACTCGCTTATTTCTGTAAATTTAAAAGTTTCCCACTTGAGTTTCTTTTATCTTTTATCTTGGTTTAATAACATTTTTTCTTACATTATCTAGTTCCACATGAACAATAAAAAAGGTTCCAAATGTTAAAAAAAAAAAAAAATTAACATCTTCATTGAATCGTTCCATCTTTGCCGATTGTCCTAAAGTATATATAAACATAAACATAGTATTGGTCACGTTGTGGTTGACATTAAGAGCCAATAATAACATGATCCAAGATATTGCACAGCTACTACTCATTGCAATTATCTCCCATATCTCACATTAACAAGTAATAATTAAAAAACTTAATGCCATCAATAACTAAGAGATTAACATCATTTTTTATTTAGAAACATCGTTTCCAACGCCCTCCGGCTCCACAGGAGCTGTGGAACCGCTATGGAAGCCATTAAAGTGCTTCCTCTGCTCCTCATCTCACTGTTTTTAACCTTTCTTGCTGCAGAAGCAACCGATATTATAACAGCAAACCAGACTTTTAAAGACGGAGACACCATTGTTTCAAAAGGTGGTAGCTTCGAGCTTGGTTTTTTCTCTCCTGGAGGATCAAGAAACCGTTATCTCGGTATCTGGTACAAGAAAGTCTCTCTCCAGACCATTGTTTGGGTCGCAAACAGAGATTCCCCTCTCTACGACCTCTCAGGAGCCCTAAAAATCTCTGCTAACGGGACCTTACGTCTCTTCAGTGGCGGAAGCTATTTCATCTGGTCATCATCTTCTTTGGGGAAACCCGTTGTAAGAAACCCTATTGTTCAGATTCTTGATACAGGTAACTTAGTTGTGAGAAACTCAGGGGATGATCAAGATTACATTTGGCAGAGTTTAGATTACCCAGGAGATACGTTTCTTCCAGGAATGAAATATGGTATAAATTTTGTAACCGGAATAAACCGGTTCTTGACTTCTTGGATATCTCCAGACAATCCATCAACTGGTAACTACACGAATAAAATGGATCCAAGCGGTGTTCCACAGTTTTTCTTGAAGAAAAACTCCGTTGATATTTTCAGGGCTGGTCCATGGAATGGTCTAAGATTCACTGGTATGCCTCATCTAAAACCTAACCCTATTTATCGATACGAGTTCCTGTTCACGGAGGAAGAAGTTTACTACACTTACAAGCTTGAAAACCCTTCAGTGATCACAAGAATGCAGTTACTTCCCAACGGAGCGTTGCAGCGTTACACTTGGGTCGATAGCCTTCAAAGCTGGAACTTCTATCTATCAGCTTCAACGGATAGCTGTGATCGATACTTGTTGTGTGGCGCTTACGGAAGCTGCAACATCAATGAATCTCCAGCTTGTAGGTGTTTAAAAGGGTTTGTTCCTAAATCTCCAGAGGCTTATTATGCAGGGGACTGGTCAGGAGGGTGTGTTAGAGAAGTGAAAATGGGTTGTGGAAAAGGAGAAGAAGACTTTCTGAAGATTTCAAAGTTGAAGTTACCTGATACTAGAGGTTCTTGGTATGATAAGAAAATGGATTTGAATGAATGTAAGAGGGTATGCTTGAGAAACTGTTCTTGTTCAGCTTATTCACCTTTTGATATTAGAGATAAAGGAAGTGGATGTATTCTCTGGTTTGGAGACTTGCTTGATATAAGAGAATATAATGAAAATGGACAAGATCTTTATGTGAGGCTTGCTACTTCTGAAATAAGTAAGTCCAGATTTTGTGAAAACAAAAAAAAAACATATTTTCTTACGTAACTCTTCCTCATTTTTTTTTGTTTGTTCACAGCAAAGTATAAAAACTATGACGTGAAGGGCAAGATGAGGATCATGCTAATTATAGTATTTTGTACAGCAATGCTTCTTATTTGCCTTTGCATAGTTCTGTCTGTGTGCAAACTGAAGAGAAAGAAACTTTCAATAATAGGTAACCGCTTGTGTCTCTTTGAGTTGAAGTGTCTTGATTTAAAGATTGTGCTTATAAGTTGATAAAACCCTTTTGATATATTCAGAAACTTCACAGCAAGATTTAGACCGTGTTTCGAGCAGAAAACAAGAGGAGGAAGATGCTGAATTACCATTTCTTGATCTTGAGGCTATTGCAGAAGCTACATGTGGATTTTCTGATGAGAATAAACTTGGACAAGGTGGTTTTGGACCTGTCTATAAGGTAATAACTCAGCAGCTTCTTGTCCGCAGGAGTGGCTTAATATTTTTTTTTTTGACAATTAAGAAGCTAGCATGCAACATATGTATAATAATTCATTAAAATCTAGAAGTCAAGGCCAATGTTTCATCGGGCTATAACAAGAACCGCCATGCTTGTCCGATTTTCGATATCTGCGGAAAACTGATATGGTTTTATTCATTTGTTTTTTTTTTTTTTTTTTTTTTTTACCAGGGAACATTGTCTTGTGGACAAGAAATAGCTGTAAAGAGGCTTTCAAGAACGTCAAGACAAGGTATAGAAGAATTCAAGAACGAGATCAAACTCATTGCAAAGCTACAACACCGTAATCTTGTCAAAATTCTTGGATACTGCGTTGAGGAAGATGAAAGAATGCTTATCTACGAGTATCAGCCTAATAAAAGCTTGGATTCTTTCATTTTCGATCAAGAACGTCGCAAAGAACTTGACTGGCCTAAACGTGTGGAAATAATCAAAGGGATAGCTCGTGGACTGATGTATCTCCATCAAGATTCAAGGCTTAGAATCATCCACCGTGATCTCAAAGCAAGCAATGTTTTGCTTGATTCCGATATGACTCCAAAAATCTCTGATTTTGGATTGGCTAGAACCTTGGGAGGAGATGAAACTGAAGCAAACACAACCAGAGTGGTTGGAACATAGTAAGACTAGTCATCTTTCTTGTCTTCCAAGTAAAGAAACCTAAAATATTATTATTTGTTAAAGATTTTGTTTCCATTTCTGCAGTGGATATATGTCTCCTGAGTATCAAATCGACGGGTATTTCTCATTAAAATCCGATGTATTCAGCTTTGGAGTTTTGGTTTTGGAGATATTGTCAGGAAAAAGAAACCGCGGTTTCTGCAATCAAGAACACAAGCTGAACCTTCTTGGACACGTAAGTAGAAGCAACACAACTTAACTCATCTTTCTTCGCTTAAAGTACTCATAAATTATTATTTGTTAGGCTTGGAGGCAATACACAGAAGATAAGGCATGTGAGTTAATCGATGAATCTTTCAAAGAATCCTGTACAAATGTTTCTGAAGTGTTGAGAGCGATTCATATCGGCCTGTTATGTGTACAACAAGATCCCCAAGACAGACCAACCATGTCAGTGGTGGTTCTGATGCTGAGTAGTGACATGTTGCTTCTTGATCCGAAAGAGCCTGGGTTTTACAACGAACGGAATCTCTTGTATTCTGACACTACATCGATTAATCTGGAGATTCCTTCCAAAAATTTTCAAACCATGAGTGTAATAGATCCTAGATAAAACCTTGTAAGTTGTAATCAATCTTCTGTATATTCTTTAATCGCTTACTATTTTTTTTGTTTGGTGACACATTACATTTTACCAACCATAGTTTATACATGATCTTTATTTCTTCTAACGACCTTGTATCATAGTAATGGAAACTTGGTTTACTGAACGACTTAGAGATGAAGAAACATCTGGAACGTTCCGGTTGGTGAAAAAGCCAGGTTGTTTAGGATCAGGGAGAGAACCGTCACTCCCGAACATCAAGACAACAGAAGCCATGTTTGGTCTGTCTTCTGGTTTCTGTTGAACACAAAGCAAAGCCACATGGATGCATCTTAGAATCTCTGAGGCCACACATGTCTCTTCCAGCAAATCTTCCTCTGGTACTTCTATTGCTCTATCTTCAACCCACAGTTTCCACACCTTATATTGATATAAAAAAAAAAAAAGAGACTCTATGAACTTCATATAATATTAGACTTCTAGTATACCCAAAAATGAGTTTTAATTTAAAGAAGAATAATCTTACGTGTCCAAGAAGGTTAAGGTCATGATCTGCATGATGAAACCCACGGTTGGTCTTGCCAGTTATGATCTCAAGTACTAATACACCAAAGCTGAACACATCGGATTTCACTGAGAAGTGTCCATCAATTGCATACTCCGGAGGCATGTAACCACTTATGGACATGCAGAGCAAAATAATTTATATAACCAATACCGCAATAAATGAAATATAAATAAATATATATAGAGAGGCCTTACTATGTACCCACGACTCTATTTGTGCTTGATTCACTCTGATCTCCACCAAAAGATTTGGCTAGTCCAAAATCTGAGATCTTAGGGTTCATATCATTGTCTAGTAAAACATTTCCAGCTTTTAGATCTCTATGTATGATCCTCAACCTCGAATCTTGATGAAGATAAAGTAGCCCTCGTGTTATTCCATGGATAACGTTACTCCTCTTCCTCCAATCCAACTCTCTACGTCTCCTTTCATCTTTATTTACAATCACATTTGACAATTACTAAGTTATACAAGTCATTGCCTTATAATAAGCTATAATAAGATGATTAGATTTGAGTTTGTAAAGTAATAAACATACCGAAGATAAAGAAGTCTAAGCTTTTGTTAGGCATATACTCATAGATCAACATACGTTCTTCACCTTGAATGCAACATCCTAAAAGCCTCACAAGGTTACGATGTTGAAGTTTTGCAATCAGTTTAACTTCATTCTTGAATTCTACAACTCCTTGTCCTGAGTTTTCACATAATCTCTTCACCGCAATCTCTTGCCCATCCTCTAGCTTACCCTGTAATAACTTGCAAGAAAAGTTAAATCATAAGTCAAGATTCATCAAGACTTCTAGAATCTAAATTAAATGAGATAAATATATTATTTACAACCTTGTAAACTGGTCCAAACCCTCCTCTTCCTAGAAAGTTCATGTATGAGAAATCATCAGTGGCTATGTAAATCGTTTTAATGTCAAGAATAGGCAAGTCCATGTCCATGTCTTCTTCCCTAGTTCCTTTGATCAAACTTTCTCCTGAAAAATACAAAATACTTCAGAGACAATAACTTAGTTACAAAAGAGAATTGCTAATTTAAGAAACTCACCATGATATCTCTTCATAATCTTCTTTCTATAGCATGCAAATACTACAACCAAAACAAATGCAATGCCCATCACAGATCCAACAACCATTCCCACCTTTTCTCTTCCTTTAAACTCTTTTTTAGCAAACCCCATTCTTATGTAAACATCTTGTCCAAAACTAGCATACTCTCTCATATCAAACAAGTCACCAAACCAAAGCAAACAACCTTTTCCTCCCTCACGAATATCAGTATTCGCGTAAGCCGTGCAAGAGCAGTTACTTGAACACTTGATCTTACAATCCTCAAGTGTCATTGCATTTCTTGAATCATACCAAGACCATGAAGTGTCTGGTAACTTCATACCTGGAAACTTCACAAATATATCTTTCTTACCACATTTGGTCGGAACCTCATGGACACACCCGTCTGCTCCTCTCGAAATGTTCCACTTTCGACCTGACTTTGGCTTGAACCCTTGCAAACATGAACATGAAGGTGTGTTTTTGTTTTTGCTGTTAATCCCACAAACTGCGTAAGCTCCACATATTGAGTAGTAGTCACACTCGTCTTCTGGTGCTGTGTTTGCTAAGATCCACTCGTGTTGCTTCGACTGTATAAACCTCTGGAGCTTCCCTGTGTTGTTTAAAACTAGTCTTGAGATAATATCACGTCGTGGGGTCCACGAGTAGTTTACTTCTTGCGCACTCGAAGTGAATTTGTAGTTGAATAAGGTGGTCTCTCGTCCCATAGCTGGAGCTCCGGTGAAGGATAACCCGTTCCAAGATCCTAAGCGATATGAATAACTTGGATCTCCTTTCTTCCTCAAGATTAACTGTGGTAAGCCTCGAGTGTCTAGAGACAGAGTGTACTCACCAGTGGATGGATCTTTTAGGGTTTTCCAAGACGTTAGAGACCATTCTTGTTGTGTCTTGAAGTTCTTCCCAAGCTTCATACCCGCGAGTATTGTATTCATTGGATCATCAAAACTTTGCCACAACACTTCTTCTTCATCATCACTCAAGACAAGATTCCCTGTACAGTTGATCTTTAAGTAGGGATTTTTTGCCGGTTTAGTAGTAGCTTTTGATGATGACCACAAGGCTCTGTGTTCTCCATCGAATAGCTGAAGATCGCCACGAGCACTCAAGTTCAAGAATCCAGAAGTGCCATAGAGAGGGTTGTTTCGGTTTGCTACCCAAACGACTGCAAATGGTTGCTTGTACCACAAGCAAAGAAACCGATGTTGAGGCTGCTCTTCTTGGTCGAAACTAAAGAACCCTAGTTGGAAGACATGGTCTGTAGAACTAAGAGTATCTCCATCCTTCAGAGAATCTCTTGGAGTGATGACACTATAGTCTAAAGCAGCAGAGAAAGAAGATGATAATAAGAACAAAGATACACAAAACAAAGAAGGAATCTTTCTCATTGAATGAAACCTCCCTCTTTTAGAATATGTTATTTTGATCAAAAGTAGAAACCCTTCTCTTTCTAGCTCTGTGTTCTTTACCTAAGAAAGTGAATCATAATAATATATGGTATGAATATCATATACATAACTATTTTTATCAAGCTCCCCAACCCAACTTGGCATAACCAGAAGTCAATAGGAATTCAATGCAGCTTGAATGTGGCTGTTGAGTGTTGAATTCTCAATGAGAAAAATTTTCTTTAGTAGTATTAAACTATAATATATTAGGGTGTTTTGTTTGAATACAGAGACAAAATATGATCCACTACATTAAATTTAGAGGGGCAATGTTAGAAGTTTCTCTGATTAGAAGAGTATACAAGCCTAACAAGGACAAAAGCAATAAATAAGATCTAGCCAATCTTCCTTGACTTAGTCCACATAATAAGGGGACTAGTCAGATGTCAGAATCAGATCATTGATAGTTTGATAAAAACATTACAACGATTCAAATAGAATCTATGTAAACCCTGCATTATGATTATTGATCTAGTCTTTTCAGTGATAGATCCTAAATTTTAATGAGAAACTTGTGGAAAGATCTGAAATATCTTGATAAGGAAAACTATGTACAAGAAACTCTGCATTATGACCTAATGACATTGATATGCCAAGGCCCAAATACGACCCAAACCTCTATATGAAACTTCGCTTTAGAACATAATTTGAATTAATCTATAAAGATTTGATGATGTTTGTTTATATCACTCTAGAATCTGGATATGGATAATAAAAAACTGTTCATTCATATATGCTGGAGAGATTTGATTATGCAAATGTTTCAAACTGTTGCAGATTAATGTTTTTCTAGATAATAGGACGGTCTAATACACAACTTACTGAATGAAACCCGTTTTGGTCACTAGCATTTAAATTTCAAAAGCTCAATGTTCTAAACATTATACTACATTCTAAAGTAGTTTTTAAAGTGTTTTTGCGACTCAAACTGCTAGTAAGCTTTCCGGTTAGCACGTGAAACTCAAACTGTTGGTACGCTTCACGTTTTTGAGCGGACAACTTTCTTTGGCAAGTACGAAGTTTTCTAGGAATCTGGACCATACGTCTAGTGACAAGATGGCATGAACTGTTATTTACCATACAGATTCAATACCTAACTTTGGCACATGAAAACGTAACAGATATAAGATTGTTGGTTGTCTCTAGTGAAAGATCTATCTAATGCTTACACTTTTCGACGTGGAGAAGGTAAGAGATACCAGAAAACGTGAATGCAGAGAAAGAGGAAAAAAAACGTGGACAAAAGAGGCACATGTTAATATACGTTTAGGCCTTAGCTTATGCAATGTCTTGTCTACCCAACAAAAAAACTTATGCACTGTCTTTTAAAGTCTTTTTTCTTATAAACGTATCATTTTAAGGATTTTAAACGTGTAAATTTTCGATATGGAAGATTAGTGGACTTCTTGATGGGTTTTATTCGATATCTCCGTATATATTCGTTCATTTTGAACATTTTTGATACAAAATGACATAAAACATTTTATTCAAATTTAGACCAAACGTAAATGAAACAAGCCATTGATCATCACTCATCACCACAAACTCTAATTCGACATAGAAGATCGATTAGTTTTCCAGTAAGTATATATGTCTAGCCAGATGAAAATACATACTATATGCTATCATGGACTTTTTTGATAGTTAGACACTATTAGATCCATCAATTCCAGCCAACCTTGCGCCAGAATTAAAAAACGACCTTAGTAGTTTAAATTCTAATTGTAATATTTTCGTGTTGAACACTTGAATACTAATAAATCAAATTATTAACAAACACAACTTACATTTGTTTTTGTTGCAGCTTTTTATCAGTGTAAACAAAATATTTAAGAAAGAAGTGGAGTCAGCAATGATGCATATCCTCTAAAACCAATACATGCCACACCTCTTAGGATATGTGAACTGAGAAGAAGGGATGTATCCAACTATTCGGACAAATTACTTATATATGTGTACATAAAATATGTAGAATTCTGAAAATTCTTATCCACGCAAAAGAAAAGTTTAAGAAACCACAGTAACGAAGTAAACCACTACACACCACAAACTTTTTTACAGACTGTTGCTCTCATCATGACATCTCATCTTCCTGTGATTCTTCACACCACTGTTATTCGACACGTAGAATTTCCCCATATCGAACATGCTACCTAGGTACACAATCTCTTTATTCACATCATTTCATACCATGTGGTTATACTTTTATTACAGAATTAAAATTTTATTTTTTAATGGGTTCGCCAGAGCCACACACAACTCAAGTTAGATATTATATTGCACAACATTAAAGAACCATGGGCCAAGTAGATAATGTGATCCTCACCTATGCTATAAACTATAAAGATTTTATTTCTTCCCATACCGATACATATTTTTAGAATTTTTAAATTCATCATTATCTTATCGTCTATCAGAAAAGCTTACAAACGCAATGTTTTGGAAGAGAAGTATGGGAGAAGTACAAAACAAAACAAGTGGTTATAAAAGAAAGATCATTGAGAGAGAGTAGGCCCCATTAGACTTGTCTTAAGGTCCAGACAAATCCCAGGTGGGCTCACGTGGCTCCTGAGCCCTTTGAGAACCTGATTCGTCCACGTAGGACGGAGCAGAATCTCGCTCTCCTTCTCTCAAGGCTGATATCTCGCCACGTCATCTACTACAAAATCACCCACAAAATATCTTGGAACTCTACCGCGAGTTGGTCGCCACGTAAAACGGCGTTTGGACCATACGCATTAACTTGTTTTCACACCAGGTTAAATCATTTTATACATATTAATACAGAGCTTATGTATTGATTGTTACCAGATAAGTAGATTACTTTCTTTTAACAAAAAATATAGTAGATTACTTTCCTAGGATTTGTAAAGTATGGTGTATTTTTGTTAGTCATCAACCATTCAAGATTCAACACCCATAAACTCATAAGGTAAATAAATTTTGTTATGATCTAAACATGAGTAAAGTAAATGTTCAAATAGTTAAAAAAAACACAACGTAAAAGCTTAATCTATTTTATTAAAATCGAAACATAAACAACCCTTCTACCATTATTTGCATAAGGTTTTGTATTTTATTGGCGTTGAAAACCTAGCCAAAAATCTCTTAACAAAAAGATCACACCAATCTCTTAAAAAAATAATATTGAATCGATTTTTTTCTACTTAATGCAATATGCTTTAAGAAAGTAGTAAATAGTAGTTAAATGGAGATGAGATGTTCCTAACCACATAAATAAAGAATGTGTCCTATATAAAAAGAAGCCATTGTGAAACCAAAGAAGAGAAATAGATTTTTTCTGCCAGAGTCAAAACACAAAGACGAAAGTAGCCTCAAAAAAAGAGAATTGAATCACAGAAAACTGGCCACGAAAATTATCCTTGTCCTGCAACTTGCACTTTCCTCACCTCTTGCTTCACCTTATTTCTGTGTCCCAAAGAGAAAAAAAAACATAAAAACAAAACCAAAAGAGAAACAACAAAACAAAAACTCAAAAGAGTGAATCTAATGGGAAAGAAGTGTGATTTATGCAACGGTGTTGCAAGAATGTACTGCGAGTCAGATCAGGCGAGTCTCTGCTGGAACTGCGACGCCAAAGTTCACGGCGCTAACTTCCTCGTCGCTAAGCACACTCGGTGTCTTCTCTGCAGCGCCTGCCAATCACCGACGCCGTGGAAAGCCTCAGGCCTCCGTCTCGGCCCGACCTTCTCCGTCTGCGATTCGTGCGTCGCTCTTAAATCCGCCGCCGGCGGTGGCGGTGGAGGAGGAGGTGTTAGCACCGATCAGAGTCAGGAGGTCAATGAGGGTGTTCAGCTCAGGCGCCGGGATGATGACGGTGATAGCGCCGAGTCTTACGACGATGATGAGGATGAAGATGAAGATGAGGAGTACAGTGATGAAGATGGAGAGGAGGATGATGAGGAAGCGGAGAATCAAGTGGTGCCGTGGTCTGCTCCGATGATGAGTTCGTCATCTTCTGACGGCGGAGGTGGAGATCTGGCGGCGAAGAGGACGAGAGAGTGCTCCGATGTACGGATCTATCCTTAAAACAAATCAAAGTTTTAATTTTAATTTATTTCCCAATAAATTTTAGCAGAAAGTTTTGGTTTTTAATTTATGTTTCGTTTTTGTTTAATGCAGGAGGAGATCGGATGTTCATCAACTCAAGAGTCTCCGCCGTTGAAACGACCGTCAAGAGATGAACCGGCGTTCAGATTAGAAGGAGAGAGAACATTGAGCGGCGCCGTTAATTCGTCGTCTTCTCTCATCTCTAAAACGAGGAGTAATCTCAGCCGTTGAAATTATCCTCTTTTTTCTTTGGTACATCAACACCGTTCTTTTTCTTAAATTCTAACAGTACTTGTTTTAGTGAGGAAGTTGTGTCTTTGTACTCTTGTTTGTCGTACAGAATCAAATATTAAACATTTGTATTTGATCTTTTTAAATATCATTTTACTGTTTTTTTTTGTTGTAAACTGGTTTATTATCGTTGATTTTTAATCTAAGTAACTAATTTGGATTCTTATGTATATGGAATGGTTATTAGATTCGAGTTTCATATTTTCGATTATAAGTTTAAGGTTTTATTATATTAGATGATTCTATGGCTCAGAGGAATGGGGGAGACTGGTGAAGAATTGACATATTGATTGATATGCAATATATATATATATATGATTGTGGTTTGCGCTGTAATGTCGACCACTCAAAAATAAAACTGTGGGGACTACAGAAATGAAATTATATAAATTCAAGATTTTCTTAAGAAGTTTTATGTGTCCTGAAAGTTTCTATCATTCGTCAAAAAACATTGAACCTGTCATATCTGTCGAGTCCGCAAACTGTTTTCGATGGTCCCTTGAGGAGTTGAGGATAATGCCATCTCCGTGCTTACTTTTACTTGCCTTAAACTTATCTCACCATCTTCTTGATTCACATGATCTCATCTTTGTATGCTATAGTACTTTGGATAATAGTTTACTCTTTCGTTTTATGCTTTGGTTGTATATAGAAAAAAATTCTGATCCTTCCAAAACACGTTTTAGTTTGTTTAAGAAAATTAAAAAAAATCTATGGTTAGTGAGAATGGTTTGGGTGGGGTTGGACCGTTGGGGTGTCTTATCAAATTATCTATTGGTTATATGATTATAGAAACATGTGGTTCTCATTTAACCTTTTTGTCAAAATATTATAATCTAACAGATATTTTAAATTCGTTATGCTGTTTCGTAAGTGGTATATGTTAAGCTATGAACCTTTTTCTACAATTAGAAAAAGAATCATTCGAAACTTAACCGCATTATTTGACAAAAGAAGACAAAGATGCCATTACAAATTGAAATTAGAAAGTACAAAAAGTTGTTAGGAAACTCGGTGGCTTTCACAATCAAAAGCATATGACTGTAGTCACAAGATTCAAGCTTCAGTCCATAATTTGCAGAAGTCAAAACCAAAAACCTAACCGGTCTTTATGCCATACGTCGAGTTTGACAATTAGCTTAAACTTATACAAACCGATCATTCATTCTACCATAACGTAAGGAACATTTACACGACAACGTATATTTTAAGGGGACGTGTTTTTCTTTTTGGAATAATTAGGCATCAATAAGATCAAACAGGCCAGACTAACCCCAAACTAGCTTCTGTCCAGGGCAGACCAGAATATAGGACTATGTTAAGTAACTTAACTGAACATGAAGATCATAGTCCCGAAAGGGGTTAAATATTCATACCAAATCAGTTCTTTTAATACGCAAGTCATACACATATGGTCAATTATAAAAAAAAGGACTGAGAAATAATAAATTAAGAGGAGATTCCATAGACTTCATGATTGCAAAAGATAGCACAAAACACACACAAACACACTCCTCTGCACAAATCCGCTTTAAACCCTTTGTTTCCATCCATCAGTAATACCTGCCAACTTCAACCAAATCAGACACAAAAAAGGAGCAAATGATCGATGGAGAACACTCCGCACAAGGTGGTTTGTGTTTATAATTACCTTGCAAGAGGGTGAATCCAATGAGATACTAAGGCGCATTACTCATCTGTAAAAGAAAGTTGAAGTAACTGTTACTCACTTTACATAGTCAAATCATATGCATCGGTGATATCTAAGAGACAACTTCTGACAATCGATGAAGTACTTAAGCTTAATTTCACTTTTCCTTCTACAAACCTGAAGGAGCTCAACACTAGATTCTAAAGAGCAGACATGAGGAATGACTAAA
>CAKOAT010086265.1:523520-558416 GCA_932364175.1 Eruca vesicaria subsp. sativa
GTGTATCCCCCCCCCCCCCCGCACACCGCGACTAAAAGTTAAGACGATCCTGATATACATTTCAGATTACAGGTAAAAGATTCCACTAGATGCGCCTTTCACTAACTTAAGCTGGAGAGCTCAAAATTTTCATTTCTCCACATCTTATCAAGTCAAGAATTATGATACTTTGCTTAGTCTAGTAAACACCCAAAAGGAGAAAAAAACATTATTGATGGTGGGCCAAAAGCAATTATCTTCTAGACTATGAGATTTAAGAATATTCGCATCAACACACACAATATGTCTCAAGCAAAGTAAGTCAAACACGAAAGAGAGGACCAGAAAATAAAGCAGTGATTAATAATCATGAAGCTTATGTGCACTATTTCCAGTGGAATGCTGCCTAAACCTCAAGATAATCATCGAAGACTCTAAGAAAATAGCATTCACTCCACACATAAAAACCAGAGAATAACTACCATCCGCCACTTTCGATACTAAAACAGAACGTTTGATAACAGACTAAAAAAAACAACCTTTACATTCTGAAACAAAGTAAAACAAACATCAACAAAATCAATCAATACTTTAAAATCTACAGAACATAAAAACCACAGTAAAGATATATGCTTTCACACGTTCCTATGATCCTATCTATGCCACCACAATCTCTCTCAGACACCTAAGCAAACCTACGCAAGTCAACAAAAATGTAGTACCTTTAACGTGTTGATGATGAGCGGAAGCAGCAGCAATCTTAGCCTCATGAGCTTCATCATCCTCCCCATCATCATCCCTCCCCGCTTTAACCGTAACAATAGCTTCCTTCGTCCCTCCATCACCACCAGATAGAGCATTGGGAGTCCCATCACGATCATCAGGATATCTAACAACAACAACAGGACAAACACAATGATGAACACAATAATCACTAACAGACCCCAACTTCCCATCACTCCCTCTCTTCTTCTCTGCACCAAACCCTCTACTCCCCATTATCACCGCACTCAGCCCAAGCCTCTCTATCTCAAGACACAGCCTCTCCCTCATGTCGTGATCCTTCACTATCTGGATCTTGTGAGGGAACCCCGCCTCCTTCAACGGCCTCGCCAGATCCGAGACCTTGGAGGAAGTGAAGGCGTCGAAGTCTTCCTGGGAAGGGGAGTGGAGAGGGAGCGGGCCCCAGTCGGCGCCGAAGAGGACGGAGGTGGGGGACACGTGGAGGATCACGACGGCGTCGCCGGGGCGGATGTAGTGATCCACGGCCCAGCGGACGGCGAAGGAGCTTTCGGAGGAGAGGTCGACGGCGACGCCGATTTTGCGGCGGGCGCCGGCGGTGGGGGTGGGGGTGGCGGCGGAGGGGGTGGAGGAGGAGTTGTGGTGGGAGTGGGAGTGGCGTGGGGAGGATGGGTGGTGGATCTTGATGGTTGGGAGGTGTGGGTGATCGGATTCTGTTGGGTTCATTGCTTTCTCAAAATCAATTTTTAGAAAGTTTTGATTTTTTTTTTCTTTTTCTGTTTCAATCGAAGAAGGAGAAGAAGAGAAGAGTGTTTGTATTTAAAATTAATTAAATGTGTTTTATTTAATGCTAATTGTTGGATAATTGGATAAGTTGAGTTTATTTAATACGAGTAGGAACGTGCCGAGCAGGTGCTCTGAGTGAGGAGGAAGTTCAGGGAATACAGTTTGTTTGTTTTTTTAATGGGCCGTGATTTTTATATTAGAGGCCCGATATGTTGTGTTTTGGTGGAAAAAGGTTTTACTTTTGTGTCTAGAGATATGTCAAAACGCATGCATTGTGAAACTTTAGATTGCTGTTTAACTATTTGTAATTGTAATGCATGGATCTTTAAGAATAACTATGTTTCTCAATGCGCACGCAAATCTACCATAAACGATGTTGATTGTATGTGTATAGCATTCAAAGACAGACAAATTTACATGTATATAACCTATTATACTCAAATAGACTGCAAAATTTCAATAGGTTTTTGCATAGAACTTGCAATAGTAATAAGTTAACATATTCTGAAAATCCTACCTTATCAGAAGTATGGCACCATTTAAAAATCATTGATAACCATCGGATCAAGGTCTTAAACTAGTTGTCTGGTGTGTTTTAGATTTCGTACTTTTCTATAGATGAATAAATAAACGTATTGAAAGCAGACAACATCCGATATGTATTTGGAGCTTTTTAAAACTAATACTACCTTATTTGTTTGAATAGCAAACACTTTTACATATATTGTAGACCGGAAACAAAGATGTACAGCCTACATTTTATGCAATATCATAGTGAAGAACTATAATGAAAGAGCAATTTGATATTTTGCTTATCTCATCAAATTAACAAGAAAATCAGATAACTAACATATGTACTTAAACCAAGGATTAGGTGATAACATGAATCATGACAGCATCATTGCCTAACTAAAGAACACACAAAAATGGATCCAAGCCCCAAGAGATCTGACACAGCTTTTGAGAGAGAGAGAGAAAGTAGAGAAGTTTCATGACACACAAGGAAGACAACAAAGAACATATGTCTGAGTGCTTAGGTTAGAATCTCATAATAAAACAACCAAAAGGGCAATCAATTAAAAAGCTGAATCTTTCTTTGATTCAGCCTTCAGATGCATACACCAAAAAAAGTTTTTTTTCCCTTCTGTTTCATTATAACAAAAGTAAAAGACGATTTGTTTAACATTTTATAGAAAGAGAAAGAGCAAAAATTTAAGAACATTTAAAGCTTCAAGGACAAATCGATTTTAGGACTGCAATCACCTACTGATGTAGCCACTGGGAATGATTTTCCTTGGAAATCATCGTATTTCCTCGGGAAAAACTCGAATTCCTTCACACCTCTTGTCCCGTTCCTAGGGTTTATGCTACCAAACTCCTCCATTGATCCCTAAAAACTCCACCATTAATTAATACACCAATTAAAATCAACAACTATATGTAACATACACATTTATATAAATATGTACAAATTAAGTGGACTTAGTACCGTGAGATTTGTCGTCTCGTTGAAGTACGGATTCATGGAAGCAGAAACTGGAGCTGATCTGGCGATTCTCTGATCATAAAAGAAGCCTTGGCTCCTCTGATCTGGTGGAAGAAGCTCATCGTAGCCGTTCATTGGAGGAGGATGAGGAATCATCATTGTGTATTTCGAAAACCCACCACCGTTGGATCTTACCACATTTTGATCTCCCTCCAAACGTTTCTTCTACAAATAATAAAACAAAACCCTTAAAAATCTCAAAACCATAGCTTAAAATCAAACATTATTAAAATCTCTTAGATGAAAAAAAAGAACAAACCTTGAAACAAGTGTCACAGTGATTATTCGAGGCGTTATACATTTGAGGGTTTGGGATTGAAGAGAGCTCATGAGTAGATGTCTCAACAAAACCCCATGGAGAACAAACCGGGTCGATCACGATCTGACCCGACCCAGCTCCACCGCAAAGGAACCTACTTCGAGTATACCCTCCGAGAGACGTGTTTGTAGGTCCACCACCGTAGCTTGGAAAGCCTTGCAGGACAACACCACGGTCGGGGAAACGAGTAGCGCTGTTAGGGCTCGCTGCTGACGTGTCTCCCTCTCCTCCTCCTGCGGTGACGACGACCGTTTTCTTCTTCTCTTCTTCAGCTATGAACCTCTCGAGCTTAGCCACACCCATTCCTCTCAGAGTCGGTTTCTTCTGGTTTTGCTGACCAGTCTTTGACCCAGGTTTCCGACCACGGCTCTTCCTTGGCGGTTCTGTCCGGATCTCGCCGTTGACGAGGTAAGTGTTTCTGAGGGAGTTTTGGTCTGTCGACATGAAGGAGAGAGAAGAGTTTTGGTCTGTAGACATGAAGGAGAGAGAAGTCGCCATTGATGATGATCACTACTGAGAGCTTTCTTGTTAGAGAGAGAAGTGAAAGTGAAGAGAGAAAAAATAGGCAAATAGGTTTAAGTGTGTGGATCTTTTTTCTGCTCTCTCTCTCTCTCTTTAATGTGTCTTGTGTATATCTCTTTTTTTTATTTCTTTGTTCATAATATACTTAAGCAAGTAAAGTACTTACTTTTGTCTTTTATTTTTCTGTTATTTCCAGGTACTATATGAGGATAAACGTATCTTTTTTTTCTTCTTTTACCTTTTTAACTTACCCTCAGATTAAAGCTTTTCAAATTCCCAAAGATAAGGTTGAATATATTACGGAGTAGTTCTTAATCGAAGATTTTCTTTTAACTACCGTCGTACTTTTGATGGTTAAACGAGGTATAATTTTATTCCTTTTGCACTTGCAAGCGTTTCTAAACTTACGTGTGTAGATTTATGTTACATGTGTCCGTAACTGGGTTTAGTTCATTACCTTTGATTTTAATCATGGAAACGAATAACTAAAATAAGTATGAGAGAGACTTCGTAACTGATAATTATGTTGAAAAACGAATGTATGATTGATTGATGCTATGCATGCATTGGGTTGAGAAGGAATAAATTCCACAAAATAGTATGGTATTTAGCACTAATCTTGACTTTTTGTTCCCTATTAAACGGTGCATCCCTCTTTCGATAATCCTCAATTCCTCACTTGTTTCTAATTAATCTATTGACCTACCTCTATTTAGAATTGTAACAAACTAACTACATATAGAATATAGTGTATATTTAATTAATACTATACACACTAGTACTTTGTGATGAGTATGATTAATTTGTGATATACTAATATATAACGAAAAATAGGCAATTTTAAGGAATTGAAATGCATAACGAAATTAGATAAAGAAGGGCATTTAAATCTTCTATTTTTCAAAGATTTCGAACCTTTTTTTGTCGGCTAAAAAGTTTCAACCTTTTATCTGCTTATTTCTTAAATATTTCTAGTTCTTATATTTTGTCACTGTAATATTTCTTGTTATTAGGTAATATTTGATATTCCAAAAACTGCTGCCGTAGAGACATCATATCAGAGATTGAGATTGATGCAAGACTCAGTCGTGACTTGTGAACCACGCTCCAATAGAAACAGAGCGTATTCTACACGATGAGAATATAAAACCCGCGGAGAAAACACATGTGTCTAGACATGAGACCATTCGCCGATTGTAGCGAGCAATGTCTGAAACAACGTGATTTTACTCAGCCTTATATCATCTAAAATGAGCAAGTCGAGTTACAGGCGCAGTTCTATTTATTCTTTTTATTCAAAAGTATATCTTTATTTTAGTTTGGAAAAATATAAGATTATTAAGACTTAAGAGTATAAGCTCACAAGTTAATTTGGATTGCATTTTACATCTTACAAGAAACTTTGGAAATGTTTATATGCAAAATGTGTATATATTCATTAACTTGAGATTGTATTTTACATTTTTGGCTTGTATGAATTAGAAAATTTGACTTTTTAGCCTATAAAAAGTTGACGTGGTGATATTTATTGCTAATTTGCTTCACATGAGAAGATAGAACAGTAAAGCAAAGAGAATTGCAAGTGACGTGAAATACGAGAAGGGATCGGGCTAGGTAGTAGAGTCGAAATGATGGCTGCATCATAAAAGGAAACATTTTAAAGCTGACTCCAGGTTAAATTTTGCTCCAGCCCAACACCTACAGTTAGAAAGTTATAATTATTTGAAATTATTTTGTTTTGTTGACTATATATTTTCTATATTAATCTTAAGAGAACCCATCTGAAATCACTGCAAATCACATGATGTTATTACAAATACAAGCCTAACATTTGGAAGAAGACCAATACGCAAATTATTCATGCAAACCTTTTTTTGCGCTCAGAATGATCTGTTACAACTCGATAAGATAACATGAAAAGTAAAATGTGGAATATTTGAAAAAGATCCAAACCGCGTGACCAACCCAACATATCTACACTGTTCCTATAAGCATAGAATGGGAGGCGAGATAATAAACAACAACAGGGAGAGAGAACATAAATTATCCAATGCAGTTTAGCTTGACTTCCGAAGTGTGTTGTACCTAGTGATTAATTAACAGCTGATCACTGAGTTAGAAAATATTATTGTATGGTTAGTTTAGTTCAATACTCAGAATAAAATACGACTAAAATGTAGTTCTTAAAGATTTGATTTTAATATGGGAATTTAATTTTTAATTCCAATCTTTGAATATATATAACCGGAATAAATATGGATGATTTACTATAGATACCGCGTAGATTGTATTGCGGGCTAGGACAAGGGACTGTGTGGAAGATGTTGTTGTAGGGCAAAGGACGAACGGGGGACCCCACATGTGCTTTCATGTTAAGTTACGGAGTGTGGTCCAATTCACACATGTAACCAGGGGGACCATGTATTAGGGTCATTGGGCGGCTACTACTAGGGTTTTTCGGCTCGTGTGAGAGAGGCCAAGTGTGTGAAGTTTTGATTTATATTGCTGGGTTTAGGCAGGCATGGAAAGATTTTTGGGATCCGTGAAGCATATTGTGTCCTTTTGTAGAATGATTGGATCCTTCCTATCTTCTTCTTTACCAATTGGTTTTTAAAATTCTACTGCTTCTATAACAAATTACACTTTGCCTTTGGTTAATGAAAATCAAATGAGATCAAACTATTTTATATTTGAAACCAATGTATGTCATATAGAGTATGTTGCTGCAACTCAGAGCAAGGTAATCAGAATTTATATAATGAATATAGATAAACCTTGTCAAAATGGTAAAAACCTTTTAACCTCTGTATTTTATTTGTAAAAACATTCACCAAAATATGAAACTAGATGCAATACTTTATATAGGCAGATAGTATTACTTTTTGTTTTGTATTCACGTATATAATGCTACCAATACTACTATGAACATTGTGGGATAATGATAAACTGAAGTAAATGTAGACAAGAGAGTACAAAAAGCAAGCAGAGTAGGTGAATAAATGAGATGAATTTTGGGGCAGTGAGAATTATAAAGATAAGTAAAAAATGAAAAGAAAGGATTGAAAAGAGAGCAACTGTTAGTTTTGGCTTTATACATGGTCTTCCTTATCTATCTATTTTCATACAAACTTGCAAACCCTTCCTTAAACCTCCTTCTGGACCACATCTCTATCTCTCATCTTTTTTTTTTCATTTCTTCTTTTCTAAGCATTTAATTTTTTTTTTGTGCAACCTAAGAATTTAATTTCCAGATTTCTATTATCATTACTTTAGATCTCAATCTCCAACTGAGATTCTCTGCTTTCCCTCACTAGTACAGTTGTTGTAGACTGTATTCAATTAAATTACAGTTTCGCCCTTGCAGTATCTAGATTCTCCATTTCTCAATATTCTCACCAGTCACCACAGCTAATTAGCAAAAAGAACCAAACCAATGGTTTAATTGATATAACAACAACTACCACATCTGATTAAGGGATTTGATTAAACCTACAAGTCCTGACCAAAACAAGGACTAAGGAAAAAACATAGAAGGGTTTTTTACTTGTTAAGTTAAAACTTGAAAGTAAAACATTTAGAACGAAGGGACAAGATCAGAAACAATGTTGAAATCTAGACCGTCCAATAGGTAGAGACAAATCTGAGCACCAGATATTCTGTGTCCAAGAATAGAAAGCCATTAAATAGGGCTTGTGAATTTTGTATTGTGAGAAAAAATAAGAAAACTGAATAAAAATAATTATAACAGAAGCTATTGTCCCTTTCACTTGTTAGTTGTCTTGTTCTTCAACAAGACACTGCAAGGTATAACAGGGCTGAAAGTACAATACAATTTCGTATTTGCAAATGTGACCCTATATTCTGCCATGTATTGCACTTTCTTAATCTACATTTATGGTTTTTCTTGAGAAGGCTACACTCTTGGGGAGTATGAATGAAGCACATAGCATCCATTTTCCTGGAGCCACAAGTCTAACCTTCCGCATTTTGACGTCCACGGCCACCTCTGATAGAGCAATCCGTATCCTCTGCAAAATTCAAACCCAATCACATTGTGCAAATTAGACATCAATCAATCGTTACATGATAGCATTTGGAGGGGTTTGTTTTATAAGTTTAGACCTCGTGGAAGTCGAATTCTGGATCAGCAGCCTTGGAGAATCCATAGACATGGATGGTTGGGAAAGATAAGTCTTCATCTCTGTGCCTGTCGTTGTATACTCCTCGAAATGCATCTGCTCAAGTAAAGGATTCAAGAGGCATATTCATATGACTATTTGGGTGACTTTGTGTAGAGGCATATTCAACAAACCTAGAGATTCGGCAGCATCTTTGGGTAAATTCATGACTACTTGGGTGACTCTTTGACCCTTGTCGCTCGAAAACATAGCCTTTATGAATCTTCTTCCATCCATGTTAAAGACCTAGACAAAGATAGAAGATTCAGAAAATGTACAAATGGTTTAAAGTATGAAACAAAGTGCTTAGAGTGTTTGTATAAACCTCTATTCTCTTCTCGAGCTTATTGACAACACTATTTTGCTCCATGAATTCTACAGCATGAGGGTTCAGGTCATTGGCGTATACACGTTTTACAATTCTTGCTGCAGCAAGTGCGATTGGACCCACTCCAGCGAAAACATCACCTGTCATTTAACAACAGACTAATATGAAAACCAAACACAACATCACATTGAAAAAATCTAAACCAAAACAATAATACAAATGGTGCAACTAGATATGCTTCTTATGCAACAGAACGTAGCACGATTCAAGACCAGCAATTAAGATATTTTCCAGAAACTGAAGGAACAATGCACCGGCAAGTACTTTTAGTGGGAAATTAGTGGTCCTAAATCATAAGTGGAGAGTTCTATAGAGAGCAATGTCAATATTTGTCATGGTGTACCCTCAAAGTTAGATCTAAGTAGCAAACATACAGACAACGTCATTGTGGTCGAATCCAAGCAGAAGTCTCTGTCTCTCTGTCCCAAGTTTCGAATTCCAATATCTTGCACACAGAAGAAAAAATACAAAATGAGATGTCAAGTTATGAACAAATACAACGCTAGTTACATGACACTAAGAAAACATACTTTCCAATCATCACTCAAAAGATAAACATATTTTGGTATTAAGAGAGGTTCGATAAAGAGAAAGAAGTACATACACTCTAGCTAAATCAACATGAAAGCGCAGTCCATTTTCAACAACCATAGTCACCAGGGAATGGTTTCCGGCTAAAACCTCTAGTTGCATTGTTCTGAAGTCATTGTGAATAGGATCAATCTTATTCACAACAGTCTGTATTTTTGGCTGATTCTTATCCAAAACTACCTGACAAGCAAAAGAAAATAACAAAACAGCTCACAACATTTCAATTTCTGAAGGCAGGAAATTTCTTTGTTTCAGACTTAAGCCATGTCCACTAATCACCTTAGCAATGAGCCTCTTGTAAGGTAGATGCTCGTCTCTTAGGTTGAGATGCGCTATATGCCCCACCATCTCAAATGCTGAAGGCACAATCATACCCTTTGGTAGCAAAGCTTCCAATACCTACACCAACACATACTTTTAAAGCAAACCAACTCTATCTTCCGAATCTAAAGCTAGCTATAAAGTCACATCAATTACCTCATTCATTGGCCAATAGTCATAAAACAAAGTTAGTCTGCATTTCACTAACTCGAAACTTATGCTTGAATCAGTCTTTTTAGCTTCTTCAAACAGAACCTATCAATCACAAACCATACAACTCTCTAAGATATCATAGACCAGAGAACTAACAAGACAACAGATTGATCACCTTGATAGCCTCAGGCAAGTCTTGAACATCCTCACCCGAAAACCTCTCATCCAAAAGCAACAACCTTGTCGAACCTCTCCACCTCCCTCTACTACCATACCCTTCTCCTAACAACCCCTCAAAATCTTCCACCCCTCCTCTCTCCTCCACAACCTCCACCACAGCAAACTCATTACGACTACTTCCTTTCTTAACCTTCTCCTTCCCCTCTTTCCTCTCTGTCTTCCTCCTCCTCTTAGGTCTAGAAATCTTAGCCAAGTTTCTAAATTTAAGAAACCCAGTCGAGTTAAACGTCTTAGCAAGCTGATCTCTATACAACACAGGACTCAATCTCTCCCCATCCCCTTCTGCTCTCCCTCTTATCCTCCTATCAACAGAATCAACAACACTCTCTTCTTCGTCTTCTTCACTACTCTCACGTCCCAATAGCTTCACCACGTCTTCGTCGATCTCATCCCCAGGAACCCTAGCGATGTTCCGTATCCTAGGCCAGTTAAGGAGATGGCCACGGAGACGATTCTCTAACGCGAAACAGTCTCTCGCCGGGACTCGAACCGCGGATATCTCGAAAACCCTAGTGAATTCGTCTTCGTCGAGGAGAGGATCATCCGATTCTTCGAAAGCTACGATTTTGCGTCGATGGGCGTCTCTGTCTCGACGGGTTGAAGCTAATCTAAGGTCGTTGAGGGAAGGCTTCTTACCTTTGAGAAGAGACGGGCCGTAGGGGACGGTGGAGAAGGAGCAGAGGATGAGGGTTTTAGGAGGCGTGGGATAGGGTTTATGGATGAAAAGGGCGGAGTAGGAGGATAAGAGTGGGAAAGGAAGTGAATTTGTTCGGAAAAGAGATAGCTTTGACATCATCACGTTTGATTCGGGTTTAGCTTTACTGTTGGGACAGTGAAGGTCTCATTTCCCGCGTTTGCGCATCAGAGATTTTATCGGTGAGGAGGGGAGAGATGATATCACTGTTTTGAGATTGGGACTATAGATTCGTCTTCCCACGTTCTAGTTTTGGTTTACAGCCAATGGAACGTCGTCGTTTCCAAGTGGTGAGATATCCAAAAAAAAAAAACGAGCGATGTCGCTGAGAGTAAAAACATAAACTGAAATTCAATCACAACATAATACTTTTTTTTGTAACACTTTTCTGGAACATATTTACATGATGTTCATATATATGCCTTGAATCTACTTTGATTCAGTAGTTAGTTAGTTGGGGGGTTTGGTTGTCTGGTCAGTGAATGAAATGGTTTAGAAAGGCTACTTTACCCTGGTATGAGGATCCATGGAGGAGAAGTGGAGAAGACGCTCAGCTCAGAAGGTATAATAGAATATCCCTCTTATATTAGATTGTGGTATTCTGCTTAGTTGCTTTTATTGGGTTTAAGCTCGCGAGTTAGATAACACTAGAGTTTTTAAATGCTAGATATTCTTATAGAGTTTTTGTGTGTTTTGTAGGCAATTCAGTAAACTATGGTTAATTTATTTTTGTGTTATTTGGCTTATTGCATGTATCATCTAAGTTTATGCATTATCTTTTCATGTCCGTTATACTACGATAACAGTTGAGTGTCTGTAATTTCTTCCACATATGAGGGTTTAAGGAGGAAGAGTTTATCCATATTGTGTAACTCACATTAGAATTTTCAATACCACATTCAACAACCCTCAGGACCGGCTTTGGTAAACAGAAAGACAAAAGGATTGTAAACTGTAAGAAAAAGCTCAACTCAGAACTTTTAGATAAATAAGCACGAGAAATGGTTAGAATAATATAAAGTTGAAATCAAAACATATAATAAGACCTAAAGAAAGAGTCACACATATCACTATACAAACAGTAATTCCACTAGAGAGAATGGAGTCACACAGCAAAAAATATGAGCGACAAAAAACAAACAGATTGCATTTAAAGGAAAAGTTTCCAGATTATAAGGGGATAACTCAAATCTCATCAGGCAACTTAAAACTCTGAGTACCAAAGATGTGAAGAGAAGAGTTCTGAACAAAGACGGCGACACCACATTTACTGCTGTTGAATCCATCCCAGAGCGTGAAATGAGCAGTCCCGGACACTGACTTCTTGGCTGTTACGTCTTTGACAGTGCACATCTTCTCCATCTTTCTTACAACGTAGTCATTCGACAACATTCTTCCTTCGTTCTCTCCTCTCTCACAGTCTGTCACTAGCCCCGTTTCATATAACGCCACCATTATGTCTAGCCCGTTCCCGTCTACTTTCATCCTCAAAGCTCCCGTTAGTGATACTTGCAGTGTCTCTGAGGTTGGTCTCTGGAAACTCGCCTGGTACAAAAGAGAGATAGTATAACCAATTTTAACATAAATACTGATCAAAGAAAGCCACAATGGTATGTTATCTTAACTAAAAAAAAACTTAGCTATGTAGTAGAACACACGTTTACAAGAAGAAGAGTATGAATCAAGAATTTATCATAGAATATGTTTAGTTTAGTCAGCAACTTAGCTATCACCAAAACTTGTTTATTCTATTGTCATAAGCTAAACCTATTGTGAAAACTTCATATACGTATACACTATCTTCAAGAATACATTATTGCGACCACTTGCATCTGACTCTGTGTAACTTAGAGAGCTAATCATAGTAACTTACAATGCAAGTCTCACTTGGGGAGGAATTCAAATTTCATAATATTTGTTCAGTGTATGACCAATCACTTTGAAACCACATAAACATGAGTTCTAATCCAGTCATAAACCTAATTCCTCCTAGTCCTCATCAAGAATCTGCTATTAAACCTAAATGTGTGAATCTCTGCCACCACATTCAAAGCAATCAAAGACTGTTCATCATTAAAACCAAAACATCTTAATTAGGTTTTAAAAGAAGATAATTAAACTAACCTTGAAGGCAGGAGAAGGAAACCTAGGAGCTTCCGAGATAGATTTAAGCAGAGTCTCTTCCTCGTTTTCGTTCAACTGAGATCTTCCTTGGACTACAATCTGCGGAGTGAACATCGTGTCAAGATTCAACGCCTCCACGTACCCCTTCTGCCTCACCGTCCACTGGCTTGACCCGTACGGATCCTTCCAACCCTTGTAGTCCCAGTAATCAACGTGGAAGACCAGAACCATCGCCGGAGATCCAGAACCACCGTCTTCTCCTCCTCCTCCACGGATCTGACCGTCGAAATCTCCTCGTCCGAGCCTGGACATCAGCATCTCCGCCGCCGGCGACGTTTTGCATCCCTGCGACGAGAAAAGCTGGACGAGAACGGGTCCGTCTCCGGCAGGAACGTCAGCGGAGACTGCGGCGGAGTTGTTACCGGAGTTAGGTTTACTCGTGGAGGAGGATGAGGGTTTCTTGCCGCGAAAACAGGCGAAAAGACGGCGCGACATCGGAGGAAACTGCCCGTCTCTTCGCCTCCCAAAGAGATATTTTAGAAAGAAGGGAAAAGCGGAGAAAGAAAACGAAAACAGAGAATCAAGAAAGATGTTTTTTTTTTTACCCGAAAAAAGGTTTGAGATTGTCAGCGAAGTTGGGAATCTTGAGGAGGAAGAAAAAAAAGGGGTAACACGTCGTGAGGTAAAGAGAGAAAGGCGGCAAAGTCTTCTTTACTAAATTTATTTATATTTAGATAATTTTTAGATAAAGATTTGGTGTCGAAAGCTGTAATTCTTCAATTTGTTGAATAAAAGTAATTTGGCAAATAGTTTTCGGAAGTTTTTCGTTTTGACAACTGGAAAGTTTCTTATTTTTGGCTTTGGAATTGGTATGAGGGAAGAAGGGTCAGTGACACGTCGGTTAAGACAGGTGTATGGTTGTTAGATGTCGGCAACGAACTGTCTTATTTTTGTAAAAAATTAAGTAAAAACGAAATTTCACTACTAATTAGATCAATAGATAATACACATTAATTTAAGGGAAATTGGGTCTAATATACAACATGAAAAATTAAATTCACTATATCTATACAAAATCTCTCTCTCTCTCTCTCTCCTATTTCTTCTTCCTATCTTTCTCTTCACTTCTCTCTACAAAACTAATTATTATTTTTTGGTTATTTAACAAAATTACCCTTAATTTAACAATTAGAAATCAAAAGCTTGTTGTTGCAGTGAATAGAATAGATAGTACACATTAATTTATGAGTCCAGACTTAATTAATTTTGACGTCAGTTGGAATGATAAGTTCCATTCGAAATTTCCTTGGTTTATTTGAAAAAAAACAACCAAATTTCAATTAATTTCCTAAAATATGGAGTTGAAAGTTATTTGATGAAGGAAAAAAAGAGCAACTCTATTCACATTTCCATTCGAAATTTCCTTGGTTTATCTGAATTTTTCATTAATGAAGAATTAGCTTCCAGAAGGAGGAAAACCACATATGTTTTGTGCTTCTTCTTCCTTTCACTCATTTTGGTCCTCTAATCTTGATTGTGCTTTTGTTCAATCATATCCACTCACATTTTGTTTCCTTTACAACATCCCAAATTAGCAGTGAAAATATTTTCTTTTTCTAAATATTCTTGAACTTATGTCCTGATATTTTAAATAACATACAGTTTTACAATTTCATTGACTGCTTGTGTCTGATATATGATGTTACAGTTTCGTGCTATTATTAGTCCATATAAACATAAATACCATGTTAGGTTATGTTTTTAAACACATGCTATGCGGATTAGTATGACAAGTTACCAACACTGATGATTTTGTATAGGAGATCAGATGGACTCAGCTTAATGTGTACTAAACTCTTGTATAGTTACACTCTATTATATAGCTTAATACGTGTAACTAAAAAGTTATTCTAAAAAAAATTATCCCGCCCTAATGTAGAGAAGAAAATTCAAAAAAATTGTTGGGACCAAATAAGAATACCCCTTTTTCCAAATTCAAATACAATGATTATAGCTAATGATATATGTTGTATATATATTCATATTTGAAATCGATTGCATGGTTTGTTTTGACCACATATCACCGATCCATGCAAATCCATGTGGTTGAGAATCCACACGACCAGCCAAAAAAAACAAAACAGGCTTCTTGTAAGTTCCAACAAAATCTCCACCACTATCTAGGAGCTTCATTCACATACCACCCTGTCATTTTTTTCCCCATATATACATTGCATAAACTCACTTGGTTCTCTTATATTTCTCAAGCTAAATATTCACCTTTTTTTTAAAAAAAAAGTAAAAGGATGTTAGAAGGGAAAGCAGTGATGGGTGAGACAGATATGAAGCAAACAATGAAGGAAGATGCTCTTAGTTTGGCTGCCAAAGCCCTTGATTGCTTTGATGTCACAGAACCTACTCAAATCGCCCGTTTTATCAAGAAGGTTCATAAATAAAAAGTTTATGTACATGTTTTTTCTTTCTGAAACACGTTTATGTACATGTTGTAAATGTATAATTATTAACTAAAAAACCATGAGAACCTTAGTGTTGTAAGTCATGACTAGACCTGTGTTTCTACCTACCGTCTACATATATGATGTAATTAAATTATGAAATTGAATGCTGTCACAAACTCCACCAGTAGCTTTCCCGGTCACTGATGTTAAGATATTTGATTTACATTTTCAATTTTTTTTCAGGAATTTGATAGAAAATACGGATTGGGGTGGCAGTGTATTGCGGGGACGCATTTCGGATCGTTCCTGACTCATTGTAGTGGCTGCTTCATCCATTTCTCCGTTGGCAACCTTACCATTTTACTCTTTAAGGGATCAGCTGGTGAAGTAGAGTCCGGACCAACAGTGTAGCCAGTTCAGACAATATTGTGGAAAAAATCAAGTCTATATTTGGATCTATGTAGTGTTAATTAAAAAGCATTCTAGCATTTTCACAGCCATTTCAATCGTTTCTCCAGTGTGTACTTAACATTTTTTTGTTTGTTTTGGAGTCAGAAAGAAAATAAAATAAAAAATGTTGCAACTAGTCTTTGCATTGTGATTTGGACGTTGTAAGTATACCATTTTATATCTGATTGTGATTAAGTAAAAGCAAATAGAAAACAAATGATAGCTTAAAGAAGAGAGTGACCTATTCCACACATAGGTTAAGAATTCTACTCAAGGCTGATTCTGTAAGAACATTCACAGTGTGCAAAAAGTTCTTAAAAGGACGAGTTAGTCTTAAGGTGTTCTTAAACAATAGATGTAAAATAGATCCTCCACCTTCAAGTTGATAAAAAGACAAGTATTTTTTGGAGGATACAATACTGAAGTCGTCATCAATCTTTAATTTGATTAATGTGGAATTTACATGATTAAAAGTCCTAAAGCTAATATGAGTTTTCGGTACACGAGATTATGAGAAACTAACTTCAAAAGCTTTTCTTGCACCACCAATGCCGGTGACCACCGTTTAACCGGAGCCTTGCCTTTGTCCCTCGTAGTCTTGCTTTGTAATCTTTCTTCCACTTCTCGAATCTTGACTTGAGTCTACTGAGTTCTTCTTCTGCTTGCTGCTTCGTCATTGCCATCGACTCTCTTTCCAATTCTGTTTCCACATGACGCTTCACATCTTCCTCAAATATGACTCTACGTTGATAATCTTCTACATAAATATCCTTAACATCATCATTATTCAAGCTATCACCCTTGAGCTCTTTTGTTGGAGTTCCAGGAGACATTGTGTCCTCTGACGAGTCATTACCGTGACTTGGAGTCTTGTCTGGAGTCATTATATTATATGCAGCTTCCAGACTCATCTGCAAAAGGGCACATTCCAATTTTAGGATTATAATCATAAGTATGTAAAATGCTGATAAGTATGTTTCTTTACCTGCATTGACGAGATATGTTTTTGCCATGTTTCCTCCATTAACTTCATTCTTGTCTCATTCTCTAACCATCTTTCCTCAAACCGTTGCAACTCCTCCTTTAATGCAGTGTTTTCATCGTCCTTCTGCATTATAGCTGTTTCAACTTTCTGAACTCGGCTCTGGAGATCAGCAAGAGCCAAAGGTTGGAATTGAAACTGCTCTAAAGTAAGGTCCTAAACAAGAAAGGTCATAAAGTTAGAGAGAGACACATAGTAACATACATTAGGCAAAATATTACCTTGACTTCTGAAACCTTCCTCCTTGACTTTCTTTTCGTTTTTTTCTTCTCGTGATGTGATTTTTTCTTCAGTTCCACACTGTTCTTTAACTGCTTACGAACCAACCATCTTCGTACCACTACAATAAAGAGTGCATAAATTGAAAAATCTTATCCAAGATGGGAAACACAAGGAAGATACCCTTTTTTTTACCAGATTGCAAGTGTATGACTGCATCAAGCTCTTTAGTTACTGCTGAGGAAACTTTAACCGGTGTTTTCACTACAATGTAGTTTCTCCTGGCAATTTCACCGCGGATATCTGTAACAACACAACAAGTTAGCCAAGAAATCAAAGAGAAGAAGAATAAGCATATAATGCAGTTAACATGAGACATTTGTAAAATGATTTACAAGACTGAAGTATCAATGCTGCATTCTTCATATTGTTGAAGTATTCACGGGACTTATAACCACGAAACTGCTTCTGTAATGCAATTACACCATGCAGAACATATTCTCTTCTTTCCTCAAGTAAGCCAATCTATTAAGATACAAAGATGAAAGTTTTTCTACTGTAGATAGATCATGAAACTTAACCAACATAATATATCTCTAGGTAATAATAAGAACTTACTTGCCCGGTTCTAAGATATATTTTTCTATATCCAACTTGATACATTTCAGGAGGAAGATTGAATTGCTTCATAATAGAATCTGATGTGCTAAGTGGATCCTGGGAGAGTTTTGTGTCCAGTAAGAATCCATATCTAATCCATGCACAAGTTAAAAAGACAAAAAAGCTTAGGAATAGGAGTTATTTGTAACAAGAGATCTATCAAAAGTTGAGAGACCACACCTTGTTGCAAGATCCTGATGTGTCATCCTAGTATGGTATCCTGATCTTGATATTCTAACAATCTCCAAAACTCCACAACATCTAAGTTGTTGTAGAACATGATTCTCTTCGTAAACTCCAGGAAGCTGATTTGAGTTTGGCTTTATGCATCGAATAAAATGAGGGGTGGTGTCTTCTAACTTGTTCATCAACTTGAAAAGTTGGCTCTGTAAAGCAGAAAAGTGAGTTGAATGTAAGAAAAGAAAGGTTCACAACTGCAAAATTCAAGCCTTGTTACCTTAAACTTTGTAATCACACTTTGATTCATGGATTCCGACAAGTTTGCTGGCTTTAGAGACTTGTCATGCATATTAGAAGAAAACAAGTTCAGTAATTGACATTTGCATGATGATAAAAGTTGGATAAGATCAACATGTAGTGGATCTCTGTTCTTTTCCAGGAAGCCATTTGTATCATAGAGAACCTATTAATTAAACACCATAGTGTAAATAAAACTCTCATAAGTACCCAAGGAGGTATAAGAGCTAAACAACATGCGACGTTTAAGTTGTTTTATCAACTAACCTCTCCGGCATAATGATTAATTCTGAATCCACGACCTCTTTTTTCTCCCCTGAAACAAGAGTTGGACTTCAAATGATGCTGCAGCTTGTTGGCAAACGTCGTATCAGTGGCCTTTGGGAAATTTGATTCCTCATCTAGTAGTGACACCAAACCAATGGGTTTCTGCACTACCAATCATATGTGCAATAAGACATATTTTAAAGTAAAAACATGGAAGAAAAAAAACTAGACGAGTAACCAATATAAATTACCTTCTCAATCAGATCTAGACACTCTTGATTGTCTTTGAACTCAACCTTAGTCCAATCAATTCCATCCCCTTCATATTCCTGAACAGCAAAGGTTTAACTGATAACTGTAGCTGAACTAGAAAAACACATCTACATATAGTTAAAGACTTCAGAGAAAGAAGATCACCTCTTGTTCAAGTTTAAATAGATGTCGGTTGAAATGTTGTTGGAGTCTTTCATTTGCATAGTTTATGCAAAATTGTTCAAAGCTATTATTCTGAAACAAAGGAGACTGGATCATTACACAGTCAAAAGAAATAAAGACTAACAAAACTAGAGCAAGGTTACAAACCTTAAATGACTCAAACCCATATATATCAAGGATACTAATAGATCTTCCTGTTCTTAATTTACCAACTTCAAGTGAAGTGTTTATTTGCTCAATAAGCCAGTTGAAAAGGCTGGCATAGATGATTTTTGCTAGTGAATCCCTCATATCAGTCGCCTGCACATACAGACATTTTTAACGTATAGAACTAACAACTTTTGTGAGATATATATATGGAAACTAAACAAACCTGTCGCAGTGTCAGTTTTTTAGCAATGCAATCTTTACCAGCTTGGAGCTTGCATGTAGACAAAACCACCATAAGCTCTTCTGGGTTGCATCCCATTAACATAGCTACGTTAGTCACAGCTGCAAGTAACAAGAGTGAAATTAATAAGCATCACTAGTTCAGTAATTCAACATGATAGATGATGACAAGACAATATATTCTACCTTCATCTGCTACCACGTCCACATGGTTTTCATTGTCAATCACTTCAAAAGATACATTCCCTAACCATAATACAGCTGCAAGCAGTGCAAATGCACGTTCTTGATATTCTTCAGGAATCTGAACAATGTTGAAAGCTTCCTACAACAACAAAGCAATATCTGACAAAATAAGAAATCACAAAAATTTTCGCATATTAATTTTATCCGAAACAGAGAAAGGCATAGGAAATAGAAAGAGTTACCATCAATTTGTGAAATTTCTGAGCATCATCAATGCGATCAATGGTTAAGCAGTTGCTCTGGTTCAAATAATTGTATTCACTTGCTTCTTTAAGATTCAATCTCTCTGCAAATAAAATCATATAAGGATTGGTCTACCAACTTCTAGCTTCTCAGTACCTCCAAACATATCATATGCGTTCAATGTTCTTAGATATTTCGGTTTGAAAAGTTACCTTTAAGAATTGGTGAAGCACCTGCACACAATTCATAAAAGATATGGTAGGATCTCTCCCCATTGGAAAGCTGAACTACTCTTGACTGTTCCAAAGAGACTACTTATTAGTCCATGAATTAGCTAATATGTGGAATCTGACTAAAACTTCTCAGCAACAAAATTACCTTTTCTAGAAGAACTGTGGTTATTCAGCACCAAGTAGTCACAGGAAACAAAAATACATGTGAGCTCAATATTCAAGAAAATATAACAGATAAGACAAATGTCCAAATCTTACTCACAAGTTTCAAGTTTGGCTCCGCATATCTTTCCCTTTGCATTAAAATGAATCTCCATCAGTTTCCCCTGCATCAAATCAGATCTACTATAAATCCGGACCACTTATGGATTACAGAACAAGAGTTACATTAAACTTTCAAATTTAAAGAAGAGGAATGTGATTCCATACGAATCTGCTAGAGTTATCATTTCTTGATGTTTTAGCGTTCCCAAAAGCTTCAAGTATACAGTTAGTCTTTAAGATTTCATTATCCACCCCAAAGTTGCCTCCACCAAGAGCTTCCAAATACTGCATTGCATATTTTGCTGTCTCAGTTTTCCCAGCTCCACTTTCTCCACTATGGAATGACACCATTAATCAATTACTGATATCAAATCAGAAAAAAAATTCTAAATAAAAGGCCTCGTCCTACCTTATGATGATAGATTGATTCTTCTCCTCTGTGTAAAGGAAAAAAAATCAAAATGTAAACAGCATACAATAACTGTGTAAACACCATGGAAAACTCATGAAGATGGTTGATGCTCTCACCTCTCATCATCTTATCAAAAGCTGCATCAGCCACTGCATACACATGTGGAGCAACCAAAGCCTTCTTCTGATAAGCTGATCGAATCTCGTTACCGTAAATCTGGACCTTCTTAAACGGATTCACTGCAATCAAAACTGGTCCTGCTTTACTCTAAAATAGAGTAATTAACATGAAACTGTGTCAAAAAGAATAAAACTAAAATGACAAATAAATTAAAAAACAAAATCAGATAGAAAACTAACATAAATCAAGTCTTGTGAGTATCTGATTCTGAGGTTGTAAAGAACAGAAGGTTCATTCAAATAACTAAGCTGTATAAGGTCATCAACTCCCTCCAAAATTTCTGGGTTTGCTGGGAGAATCTCTTTCATTGATACTTCCACAACCTTTAAAAGATAAACACATAATCACAAATCCATATCATATGAAAAAAATTTAAACAATTCAAAAGAACTTACTTCCGTGTTAGACAAGGCAACACAAGCCGCTTCACCAGTAGAAGATTGAATCTTCCCTAAGTGCCACTGCCCATTACCAACCCGACACCAAACACAAAGTTTCTGTAATAATCAAAACAAAGAAACAATTTAATTTAAACGCACGTACCAAAAAAAAAAAACATGTAATGTAATGTATTCAATATCATCACCGTAACTTGCGAAAGAAGTAATCTAACCTTGGTGATGAAATACTCAACGTTATTAACCCATTCAAGCTCCGCAATCTGCTCTGTTCTCTCGTTCCAGTCCTTCTCTTTTCCCTCTCCCTCCGGAGAAATCGTATCACGGAGGCTCGTCGGAAGAGATTGACGATTCGACGGCATTTGTGAAGTACGTCGAGAGGGAAGGGACGGAGACTTATCCTTCAACCTCTCGCACGCATCTTGTTGGCTAAGAGATTCCATCGTCTCCTCCGGTGTTGTTATCATCCTCGGAGACGGCGGTATAGTCATTTTTCACCGGCACATCGGAATCTGACAATGATTATAACGCAGAGAATCTTTCAATATTGCAGATATGGAAAGTTTGTCGGAAACAATTAGCACAACAACGGAAAAAATAAAACTGAAAAACAAAAAAAAGTAATTACAAAACCTTTTTGCCAACGAGAAGAACAATATTAGAGAGAGAGAAGAGGAAGAGAGGGAGAGAGAGAGATTCCAGAGAGAAAGAATTTTGAAAAACCAGCGAGGCGCAACGATGAAGGAAGAAATATAATTTTGTTCTTAAGCGAATAAAAAGTCAGCTAATGGGCTTTAAAGAGAAAACTATAGGGCCCAATAAAGGGACCCGAATATTAGTAAATTGACCCCCCCCAACAATATAAGTTATATAATCTCAAATTTCGTTTTGTTCCGTCTTTTTTCTCGTCTGCCCTAGCCGAGAAACCAAAAATCGGCGGCATGACGAAGAGCAGGAACAAGAAGAATAGAGACGACGCCGTTTCCATGGACGTTTCTGAAACTAAGAGCGTCTCTGAATCTGCTCCTCAAGGTGAAAAATCACGTCTTTACTTATTATTACTCGTTTCTTCGACTTCCTGAAGATTTTCAGCTGTTTAATTTTTTAATCTTTATTCTTTAATTTCGTTAGCTATGGACACTTCGGAGACCGGAGACGCGAAACTAGCTGCTCGTACACGTAGCCTGTAAGTGTTCACAACCTAATCAATTATAAGCTCAAATTTGAAATTTCATTAGTTTTGTACTTAAATCGAATAAAACATTATTAGGCCATTGTTTGGTTTAATATAAGTCTTTGATTGGGTCTAGAAGGTAACACTTATGCAAGTTGTTGAATGAGACAATATTTTCTTTACCATTTGTTACGTTCCTCGAGTGTAAGGCATGAAACAAATAAATTTAATATACGCCGTAAAACTTTTGATGTTTTCTTTTGACCTCCTCGCTACCTTTTGTTTAATTCTTGATGATTACTTGTTTTCTAAAGGACAAGCGCGAAGAAAGGAAAACAGATGAAGAGAACGAAGAACGCAAGGAAGAAGAAAGCTATGGCTAAAGCTATAGCGTTGGATGAAAAGTATGAAGCGAAAGCTTCAAAGGACGTTACCAAAAAACAGAGAACTCTTTCTGCCAAGAAATTGTATGAATGATTCTTTTTTTTTATTTGGTTTCAAAAGTTTTGAAGGTTGTGGTTAATCTATTTTTGGTTTTGTTGAGGATCATGCTTATCTTAACAAAGGAGTTTGTACTTCTCATTCAGTTACAGAAATTTATAGTTTATGGATTTATTTTAGGGTCTCTTTATTTTATGGGAATGTTACTAACCAATGACCATGACTGATGCTTTTAGTAAATTCCCATCTTTCTAAAATAACTAGATACAAAGGAATGTCCAAAACATTACAAGTCGTAAATGAGGGACCATTACTTTAAACATCAAACAAACATCAAAATGTAACAATATATGCTACGGATGTGTATTTTCATCTTACTCCTGTATCCATAAGGAGCTCTTTGCCCAAGATTGTTCCTTTGCTCGGTTTACTGGATTATGTGCTATAACGTCTTGGTTAATATAGCTTCTATGTCTACAACAGTTGTTGAGAAACCTTTTCCTGCAAAATCAAAACACCTTCTCATCATAGATGATACTGTAAATGCAAGTCTATTAAAACAACATTGACATGCTTTATCACAATGCGGGGATAGCTCAGTTGGGAGAGCGTCAGACTGAAGATCTGAAGGTCGCGGTTAAATTAAGGGACTGAAGCTCAAATGAGCGAGAAATACCTTTGAAATTTAATACATTATTAAAGCAAAACAGTGATTATGGTCAATAGGGGTGGGCGTTCGGGTTCGGGTCGGGTATTTCGGTATTAGGGTTTAGAACCCGTTCGGGTATTTTTACATATCGGGTCGGGTTCGGATATTTTTAGTTCGGGTTCGGTTATTTCGGGTCGGGTTCGGATATTTAGATTTTGGAAGAAAAATTTTAAATTCTTTATTAGTTAAGTTTTATGTATTTAAAATTTAACTATTAACTTAACTGTTTTTAAAATGTTCAATAAGTTAGACAACTAATAAGTTTGAAAAAAAATTATTGAAAATAAAAGTCATTATTTTGGTTGTTATTTTCGAATTTTGAATGCAAATTTTGTTTAAAGTATGAAATAAGAAGCTTAATATGTATTTTAAATAAGTAACAAATCACTTTCTTTTTACAATTATATGTATATTATCTGATATTAAACTATTTATAACATTAATATAAATAGTTTTAATAAAATGAGACAAAATAAACTAGGAATAAATAGGTATATATACATATGTTCGGTTATCTTCGGATACCCGTTCGGGTTCGGGTATTATCGGTTCGGGTTCGGATATCCAAACTCTCCTAACTCAATACCCGTTCGGGTATTTTGGTACTTCGGTTCGGATTTCGGTTCAGATATTTCGGGTCGGGTTCGGGTACGAGTTCGGATATCGGATAAAGTGCCCACCCCTAATGGTCAATGTGGATCCGCAGCTACAAACTACATTTGGATAACTGTCGCACATTTCGAGGTTCAGTTCATGTTTTTTAATCTATCCACAAAAGTTGATGGAATCTTGGGAGGCACCAGATTTCCAAAACCCGGCTAAGCTTGGAATTGTGTTGCCAGTGGTTGGTGGGTGAGGATGACTTGAGGACATCTTCTCTACCCTCTTATGAATGTAAGACCTGCATTTTTACCGGTGTAAATCAAGCAAGAAACCGAACATACACTTAGTACCGGTCCTGGGACTCTGGGAGGAAGCGGAAGAAGCACCAGCTTCCAGCTTTTTTAAAGACAAGTAAAATATGGGTCCTTAGTTTTACAAAGTTTTCATTAGTTGAACTCGCAAACTCATTAGTAGTACGGAAGTTTCAGTTCAAGGGTTTAAACTTCCACATCAACAATCTTTTTATTTTATTTTTCTTAAATTATTTCGACCCAAATAGTTTTTAAAATATGGTCCAAATATTTTCTACAAGTTTCATAGCCGGACATGCATGCACTGTTAGGTTTGGATTGCATTCGTGGGGCGTCTTCTGGATATGGAATCATTTGCAGTAGCAGGAAGTGAACTTCTCTAAGAGAAGCAAAGTTCATAAGTTCTTATGAAGACTATTATCATTATTACATCAACAAGTCTCATCATTTACACGCTAAATATTGAGATTTCTAAAAACAATAAACTCAAAATTGGATGAGAAATTGTCTATTAATAATCTTGAATAATCATTTATTTTTCTCATGTGAGCATCAACGTATTGCTGGCTATTACATTTTAGGCCCGTAAAATTAGATCAGAACTAATTCCAGGACTTTCGCTTTCTGGAATCTTAAGCCTAACCAAATCAGTTAAGGCCCATTAGAATTTCCTATTTATTTACATAATTGCCACCCTACCCTCTCAAGGGATTTTTTACCTTTTACCTGTTTACCATATGGGTGGGGGTCACGAATTACATTAACTTATTACCTAAACTCGTATATTTGACCCGAAAGGCCGAACCCACTCGAACTGTACCCAAAGCTCTGAGTCAACTCGCTCGTGTTCTGCTGCTGATCCTTACACCAGCTCTCCGCCTCACCTTCCGCCGCTCGCAGCGCGTCGTAACCACCGTAACTCAATACTCCGTTGGTCGGAGCTAGCTCCGGTATGGGATTAAGACCTGCTAAGCTAGCCCAATCGAAGTTACCGTTGAGAATCGTCCTGAGCGAATTCATCCGAGGAAGATTAAAATACTGATCTTTCATCTCCGGGAACGAATCAATAACGTCGTCGAGCTGAGACGAACAAGACGACGGCGACCCGTTTGTGCTTTGGTCTTCAAGGCTAGCTTGTTCTGGAGAAACAACAGCTTGTCTCTGAGATCCCGACATCTTCTTGTAGATTCGACATAACACCCAATCATCCAACTGTAAGAAAAACTAAGTTAGCGATTTGATTTTCGATTTTTTTTATTTATAATTTTCACTCATGTGTTGTTTAGTTATTAGTACCTTGGAGCTTCCGTGGCTACGAGAATGCTCGATAAGTCGATACTCGTGCATAATCCAGTTTGTTTTGGTGCCTTTTGGAGCTTTTCCGGCGTAGAAAACCAAAGCTTTTTTAATCCCGACTCGGTGACCATCCGACGTGATGACTTTGTCAGTACCCGTTGCCTTCCAATAACCCGACCCGGCTACTCTATTGGGTCTTGACCCGTTCGGATATTTCCGGTCTCTCGGGCTAAAGAAGTACCATTCCTTCTCTCCAAACAAAGCCTTATCTGCGCGCGCACACACAACAGAACACCAAAAAGATAAGGAACTTTACATTAATAGTCTCGTAAAGTTTTTACAAAGTAGAAGTGAAGAATGGGCAGAAGGCTTGCTTCTGGTATGATTCTTGGTCCCCGATTGGTTGTCTGAAAGATGCTTTGAGAGATAGAGGTTATATTGACTTGGGTATCTCTGTAAACGCGAAGGTGGTTGATTGTAGAAGGCATAAAAAGAGAAATCACCGCTTAGCTATTCTGAATAGTGTAGAAAAGGAGATTGAGAACTATAAAGCTAATTTTACGGAAGAGGAAGATGTCTCCAAATGGATGAATAGTAAAGGAGTGTATAAGAATTTTTTCTCAGCTAAAGAGACGTGGCTTGTTATTCGTGAGAGTAACTTGAATTGTTATTGGTACAAGATGGTATGGTTCAAGCACTACACCCCTAAATACGCCTTCATGTTGTGGACTGCATTACGTGGTAAGCTTCCTACGGGGGAAAGAATGAGAAGCTGGAATGGAGATACAAGAATTGATTGTGTGTTCTGTCAGGTTCCACTTGAGACTACTGCACATCTCTTTTTTGAATGCCCATATTCTTCACAGATATGGGATTCTCTGATGAGAGGTGTTCTTGGAAATCAGTTCACTACAAACTGGCAAGAAGTTATTGAGTTGGCGCTTGATCATACAATGGGTAAAGTAAAACTCTTCACGCTGAGATACATTCTGCAATCTACGGTTCATACAATATGGAGAGAGAGAAATAAGAGGAGACATGGTGAACCTTCCTCCTCTACAACGTTATTGATCAAACTGATCGATAAAAATTTGAGAAATAAGTACACAATTATTAAGAGGAAAGGTGATAAAGAGCTAGAAAGTGGTATGGGATTCTGGTTTGGTTCGAGATGAAGTGAAGTGTGGAGAATGGAAGTATCTTTGGCTTGATGCAAGTTGGGTTCCAGTAGGAGTGAGGGCTGGCTATTTAGTAGGAGTGAGAGCTAAATAGACTTGTGTTGAGGTTGGTTCCAGTAGGAGTGAGAGCTGGTATACTCAGTAGGAGTGAGAGCTGAGTATAATTGTTATGGATGTTGGAAGAAGGTAAAAGGCGAGGGAAAATAAGCTGTTGAGTCTTCTTCAAGTTTTCTTTTTAAAAAACTCTAGTTCTTCTGCTTTTGATTAAAACAGATAGGAAAAGATACACATAGTTGTATTGCAATGTATTTTTTCTTTTGAATTAAATTTAACATTCAATTCAAAAAAAAAAAAAAAAAAAATAGTCTCGTAGTTTTATTTTTTCTCAAAATTAAACCCAAAGTTACGACTGTTATAAATAACACCCTACGAAAAATTTAATTGTTGCTTACTTGGCAAATCCCAAGGATCGAACTTGTAGAGATCAATATCTCCGATGATCTGGAGAGAGAAATGATAGCCTGCTACTTTCCGACAGAGATACTGAACAAGAAGCTCTTCATCTGTCGGGTAGAAACGAAAACCCGGAGGTAAGCTCAATTGGGCTAACGGATCCTTCTCTCTAACACCCATTCTCTTCTTTACTTTGATTTCGATTCTTCAGCTGTTATCAAGAATAATATGTTTATGTTCGTCGATCTCTTTCGGACAACAATGCAAGTAGCTGCTGCTTTATATAGGCTGGCGTAAAAGGCAAAGGCTCTTCAAGGATAAGTACGGTCACCTTTGTCTTACTGTTGTAAAATCTTAACAGGATCTTCTTTGTGGACCATTTGGACCATTGACATACTGCCACGTTTATGAAACTGCCGACCTTGTCAGTGAGCTGTAACATTTTTTTTCGAGCGAGATTAATGTGCGGAATGTTTTCGTGAGAACATTAGAAGTAATTTATTTTTCTTGTTTCATTCGTGACATTTAAACTTTCCATATAGTTTACTGTGCACATCCTCTAACTAGTTATAGTAACATCACCAAAGCTTTCAAAGTCAATTATTCGATTATATATGTTAAGTTGCCGTTCGGGTTTATGAACCGTCGTCAGGGATAGAGGAAATAAATCAACATGTGTGAAGCCAGTTGTCCTTTCTTCTAGAATTCTGAAAAAGCCTAACAACGATGTGTATCTATCATATTTGTGTCCAAATAATTAAGATTAGTTCGATTTATCTTTTCGCAAAGCATTCACTACGTTGCAGTCGGGAAAAGAAAAGGAAGAAGCACTAACTGTTCGACAGATAAAAATCTGTTGAGCAGGCTTTAGACATGCGTGGAAGGCAATGTCCTGCTCGTGTGAAATGTACACGTGTTGGGAGAGTTAGGCAAGCCTTGAATGAAAGAGTCAAACTAGACAAAAAAATTATGAATAAAAGATTACTATAAAGGACAGAAAACTATTGAATCAGTGTGCAAACTACAAAAGTTCTAACTATAAAAATAGAAAGGCTAGGTTAATTTGAGACACGTATATATGATTTAAGAAAACTAATGAAATATAATGACAAAATATGATACATCAGAGATTGTCTAATCAATGTAGACGACATAATTTCACTATTAATTTAAATCTGATTAATTTTGTTCCTACGCCTGGTTAATTTTTTATCGTATAAATCTTTTTATTGTTAAAATTATTATAGAAACTTCAAACAACAGAATGGAGTTTTTGAATGTTAACCTCAGTTCCCATAAGAGTATATGTTTTCTTCTATATATTTCCATACTCAAATGAAAAGAGTAGTTAGGCTTTCTTTCACTCAAGAAATACTATAAATGGCCTTAGAAGTTGACAAGTTTAAACAATAGACCATGCTGGATAGTTCACAAGCCTTAATATATTGATTTGTTTTTTTTATTCTTCTTCTTCTTCTTGATAATTCTTTTCTCTTTTAGATTCTAATGGACGTGGAGAATTCTTGTTCAAAGAGAAGACATGCTCACACGTTTATTTTATAAGAAAATAATTTTGAACATTAACAAAGATACGACAAGTTGGTTCAACGATTTGCATAACTGCTAAATGTGTTGGTTAGGTACTCTGCGATCGCTATTCAGTTAGCGTATAATATTCTTTAATCTGGATAAAAGGTCCAAATTAAAAAAAAAGATATATATGATATGGATTTGGAGGCCGTGAGCTAAAGAAAAAACTTAGTGATATGTCTTTCGAGGCAATGAGGAAAACAACCTCCACACAAACTTTGAAATTGCCGCTGCCGAGCAAGGGATGCCATCTTCAGCGAACAAGCTCTAGAAGAGGGATGCGGTTGGCTCTACTCCCACCTTGAAGCACTCTGCTTTTTGTATATCTCTTGTATTAACTTATTTATTTTCTTAATATAAGATCATCTTAAAGAAAGCTTAAGAAAATTCTAGACAAAAAGATTCTTTGGTAAAAAAAGAAAATTTCTTTTAATTAAGTAATAAATATTTAAAGTCATAATATTATTGAATTTTAAAAGGCTTTACCATACATGGAAGCATTTAATAAATAATGAGTTGTACACGTATATACGTACATAGTGCCAGTCTCTAAAGTATGCTTTTCTTTGTGAAGTTACATTTTTTGTTAAAGCTTTAAAGGAGAAAAGGTGAGGACCGTGAGGTGATCACGAAGGTCTTTTTTTCTAAAAGAAAATTAAAAAGGCATGATGCTTTCTAAATGCATCGGTTTATGGAGCCTACATGTGTGCATAATTAATTCAAACCCACTTGTAATAGATATGCGGAATTGGTGGCTATTTCATTGGTGGCTATTTCATTCTGAAATTTAGGCTCATGTCATGATTCTTTGGATATCTCTAACTCAACTCCATTTTATATTTTAAAATGAAATAAAACTGATTATAGAATAAAAAATATTCTAATTCCACTTCTTTTGTTACTCCATATTAAGATTTATTCCATAAATAAAATAATGTATTTTTTCTTTGTTCACTGCTCCGTTATAGAATTAGAAATATAGTAAAATTAGACATTTTTACTTCATAATCACTTTTATTTTATTTTAGAGGAAAAAAATAGAGTTTTACATCGGAGATACTTACGGTTTGTCATCTTTTTGTCTAGATTAGTATGTAGATAGTTTTTAATTCAGCACAATCTTTCAACAATTCGAACCTCAATATATAGTTGTTATAAATAAATTGAAACAAATTTAAATATAAATTTGTAGACAATTCTTTGAAGACATTATTTCTCTAAATGATACTGTTTGAAGTCCATAGTATATTTACTTTGCACCACAGATGCATCAGCTAGCATTTCGAATTTAGAAAACGCGTGAGGTCATATACCTTTACATGTTCGAACAATTACAACGTGTAAAGTGTGTTGGACTTGAACGTATAACCGCTAAGCAAACATTAAATTGCTTTAAACTTTCCTTTTAAACACACACAGAACATGTTCTTCACATTAGATTCTGATATAACTCTCTTTATTGAGATTTGACTTATCAGAGGACCACTTGAGCAGGACCAAAACATCAAAAGAGGCCAAAGTATTTTGAAACATATAGTTCATCATAAATTTCATCTTAAATAGATTATACTAAAGTGGGGTTAAAAAAAAGATTATACTAAAGATTCTAACGAAAAAAAAAATGCAAGAAGAACTTATTTGTGTTATACATTCGATCTTACTCAAAAAATGCTAAAACCCAAAAAAGAAAAGCGGGAGATGATACCTAAGTATTAGCCAGCCTTGGTCTTACCAATTCTCATCAACGCAATATAGGCAACAACTCTATAGCCAACGAGCATCACAACCAACGCAAAGGAAGAGGCCAATCCACTATTTAACCCTATAAGCTTAATACCTTCAAAATCACCAACATGACACTTCGATTTCCCATTTTCACCACAAGGATACCACTCATTCTCTGTGTACTGACCCAATATCATTAGCTTATAGGTATAGTAACTTATCGATATGTATTTCATCCAAGCGATGAACACTGGGACATGTCGAACGTAGTATCCCCCTGCTAACAGAAACGTGAGCATTATAACTGACCCGAGTGTCGTGGCTGTCTTCTGGTCCATCACTAGGGCACCTAGGGCTAGTCCTAGCCCACCAGAGACAAGGACGTGGACGAGGAGGATCAGAAGGGTCACAAAGAAGTTTGCAGGTTTAGGGTTTAAACCAGCCATCCAATATGTGATTATGAGAAAAATGGTTGGTAGAATAAGCTCCATTGGGAGATCCCCAACAATTCTTGACATGAAGTAAGACGAGAGCCTGTACATCCCCGAGGAACGTTCTTTCTCAAGCATTCTTCTCTCTTCAGGAAACGTGAAGATTTGTTGGAAGAGAGGGAAGAATGCCCAGAAGGATGACACAAAGAACAATAACCCTATCTGCAACAATAAACCACAAGTAATTACATCATACATATGCATATACACAATGACACAAATAGACCCCAAAAATATATATTATATATTTATATATTTTTAAAAAAATATTTAAATTTTGATATCGAGCTAAATACCTGATCTTGTAAGTGAGAAAGATCCGTTTTCCACCAAAGGAGGCCACATAAAAAAGACACGACAAGAACCTGACCAATCTTTAGGCCAGAGAAAGAATCGTGTCGCCTTTCCTTAAGACCTCTCTCCAAGAGAACACAAAATTGCTGCCACCAAGTCGTTGGCCAGTCTCCAAAATGCTTGGAATCTCCAAGATTCTCTATTGATTGGGTACAGTGACCATCCTGTCCTTTAAGATCATTGATAACATTGTCCAACAAAGTTGTCTTGTAAACCGCAACTAGAGATTCCTTCAAAACCTCAGGTCTTTGGAACTCATCTGATCCAACACCTATAAATATATATAACATGTCCATGTTTTGATCTTAGTTTCAACAAAGAGACAATATGGATGATTACCTGAAATCAGAATGAGAGACTAACCGTTTGCGATATCCAAGAGAAAATCTGATGGATTAATCCTTTCAACGGATGGAGAATATCCAACGCTAGCAAAATAATCCATAGCGTTGGATCCAAGCCCGAAGTAGATAGGGTTACCTTCTGATAAGAGAAGAATCTTATCAAACATATAAAACAACCTACTAGAAGGTTGATGAATTGTTGTCACGACCGTTCTTCCACCACGAGCCAGCTCCCACAAAATAGACACAATCCTCTGAGCCGTGGTTGAGTCAAGACCAGAAGTAGGCTCGTCAAGAAATAGTAAACTAGGGTTTATAAGAATCTCTTGCCCTATGCTGACCCTTTTCCTCTCACCACCCGAAACACCTCTCAAGAAAGGTTCTCCAATGATAGTATTCTTACATCTATCTAGACCTAACTCAGTCACGACCGCCTCAGCTTGTTTGATCTTGTCTTGTTTTGTAAGAGAATTTGGAAGGCGGAGAAGGGCAGTGAAGACTAACGTTTCCGTGACAGTCAAGTGAGGGTAAAGAGCATCGTCTTGAGTCACGAAACCTGTGGCTCGCTTCACGCCTTTAGAGAATGGCTTGTTGTTGTAGGATATGTTTCCTGTGAGCTTCCCTTTCCCTTCACTAACTCGTCCTCCTAAAGCCGTCAACAAGCTGGTTTTGCCACTTCCCGAGGGACCGAGCATAGCTAGGATCTCTCCCGGTTTGACGATCCCGTTTATGCCCTTCAAGATGGTCATCTCTTCGGTTTTGACTTTGGTTTGACTCAGCCAGCTCTTTGGTTCCTTCACCTCCACCGTGTACACAACATTCTCAAACTGCTCCACAACATCAAGAACAAAATTGAATCAGCATATCTGTTTTATTAAAGACACATAAAACTTGCTACGGATCTAATAATTATATGAAAATATTCGTATAGATGAAATACTTGTAGATACACTGACACATTAAAAACTTCTAACCTAATGAACCATTGTGCGTTCTCCATATATCATAAGTTTAAAAAATCTGCAAACACTCATATAGTATTATTTATCAAGGAATAAATAGATTTATATACCTTTAAAGTAATAGGAAGATTAGCCTTTTTGAAAATTGAAAAAGGAAGGGTTTGATCATCGTTGTTATTCTCGATCTGGCCTTCAACATCCATAGTAACCTCTTGGTTCTCCATTCCCAAAATTGAGCTATGTATAAACCCTTACTCACAGGTTACTAATTAAGGATTAAAGCTGGATTAAAATATTCTTCTCCTGATTATTAAGAAACTTGTTTGGTAAATCTGAATCGAGAGGAGAGAAATTTTGGATGAAGTATTTGATTTTGTTGGCTCTAGGAGTTCTAGAGTCGTAAGGTAACTTGTAACTCTTTTATTTAGCTAATAAAGAGATATTAGGTTTCACGTAAGGAAAGTGAGAGGGTTTTACGGATATATAGAAGAAATATTCTTAGAAAAAATCTTCTGTTACTAAGCATGCTTTTAGAGTGGGATGTTTGTTTCGATCCTTTGGAAAAAATAATTAAATATATAATTATACAGGGAATCGCTATGCTTTTCTTATGTTTTTCTTTAACTAAAATAAATCATAAAAATCTTAATATGATTTGATAATTACATTAATGTTAAATACTAGTATTTTAAACCTCTTTAATAATAAAAATTACAAACCTTATATTTTTAAATAAATAAATATTTTACAATAGCATTTTTACATATATTTCTCATAAATAAATAAAATAGGGAAATAGCGCAAGGAAATCTTTTCTTCCAAAATAATTAATTAAAAATATTATATTATTCGATAAATAAAATAAAGAATGTAAGAAAAATGGTGAAGTGCATAAATTATTTTCTTTGATACAAACATATCTGTTCTTTTGTTGTGGATGCATTTATAAATGCTATTGAATCCACATGGAAACGTATATTTATATGATAAGTTTTTTTTTAATATGATAAGTTATCGTACAGGAACTTTCAAATACTTGGTATATTATACTTATATACAAAACGTTCAGATATTTGGATTTTCTATCAGTTAAATTATACTTATGTTAATTACTGAACTAAATTTCCTTAAGAAAGTCAACATCATGGGAAATGTGTTCGTATTGAGTCCATTGAGAGAATGAGAGTAACATTTCTTTATGAAAGCTTAATTATTAGTGCTAACCTTTTCGATTGAATGGAGAGGCCTAAACCTGCATTTTCTTTACTCGAGAATAGATTCAATCTGTATGGAAACTAAGTAATTTAGGTAGTTTCTCTTACAATTGTTGCACTTTGGTTGGATTTAACTCTCTCATTGCATTGGAGTGCATGCTATACATTGTCTGCGGTTCGTCTATCTTTATCTTTCTACTATCCTTTGTACACACGAGCAGTTGACACCGTTAGGTACGCATCATATTACTCTTTCTTTCAAGCTCCTAGCCTCCTACTCTCATTTTATTTATTTTGCATATATACTCAAGAAAAGAAAAAATATATCAAATAAGAGCAAGCAAGAAAAATGTATAATAAACAAAAGAGCTTTTTGACAAAAGATAAAATAAAAGAGTTTTACTAGCGCTTGATTTTGGGAGATAATTATTAAGAACATCTAATATCGTAGATCAAACTTACTATTATCAGCTTTATAAATTAAAACCAAATTATTATCATCTTTCATAGTTGGACTCAGATTTACATATCATAAAAATTAAGTTTCCATGTATAAAATATTTATATGATTCAAGCTTAAAATTTTAAACATCGTAATAAATTTATTTCTGTATTTTGTATTAATACAAAACCAAGCGGACGTAGGATTGTCAACCCATCTTAAAACAAACACATATTAATTTATGAACAGAAATTTTTTTGTGTCTTTAACTATCTTGAACCTCTAAACCTCCAACCAATAATCCAGTCTTTACATTAATTGTGGTTCTATGAAAATCACTATATTTTGTAAAATATTAGTACTCCCTGTGTTTCAATTTAGTTATCGTGGTAAAATAAAAATTTTGTTTCACAATAAGTGTCATTTTATTATTTCACTACAAAATTATTAATTTTATATAATATTTTATTTTTATTTATTAAAATGTGATTAGATTAATATGTAATGATATTGTTTTAATAACATGTAAAATTTTTAAAAAAAAAATTTGTGTGCACAAACATAAAACATAGATAACTGAAAGTTTTACACAGAGGATCTAGAAACTTTGTTATCAAATATATTAACTAGCAAACTTGCAGTTTAAACATGTGGTACTCCTTTCATGTGAAGGACAGTTTTCAAAAACAAAACCTAAGTACAACTATCTGAT
>CAKOAT010086265.1:558516-588527 GCA_932364175.1 Eruca vesicaria subsp. sativa
ATATCCGGAAAAACGGATATCCGGAAAATAAATAGATATTTGCGGATATTTACGAATATTTACGGATATCTCATCCATTTTAATTAGTACAAATAATCTTAAGATTTTGATACAAATTTGCTTTGCAAAAATATTTTTTGCATGATATATAAAATAAAACTTAAAAGAACTAGTGAATTTATAGATTTTGTAATTTTTTTAAAGTTTAAGTTACAATTATAATAACACAAAATTTAAGAAAAAAATATAATTGTCAAAAATATCCTATCTCTTTTTATGCAATACTTTTATATAAGTAATCATTTGAATAGAATTGTTCAAAATCATGTGCTAAAATAATAGTTATATAATTTTATACAATTAAAATTTTAAATATAATCATAATATACATATATTTATATATTTACGGATCGGATCGGATATCCGCTTTCCAAAATTTTAATATTTGTGATTTGTTTCGATTTTAACGGATATTGAATTTTAGTATTTGCTTTGATTCGAAAGTTTACGGATATCCGGAATTTTCGGATCGAATCGAAACGAATAACGGATCGAATCAAATATAACGGATAAAATGCCCAGCCCTAATCTGATATTATTTAGAGACTCTCGAAACACTTCTCTGATGACCGTTAGCTGAGACAACTTTCGGTGGTTGCAACCTCCAAATGAAATCAAGAAAACGGTCCAAAACTTTTGTGGCCACTCTCCTCTAAAGTTTTACTTATCCGTCACAAAAATATTCTACCATAAATGTCCTCACATATGGAGTTTACTACCGAAAACATTAGGGAAATGCAAAAGGAAAACAAGTAAAAAAAATGATTGCAGAGACGGGGATGCTGATGGTAGGCATTCTGGGACTATGGGCGCGACTTGTTCGGCAGCCACTTCTTGAATTCACCGGAGAAATTATTCAAGTTGCCTCCGAAGTCGTGTCTAGGATTAGTGTCCCAGATACAGCTTCCTATGTTCCTCTTTCTTCTAGTACTAACAACTCTTCTCCTTCCATCTCCAGAAGAAGGTGATATGAAAATGTATATATAGATGACAATATGCTATATTAAGAAATTCAGGGATGCAGATATAGGTTTTGCTTTCCATATTTGTAGGTTCTCAACTATATATGTGTACTTATTTTGATACGTTAAATTATTGATCTGAAATTGTTACTTACAAGAGTTTGAAGAATGCTAAGTAATCATACTCATTATTTCAAACTCTACTAACTCTTGTAGAATGTAGAGTCTCGTGTTTCTCTATCTACAACAACTGAAAGCTCAAACACAATGATTAATGATCAAATGTTTACCAACCGTAGACCTTATATAATGAGAACGTGACATCAGCCGAGAAAGTGTTATCGGAATTTTAAGCTAAGGGGGTTTATAAAAGCGAACGGTCCACTAGACTACTTTATAGATCCAGGGAATAACTTGATAGGCAAGTTTTTCATAAAAGTACTTCAGATAGAAGAATGCTTTTTTTCTTTGCACTTCAAAGCCCAAACAATAGGTTTGCTACGGGCTAATCCGTTCGTGTTGTTTGATGAGCCTTTAAGTTTTCTAAGATCAAGTAACCAATTAATGATAATTACATTCCTAATCTAGTGAGATTTTCGTTATTTTCTCTGTTTTCAAACCAGCTAAACCCAAGGTAACTGAACCAAAATAGCATCTAATTAACAACTTGACTTCACATTGTAAGTCATATGGTTCAATGTTTCTTTTATAAACATTTAATCCCATATAACTTTCAATGTCTTTTCATAAACTACATAATTCACAAACAACAACCAAAATTTAGTGATCATTATCCACATTTGTGACTAATCGCTACTTAATGCCAACTCTCTTAATTATTGTGATCATCTTTTGGAATACAAAAAATATATTTTGGAGCGACAGAGAAAACAGAAGTTTTATTTATTTTAATGTCAGAAATGTGTAAGCAGTTAACTTATTTATTCAGGTAATGAGAATGTTACGAAGTATCCAGAAAAAAAAAATTAAATCTTCAGTTCTCGATATCCTTTGACAAGAAGTATAAGAAGACAAGTAGATACAATTGATCAATCACGTGACCCACATAAATAATAATCATAATAATACCTAATAACTTCTTGTATAATTATTACAAACAGAACTTCCCTATGACTATTCTTGAATTGGTTCCAACAAGTAGTTTATACCTTTTGGTCATAGTCTTGTGATATCATTAATAAAGCATCTGTTCTAACCACCTCTTGAAGTTTCTCGGTGATTAGCCACTTTACCATCATTAATGATTTATACTGTCCAACCTTATACACACCATTTATCCAACAAAACAATAATTAAGATTGTATGATTTCATGCTTTAAACAATCAATATTCACAAGTATAACTGAATTGTGGACTATAGGCTTTTAGACTGTTGTACCAAATATAAAAATATTATTAAATAATTGTCGTTTTAAGATTGTAAATTAAGAACATATTTAAATTTTATATTTTCTAGACTAAAACATCATTAATTTTTCTAACTTTAATTCAACCAATAATAAAATATATTGTATTATATTATATCATTGGTTATATAATATTAATTATTAATAAATTTTATTTAGAAACTTAAAAATGTTAATTTATTTTGGTACAAAAGCATTTTTCTAAAATATCGAGTATTAAAAAGAGAATTTGTATCCTATACACACAGCTTTCTCCGTAATTAAGTCAATGCTTCAAATCTCCCCTCCACAATGGTACATGCATTGTTAGAGAACAAACTTGTCCATCATGTGTATTTTGCTAATTTCATTATTATTTGGGGGTTTCAAGCCAATTTACTCTATTAAAAAACGGACGAAGTATATTTTGGAGAAATAATTTAGTTTTATCAGCCTAGTGAGTGGTGGTTGTCGTGTTAGCATCGAAATCACATATCGTAATGCCACCATCCATGGTAAGATAATTAATTTTGCATCACTTTATATTTTTTTCATGTAAACAGGATACACGATTCATCAATATACAATAACTGATCCTGAAGATTCGGTTTTTTTTTTTTTGCAATTTATTTATAAGAACTTTAAGTATCTGGGCAAACACTACTACTTGATCACTATCTTCTGCACCAAGTCCGAATCATTCATCTCACATGGTTTGATATATCTATTAAATAATTGTGTAACTCGATTGTCTCCCCTCCAAGCTAAGAAATATAAGAAATATAGTAAACATCACATAAAATTTATGCCACAATCATTTTTGTCATATAATTTCGATTATAATGTTTATCTAGGTAACTGTTACTGTCATCTGTCTCTCTTATTATCCAACTTTTGACAAATTTGAGTGATCTAACATGTCAACTAACACTTTCATCTCCAACAAAACACTTGTTTATTCAAATTATTATACATTTTCTATTATCATTTAGTAGCAACTTGCACTGTTTTCTTATTATCACCATTCACCACTAGTAATAAAAAAGTTGGATCTTGGTTGAAACTTGTAAGGAACAAACACTCCTACGTACCAAACTTCGATGCCTTGTAGTTTGGCTAGTTGAAAAGATTCTCTTTGGAAATATGACTCTAATTTAGTCGCCGGTGTCTCAAAGTTAGAGCAAAGTAGACATGTATTGGAAACTGAAGAACGAGAGAGCGGACCTAAAAAGGCTTGTTTCAAGGATTGACATAGAGGTTGTGACTGGTAAATATCAGAGTAAATGGGAGTAAAAAAATTAGAGTAAATGGAAAGAAAAATTTATGGAGTAAACAAATAAACAAAAGAAAAAGTAACAGTTACATCGAGCGTTAAGTGATTCACTCTTCAATAACCATGAGGAAAAAACAAGTCATTTTCCTTTAGATCAAACAGTAACTAGAGTAATTCTATTTAAAAAATTTTCACATGATTGGTTTGTATAGTGGCTGAACCGAGAGTAACAATTATATCGCTGATAATATTAACGCTATAGTGGATATACAGTCAAATCTAGATTATGTGATGAATATTTTAAAATAGTACTCTCTTTTTTTTTAATGATGAATATTTTAAAATTTTCACACAAAATAACAAAATATATTAAATTGTAACTATAATAAATTTTTATAATCATTTATTTCCTATAATTCTAAACCAATAAAAATAATAATTATAAATATTGTTTGAGGTTTACATTTAATCATTAGTAGTTGACAATATAAAAATATATATTGAAAATATAAAAGATGAATCATTTAATTTTTTTTTTCTCTAAAATATGTACTTTTTTGAAAGGGGATGAAAACTATGATTGAATGTAATTTACAATGAATATGGAGATTAAAAAGTTTAACAGACAAAATAGATGAAACAAAATTCAGTAAATTTCCCGGGGAATGTTTGGTAAGATTAATGAAATTACTACGACATGTTTTAAAGTACAAGTAATTACAGTCAATATAGAAGTCCGTGTGTTATCGGGTGAAGTGGGTGTGTCGGCGTACAAGACGAAGGGACCCACATGGGGGCATATGATTAAATCATTTATTAAATATTAATAAATGAGAAAAAGGAAAAAGAATCAAAGAAACCTTCTATGAAAATCTCTCTCTCTCTCTCTCTCTCTCTCATCTTACTTCTTCATGTGAATGTCTGAGCTTCAGTTGCATGTGCTTTTGCTATTTGGATCTCAAATCGTTCGTTCCTACAGCTTTTACTTATCTATCTCTTAGCTGTCACGAAACATTCTCTTTCACTTCTCTCTCTCTCTCTCTGCTAAAATAAATCAGAAACATATCAACAACATTCTTGAACAGAGCCATACGTTCTTCAGCTCCTGCTGAATCTTAAATTTACTCATCATTTTTGGATCTTTAAAATGGATCCAAGAACAAGACTTGACTATGTTCTGTTTCAACTCACCCCCACCAGGACAAGGTAGTTCTAAAACTCAAAAACGCTAATTTATTTATTTCTTTCTTTCTTATTAACCATGTTTGATTGATTCTCTGTTTTTTTTTTTTTTTGTCTTTTTGCTGTCTGAAGATGCGAGCTTGTGATTTTCTCCGGTGGCGAGAACGAGAAACTTGCTTCCGGGATTTTTCAACCGTTCGTTACGCATCTCAGAAGTGTAAGAGATCAGATTTCTAAAGGTGGATACTCAGTCACTCTCCGTCCTTCTTCCGTCGCCGGAGCTAATTGGTTTACCAAAGTGACGCTTCAGAGGTAAAAAAAATAAAAATCTCCCCGTCTTCTAGAAAACTTTCCTCATTCGTCTCTAACACCTTAAAGGACTAAGCTTTTGTTTCTGAATTTGGGTTAAAGATTTGTTCGATTCGTGACAACTCCGGAGGTTCTTGAGAGGTCTGTGACATTAGAGAAGGAGATTGAGCAGATTGAGGATTCGATTCATTCTAATGCAGCCGCTATTTCCGGTGAAGCAGAAGGAGATTTACCAAAGGTGATTCATTTTTAATGCTAAAAGCTGAGTTCTTGCTTAATGTTTTTAAATCGTTATTGACTCTGTTTTGTATGTAATAGGCACAAGGTGAATCTGATGTTCAAGAAAATTCTAAGTAAGTTTCAGTATAGTCTTGTTGGGGTGGAGTTTTTATTGGTTATGTCACTTATGTGATTTGATTAATCCTGATAAGCGGTGTGAATATGAATGTAACAGGGTTGGTCTCCAGCGTGTTCTTGAAACCCGCAAAGCAGCTTTGTGCAAAGAGCAAGCAATGGCTTACGCTAGAGCTTTGGTTGTTGGGTTTGATCTGGACTACATGGATGATCTATTGTCCTTTGCAGATGCATTTGGAGCTTCACGTTTAAGGTAAGTAACTGAACCAAGAACCATCCATGTCTTTGTATGCATCTGTATGACGATGAATCACTTTTGTGTTCTCCAGGGAAGCATGTGTTAACTTTGTGGACTTGTGTAAGAGGAAAAACGAAGATAGGATGTGGGTGGACCAAATCACAGCTATGCAAGCCTTTCCTAGGCCTGAACTATCTTTCATGGGTGACTCTGGGATCATACTCGCTGGCGAAGAGAATGATACAAACGTGAAGCAGATGGATGCAATGAGCCAGGGTAGCTTTGAGATTAGCCAAGGTCCTCAGATGGCAATGCCTTGGCCAAACCATTATCCTCAGTACATGCAGAACTTCCAGGGACATGGTTATCCTCCTTATATGTTTCCGGGGATGCAAGGCCAGCCGCCTTATTTCCCTGGGAATATGCAGTGGCCTGTTAACATGGAGGCAAGTGAGAAGTCTTCCAAGAAGAAAAAGAAGAAGAAGAACAAGAAGAAGTCCAAGAAAGATGAATCCACCGAGGAGCCAAGCGATGAGTCCAGTGCTGAGACCATATCAGAGGACGGAGATGAAGGGAAGAAATCATCTAGAAAAGTGGTTATACGTAATATAAACTATATAACTTCAAAGAGAAATGGAGCTAAAGATAGTGGTTCAGATGAGTCTGAAGATGAGGAAGAAGGGTTTGTGGATGGAGATTCCATCAAGCAGCAAGTAGAAGAAGCCATTGGCTCGTTAGAGAAAAGGCATAAATCAACTTCACGCCGTAGTAGGAGGAAGCACAAAAGTCACAGTGAAGATGAGGAGGAAACAGGTAATAAAGAAACTAAAGGGAATGATAATTGGGATGCCTTCCAAAACCTTCTTTTAAAAGACAAAGAATCAGACCAGGAAACAGCTCCATGTCCGTTGAACATGGAGTCAGAACTTGTGAGCAAGAGAGAGCTTCCTTTGGATGATTCGTTCTTAATTACAAATGGGACTGATGATTGGGGGAGGGAGAGTAGTATCAAGAAACTTGATGCAGGTGAGAATGTTAGGCTGATAAGGAGGGAGAACAACTATGACGATGAGATGATGAATCCAGGTAGAGGAGATGAGTCAAGAAGCTATTCACAGGCAGAGATGGCTGTTTATAGTGGAAAGCTCAGAGCTAGAAACGAGACAGAGGAAGACTGGTTCATACGTAACCAAGCAGATACTGAAAGAGATGTCAAAACATTTGTAGGAGATGATCTCCACGTAACGAAGAGAAGCGAGAGAGATGTACTGACTGATGACTCGTTCATGATCCATTCTCGTGTTGAGAGCCAAGTAGAAGAGTCTCGGTTAAGGACAGATATGATGGACTCAGACGTCTATGGAACCACCAAACAAGAAAACTCTACACCGGAGATCAAACAACAAGAGCCTGATGACCTCTTCATGGTTCTTGGACGTGAACAAGATGTTACACCTACAATGATGTCCTGGACTCCTGAGATTGACTTCGAGAATGACACTTTGGCTCAAGAGAAGAACAAACTCGATTTGGAAAATGCTGCAAAGGCCAAAGCAGGTGAACAGACTTCAAATGGTAAAGAAAAGAAACTCCGTGGCGTCGTTAAGGGGAAGGATGCAAAGACAAGAGGTTCAACTAGACCTGACCCGGCCTTGAAAGCTAAGAGAGCTCCTTGGGGAAGTAGAGCAGCTGCCACCAAAACCAAATCCGAGATGGTAAAAAATTTCTCTTAACCGTCTTTCTTGATTAGTTTCACTTTATCTCACTTGCATTTGCTATTTTGATAGGAGGAAGAGAGAAAAAAGAGAATGGAAGAACTTTTGATTCAGAGGCAAAAGAGAATCGCTGAGAAGAGTTCTGGTAATAGTAGTAGTGTATCAAGTCCCGTAACCTCCAAGAAAACTCCTGCTGGAACCAAAACCGTGAAGACCACGGTAAAGAATGAGAAGACACCAGAAGCTGTGAAGGCTAAGCCGGTACTGAGAAGTTCCACTATCGAGCGCCTTGCTGTTGCCAGGACAGCACCAAAGGAGCCACAGCAAAAACCAGTAAACAAAAAAACAACAAAACCTGTTGTAGGAAACAAAACAGAGAAGCCTCAAGACAAGAAACCTAGTAGAAAAGGTCCGGGACTTTCTCGTGACCCTAGTCTCGAAATCAAGGAAACAGTGGAGGAATCATCACAGTCTTACTTGCCGGTGAAGCAAGTTGATGAACTACTTCCTCCTGCCGCTTCTTCTCTTGATGACTTCAAAGACATTAAAGAAACCATCACTAATCATCAGAAAGTAGAAGAACAGACAAAAATAGATGATGAGGAGATAGTGAAGAAGACACCCGTCTGTGAAGACAAGGAAGTCACTAGCAACCCTTGTTCGGAGGATGTCGGAGAAGTCAAGACTTCACAGCAAAAACCACTGTCTCCCAAGAAGTCAGTGACGTTTTCTGAGACAAACATGGAGGAGAAGTATTTCTTCTCGCCAACGGTTTCAGAGACTGAAATCTCCACGCCGCCAGCTACTGAACAAGATCACTCGAGGAAGAAATGGAACAGTGAAGAGACGTCTCCGAAGGCTACAGCCAAAGGCTTCAGAAAGCTTCTTATGTTTGGGAGGAAAAAATGAAAGAATCTAATAGTTACTACAACGACGTCGTGTTTGAGTTTGGTTGAAAAGCGGGTTAAATACTTTTCTTTATATTCTTTAAATTGTTTGTTGTGTGATATTAAATTCTGTTGCGGTGTTTATCAATTTGATTTGGCTGTTTATATCTCATTGTTGGATGTGCTGTTTGTGGCATTTGAGTGTATACAAATCGGTTTGGTGAGTTTGAATAAAGTAAGTTTATTTGGATCTTTTGTAACTAAACTATTTGCTTGGTGATCATTAGGGTAAACAATACGAAATTAGATAGTGAGGAAGAGTTAAATAAGAACAAAGTTGTATAATGGCGATAATTCATATAATGAAGGATATGTTTATGAGTATGATTTATGCTAATTATGAAAATGTTTTCTCATGAAATTCGGTGAGATATTCTTCAGAATTAAGAGTTTGATTGGTTGATGCTGTGATTTTAGTTTTTCGCTGTAGAATAAATGCTATGTATTTTTTTAACTGTAGTTTTAAAAATTTTGCTGTGATTTTGATTGTTATAAAACTCACAGATTCATTAATAAATTTCTAAAGCACTGTTTTTTTGCTGTGAAAATATATGTGTCTACAGCTCCAAAATATAAGAAAAAAAGAAACGAAGCTGTAGGTTTCAAAATCAACGCAAAGCTTGATTGTTAAATATTATGGATGTATAAATATTTTTGGCTGTGTACAGCAACCAAAGCACAAACCAATCAACCTATAAGTTGTTCTATCAGATTGATGTAGAAGCCTCCAACTAGAATTTCCACAAACATCTCTTCGTTTTTACTTTTAAAATTATTCTAAATATTTATTTCGGTAACATGTTACAATCACGTTATATCTTTTCACGTTTTTAGGCATTTTTCAAGCTGTTTTCCATTTTGAACAACGATCAAAAAGAAGAGTAAGAACTTTGATTCCATCACGTTAATATCAAAGAAAATTTCACTAGAATTAAAAAGAGAGGTGACATAGCTCATTTTCTTTTTCAACAAAAATAATATCTTAATTTGTTTTGCCAAAAACAACAAAGGATTCTCTCACAAGGAAGCTATCTTTCGCTCTACGCATCCATTTTTCCCAATTTCTTATATAAACTTTTTTCCAAGACATAAAAGGTGAGATGCCCATTTCAAATGGTAACGTGTCTTTTTCCATTAGGCGAGAGACAATCAAATCTGAGCAAACAAAGTTGTCTTTATATCTAAACAAACATTTTGTGAAAGAGAGGGAGAGTAAGGTGAAGCCATGGCATCAAAGATTGTCTCAGCCATAGTCTTTGTGTTCAACCTTATTGCCTTTGGTCTAGCCGTGGCTGCTGAACAAAGACGAAGCAGTGTAAGTCTTAATCCAACGCATAACCTTTGAGCAAGATTAGGATTATGTGATCGCTATATTAATATTTTTTCAAAAAAAAATTGGTGGGGACAGGCAAAGGTTGTGCAGGACACTGAGGTGCAATACAACTATTGTGTGTATGATTCAGACAGAGCCACAGGTTATGGAGTTGGAGCGTTTTTGTTCTCAGTGGCTAGTCAACTTCTTATCATGCTCGTTAGCCGCTGCTTCTGTTGTGGCAAGCCTCTAAAGCCTGGTGGTTCACGCGCTCTTGCTCTCGTTCTCTTCATTGTAAGCTGGTAAGATATATCCTCTATTGTCAAAGTCAGGATGGCCGAGTGGTCTAAGGCGCCAGACTCAAGTTCTGGTCCTCGTAAGAGGGCGTGGGTTCAAACCCCACTTCTGACATTATTATTTTTATTTTTTTTCTACTCTTTTGTGATTTTAACTCAATTACTATAAAACAACTTAATAAAAACGCAAGTTTTCGCAATATGGAAATTACGAAGATGATTTCAAATCCACAATCATGCATAGTCAATAAACATTGGCTTTAGCACATGTTTGGCATTCGGCTTGCATCCATTCATTGCCTGTCCTGAGATTTTAAGGAACATAGACATTATATTTGAACGTGTAACACACATCCAAACGATATAATGTGTCTCCGAGGCTAAATAACCAAGCATCTTTGTTGGTTATATATAAAACGAAACATGTTTATCATCTTTGATACTTATCCAGTTATGTTTTTATCACTGAACTGATCAAATGCACATAACTTTCATTCAATCAGCAAAAAAAAAAAAACTGAAACTGGGGTTAATATTTATTTTGTTCATATTTTGACTGTTTTTTTTTCTTGGGAAACAATATAGGATGTTCTTCTTAATAGCGGAGATATGTCTATTAGCTGGATCCGTAGAGAATGCATACCACACCAAGTACAGGACAATGTTCATGGACAATCCTCCTGATTGTCAAACTCTTCGTAAGGGTGTCTTCGCTGCTGGTGCCTCCTTTGTCTTCTTCAACGCCATTGTCTCTCAGTTCTACTATTTCTTCTACTCCTCTGCTGCTGACGCCTCCCTCTCGCCTTACTAGAGGATTTGAACCAACAAAATGAATTTGTTTTTTTTTTCTATGTGCTATGTGATATACTAATGTCATATTTGGGACATGCTGCTTATTGTATGAATGCAAAGTTATTTGAATTTTAGGGTATACAACATTGAGTTTTGTAGATAGATTTGTATGGATATAAAGGATATTGAACTGAAATGTTGTTTTTAAAAAGGCGGGTATAACGTGTGACGGTTTGCGATTTATATGCTATATTTGTTGATAGAACATATGCTACAACATTTATGTATGCAACTCATAGTTGTAAGATGATAGTAGAGGTAGAGCATGAACATTATGATGATATATAGGTGTTTATCGCTTTCAAATTAGAAAACTGATTATTAACTTTCAGTTACACATTAAAATTACTTTATGAATAAAAAAACAATCAAGAAAATGGGAAAATTATCCAAACAAATAAGAGTAACCATAACGAATTGTAGCATATTTTTGTAAGATATCTCCATCTCCCATGCCAAGGTATGGAATCCCATGAACACCAATCACCATCCTTTTATTGCAACGTTACCTAAAAAGCCAATAAAATAAAATATCTTCTGAGAGGGAAATCTAAACCTCGAATTCTCATTGGATATTCAATGATGATGTGGCAGATACTTTCTTTAAGATAATGTTATCCACACATCTTCTGTGATTTCTCTGGGGACCACTCTCTCCCCCTTGTCCGAACATCACCTCCTCCACTCCTTCACGAGTATACATAAACGCGCACACACTCTCGCAAAGTATCCACTTCAGTAGTCTTCTTCTTCAATCACTTTTGCTCATCTATCTCTCTCTCACTCTCTGTTTTGTCCCAAAAATGGCTCTTCAAGCTGCTTCTTTGGTCTCCTCTGCTTTCTCTGTCCGTAAAGATGTAAAACTGAATGCTTCTTCATCATCCTTCAAGGACTCAAGTCTCTTTGGTGCCTCCATTACCGAACATGGCTCTTCCTCGTTAAGACTCAAGGTACATAACAACACCCCCTCACACTCCCTACATTAGAATCTCGCTTAAGCCTTCTTATGCTAATAATGATTAGTAATGGTTAATTGATTTCAGAGAGAACATAGCGTGAGGAACGTAGCGATTAGAGCCCAAACCGCCGCAACTTCAAGCCCATCCATCACAAAATCATCAGTTGACGGCAAGAAGACCTTGAGGAAAGGTAACGTGGTGGTCACGGGAGCCTCGTCAGGGTTAGGTCTAGCCACGGCCAAAGCTCTCGCCGAGACAGGGAAATGGCACGTGATAATGGCGTGCAGAGACTTCCTTAAAGCCGAGAGAGCAGCTAAATCCGCAGGGATGCCTAAAGACAGCTACACGGTGATGCATCTAGACTTGGCTTCTTTAGACAGTGTGAGACAGTTCGTTGATAGCTTTAGGAGATCAGAGATGCCTCTCGATGTTTTGGTCTGCAACGCTGCTGTTTATTTCCCGACAGCTAAAGAGCCTACTTACAGTGCAGAAGGGTTTGAGCTTAGCGTCGCGACCAACCATTTGGGACACTTTCTTCTCTCGAGGTTGTTGCTTGATGACTTGAAGAAATCTGATTACCCTTCAAAGCGTCTCATCATTGTCGGATCCATTACAGGTATTGTCTAGAATCTACTTAAATTTTAGAGAATGATTTTGATAATTGTATTAGGAGCCGGATCTGAGATTTTGGGGTTTATAAACATTTTTAAAATAATCTTCATTAATTTTTTTTGATAATTCAGAGGTTATGCAACTTATATATAATAGTTTTTTAACAAATTTAAAAACCTAGGCGAATGTTTCATCCGGTTGTGTCTAGAACCGACCATGATTGTATCTTTGTTTTTGGTTCAGGGAACACGAATACATTGGCTGGTAACGTACCACCGAAGGCTAACCTAGGCGACTTGAGAGGTTTAGCGGGCGGTTTGAACGGTTTGAACAGCTCGGCGATGATTGATGGAGGAGATTTCGACGGTGCAAAGGCTTACAAAGACAGCAAAGTGTGCAACATGTTGACGATGCAAGAGTTTCACAGGCGTTACCATGAAGACACTGGAATCACATTCGCTTCGCTTTACCCTGGTTGCATTGCCTCCACTGGTTTGTTCAGAGAGCACATTCCTCTTTTCCGTACGCTCTTCCCTCCGTTTCAGAAGTATATCACTAAAGGATATGTCTCCGAGACAGAGTCTGGCAAAAGACTTGCTCAGGTAATAAAAAGGAAGCTTCTTTTTAGCTTCTGAGTCAAGGGAAGAGTTTTCTTTGGTGTGTAGTTTAATGAGTAGAGGTTTTTTGTTTTGTTTTGTTTTGAGTAGGTGGTGAGTGATCCGAGCTTGACGAAATCAGGAGTTTACTGGAGCTGGAACAAGGCTTCGGCTTCTTTTGAGAACCAGTTGTCAGAAGAAGCGAGTGATGTTGAGAAGGCTCGTAAAGTGTGGGAGATCAGTGAGAAGCTTGTTGGCTTAGCCTAAGAGGATTTGAGACTCTCTTTTAATTGCTGAGACCTCTCTGTTATCTACCAACTGATGAGTCCTAGAGAGTTTTCTGGATTGTATTGCATGTTTTTTCATTAGTGCATGTTGAGTGTTAGATTCTGTTTGGGTGAGTAGCCCATAATAATGAAATAAAAGTTGGTCTATCTTAATGTTTTGTTATGGTCTGTGTTTTCATCGTAACAAAAGATCACCATGTTGTTTACATTCTCTGAAACTATATTCTGAGAAACAGAACAAGTTGTACTCTACAAGCTTGAAGAGCAGATAATGAATGTTGAAAAGTTAATTTTTCTATATAACCTCGAAACCTATTCACAGTTTTATTCATGGCTTATTCATAACAAAGGTGGAGAAGAACAGAAACGGAACATGAAAGTGCGAAAAACAAATTATTATTAGGAAGTTCAGAGAATGCAAATATTCAGAGAGACCAGTTGGCTTCACTTCCACGACGAGGGATACTGTTAACACGCGAGTACACATCCACCTTGAAGTTGGCACCACACAGAACTCCTTCACTGTCCACTCTCGGCATAGCCTTGATCTTGTTCATTGGATGCTCAAAGCTCATTAACCCTCCTTCACTGTGGAACATACATCCTGCAACATTCCCAAAAATCCATCAGACATATCATTATATTTTTTAATCATACATATGCATTAGGCTTCAATATTTATACAATACAGGCTTGATACAATATCATTGTGCTTTAGATTATCCAACTTTAACTCCTAACTTTGGTGAAATAACAAGATTTTAGCTCTCCTAATTATATATGATCAAGAACCATAAGTAATATCTTTACATGTATTATTTATGATCATTTCCTATCATTTGTTAAAGCATATGAAGATTGTACTATGTGAATGGTGATAATTAAGTTATTATTACCAGTAGGAAATGGAGCAAAAGATTTAGCACAACCCTCTTTGATAACATCTAAATCATCTGATATCACAACAGATCCATCAGCAGCTATTCCCCAAAACAGCTTCACTCCTCCATCAGATCCCTACAAGCCAAATTCTCAATTTTACATATTTACATTTTATTAAAAAGACATCAAAAGGGCTTTAGATTGGTTTGTGCGAGTACCAGAGCGGTGAAGACAGAACCAGCTTTGCTATCATAAACAACAAAGGCAAAGCTACCATCTAAATCCTTGACAACCTGATCGGCTGGATAAGGACCTCTGTCTCTAAGAGTCCTATAAGCCTCAATCACAAACATGGCCTCGTTTGTTGTCTTAGTAAGACCATATTGCTTGTTTAGCTGACACAGATTGTTCAAGCTCCCAAAGAAGAGACAGTAGATGTCATCAAATCCACAAAACAACCTAGACAAAAAATTTTAACACAAGATTCAACGAAACAGAACCACCTTTAAAACAAGAAGGGAAAGCAAGATCATATATGTTATAACCTCTGGTGGATGGAGAAGGAAGCAGAGGGACGAACATAAGCAAGAACAGCTGCTTTTCCGAATGACATGGAGAAAGTGTTGAGAGGGTAACGAGACAAGAAGTCGTTTAAGGTTTCTTCTGGAAGTTTGGGCTGTTTAGAGCATTTCTCAGACGCAGGACTGTAGAGTTCCTCCGGCGGGTGAGCAAAGGCCTCGTGAAATATAGCCAACATTTTTCTCCAGCGAGAGAAAAGAGAGAGAAAACAACAATGAAGAAGAGTTTTGTTTCTCTCTATAATAAGATAAGAATCTTTAAAGGAAGAATACAGAAGCAAGAGTGGTGAGGTTTCTTGAGTTTATATATATAACTCAAAGCGGTGGTATTTGTTTTTATTCAGTTGTCTGTTTTATTTTTTGCTGTGGGTTAGAAACGGTTTTGGATGAGATCACAAGACTATTCGTTCATTTACATTTTGCACGTAGTTTTGCTGCTAAGAAGGAAAATATTACACGTAATTAACTTAAATGGATAGATTTTCGAAATAGTCTAATGTGTGTGTTGGCTTGTTTCAGAATATTCGAGGATTGTATTTTTGAAAGTAGATATTTTTTGGAAAATAATCAGGAAAAAAATGTATTTTTGTAACGTATTCTAGTGTTGATAATTGAACACATTGGTTTTGGATATGGAATCTTTGCAGAAGGAGAAGAGGTGGGCCATGAAAGGTGTGATGTCAGTGTCACGGGATAAGCATTCTCGTACTTTGATGTTGTTCTTATCTTCAATCTTCCCACTTTTGTCTTTTTCCTTTTTATCGATAATTCATTTTCTAAATTAAAGAGAAATTAAAATTTCTGCGACTTTCGAGGCTGAAACAGTCACGCACACCATGGTCAGTATCACATTTGCTGAAGGCTGCTTTTGAACAATCCCAAGAGTCGGTCCAATCATGATACAATTACATCCAGATTAGCTCATTTCACTTTGAGCTCTCTTTTTTTTTATCATCTGATATTAAAATCATCATCATCTGCTTTTTAATTTCCTGGTTTTGTTTCCATTTGGCTTTTGGTCTAGGACTGTAGAACACAGATTAAAACTCAGATTTGTATAAGACAACCTGTTCAACTATCTTTTAGTAACTGTTGATATAGTCGTTTTGGGTCAACCATTTAGAAGGAAGATTAACATTATGTAGATGCAGCTTGATGAACATAGTAAACATTGTAAGAAAGACTAGTAGAGGTATAGAATATGAGGATACAGAGGGCCGGGTATAAATAAAATTGGGCCCCCGTATGGTAAAGCTACAAGGGGTACTTGAAACTAAAAGCCCTTGTTTAATGACGTTCAATGGATAAAGATTGTTTAACTAAAAGCCCATATATTAAAGCCTTGCAGACTATGTTAATGAGCTATTTTTATACCAAAAGCTTGCTGCAATTGCTTTATCATGAGTTCCAAGTCCAGATATTACATGTAAACTATAGAAAAATACAGATGTTCAGCAAATATGACGTAACTTTTTTTGTAAAGGTTCATTCGTTTATTTATATTTAAGTTTACTCCGGGCAAAGTATTTTTTCCTGAAAATTATTAACAGTTAAGGGGATTAAAATGTGAAATAATTCTGGTAAAATCATATTTCAATCTTATTATTTGACACCAATTGCTCAAAAAGGAAATTTGACTAACAAAAAAAATGTAATATTTAGTTTGATAAGTGGAATTCAATCTTTCATATAACCGAAACAACTATAGAGCTCGTTTAGTTGATGTGATCTTCTAGTATATGACTTGTTTTGACATTAAAAAATCACCAGACATGTGGAGCGAGTTTTTCATTCCAGTTTACGATATAATTATCCAACCAAAGGTCTCATGTCCAGTGATATGGAATGCATTCTTATAACCGATTAAATAACAAAAGATAAGCAAACACACATCTCATCGGCCGTCTTTTTGTTTTTTCATGTCTCAGCCTTTTTTTGAAGTTCCTGAATCACACTACCTTGTAATATAAGAAAGTCTCTATAATTGAAGGTTCCTTTTCGCTTTGTTTTTGGTTAATTATTGTGTAAGTATTATTTTGTAAAAAGAAAAGCAAGGTCTGCTTATCTGTTGCACGTGCCATATAAGGACAACCACAGATCACGTTGCTTCGTTAGCTACTGTCCAAAAAGCTGGAGAGCAGTCACGTTCGCTCGCCTACTTTCGTTGAATCTAAAATTGTTTACGTCAACGCTTATTCATATATGCTTTTCATTCAGATGCCATATCTCCCTCCACCTTTCTATATACATTTTTTACACTATAAAAACCTAAAATAATGGAGTTTTCATTATCGTAGCAATATGTTTTGCAGGATATGCTACATTCTTCATTTGTTTAATTGTTCATTTGTTTCCACCTTCTATATTCCAAATTGATGAGTATCAATCTCATAATATGTATATAAAAACGATGAATTAAAGTATTGCTATTTTCAATTATTGAAATCTACTCCCTCTGTTTCATTATAAGTGTCACTCTACAGCTATGCACACGGATTAAGGAAATAATTAATTTTACATATTTCCTATATAAAAACACAGTTACCCATACACCTAATCATATTTTAACCAATAGAAAAACAAATTACATAATAAAATTAATAAATTTTGCATTGAAAATCGAAAACGACACTTATTTTGTAACACAAAAAATTCTCTACAACGACACTTAATATAAAACGGAGGGAGTATTATTTAGTTAGTAAACGAAACGATTTATTAATAATAATCACGTATATGATTAAAGAAAACGATTGATTATTCAGTCTGCATTTCTTAACAAGAGCATCATAAAACATATATATATAAACGCCATGAAAACATAAATCCATAACGGGATGTTAATTGAATAACCTTTACATGGACCTACCAGAGTGTAGTAATGAGTAAATTAGTTAACAATATTGTTAAGACGTGACATCGTGCAATTATCAAGGAATCATAATTATATATATGTACGGATCCGAGCATCTTATAGTGACGTCACTGTATAAGTCACACCGGTCGGATTCGTTGATCTGTATAGTGGTCCTCAAGACTTTCGTCCGGTGCATTCCCGGCGGCCCTTGAAAATCCTGGATTGCTTTTTTGTCGGATGCAGTAACTAGGTCATAGGGTGCTTAGTGTTCATAATTATATTAGAATTAGTTCTCTCTGGGATCGAGAAAGTGGTAAGGATCTCCCGCTTTATTAGGTTTAAGTTTTTATTTTAGTTAATGACCAGTATCAGCTTTCATTTGCATATATAATCAACTGTGTGGCTAAAGGTAGCCGATCGTTATTTGCTTTATCTTTTTTTATAATTTGCTTTATTTGTCTCTTCAAAAAATAAAAACAAAGGGTCCTGTCAGTTTGTGTAACAGAGAGGGATCAGATTAAGTCCATCAAATGGTGTTGTTTATATATATATATATATTTTTTTTTTCTGTTGGATATAATGAATATATATTTTTATTATATTTTTTTTTTTATTTTTTTATAAGATGTTTTAGAAGGTTTATGTTGTTCCAAAATATTAGATATTTTGAGATTTTAAGGTATGTATTGAAGTTTTAAATTTAAGTTTAACTTTATGGAAAACTGTTTAACCAATAAAATTTTTCAATTTTTTTTTATAATTGGTTGAATGATTTTAAAAGTACTCTTAAAAAGAAAGTAAATGTATTAATCTCCGTGTAGTCAACTTAAACATCTTATAAAAAGAAACAGAAAGATTATTATTTTATTATCTTGGGACTTAATTATGTTTGTGACTGTGACTGTTCTGTTTAAATATGTTCATTGTGATTCTGAAATCTGAACAGATTTTAAATTGAGTAAAAGTATATAGAGTAGAAAACAATGAAAAACTACTGCATTTCGAGCCCCAAAAAAGCCTACTGCAATATTGGTTACTTGTAGAATATATGCCTACTGACGTTTGACTTCTGTTCCCTTTACATTTGACATTGGAGGACTCGTCTTGGCTCATACTTACGAAAGGCCAAGACGAAGATAACTAACATGATCACGTAATCGAAAACAAAACAGGTAACTATAAGTCTATAACCGGCATAAATAATTCACACGAATATAATTACGCTCAGCTTGAGTGAAAGGAAATATTGTATATATACCATGTCAAACTAACGAGAAGACTGATAATTTGCTATAAGTCCTAATCAGGTCAATGCACACACAAGACTTGTAAATGTATCTATTTGGCTCTATGTGTCAATTGAACTTTGGTTAATCTATTACCATAGTACCGTAAAAATGTTGCATGTTGTAAGCAAACCAGGTTCACATGAGCATCACTTGCACTCATATAATCAAATAATTTACAGAGAACATACAACACATTGCAAAAACAAAGGCTTATGTATAGAAAGTAAGTACGTGGAAAACACTTGGCCAACTTGTTCCATTACGTGCAAGTACGACTTGTTATTTGTAAAAGTTGGAAAGAGCGTGTTTTTAGTGGGGGTGTTTAGTAAAGGTCGAAACATAATAAGATTCGAGAATTCGACACTACCAGTAAAACACCACACGGGATCACACTAGTTTTTAATTCTTCCAAAATTACTTGTAAGAAATTTTTAAGCATTTTAATTATATTTAAAGAATAAGCTATATTTAACGCATGTCTACATCCCTATAATATAAAAGGTAGCTAAGAAACATCAACCTTTTAATTATATATTTCCATCTAAAAGTATCAACACCGGCTTTGACCGCAACATATTCAATTTGATCCTGAAAATTTAAATAACCAATATGTCATTTATTTCTAAATATGATTATATATATAGCAATTTAATTATAATTTTGCAAAATTTTAAATTCTACAAAATTTCATATTAAAAGTTACGCTAGTTTATAAAAGTTGCTAGCTAATATTAAAAATTAAGGATATATATATATATATATATATATTTCATTGGCATATAGATCTTGAAAGTAAATTTCTCTATCAGCGAAAAGAAGAAGATTGCATATATATATATATATATATATATATATTTCATTGGCATATAGACCTTGAAAGTAAATTTCTCTATCAGAGAAAAGAAGAAGACTGCATAATGCGAAATTTAAGAATAGACTTATGGTGAAAAGGTTTTTGAGAGAAGTGATTGATTGCCACAGCCAGCTGGTTCGACAGTTGGAGTAGCCGATTAAGTAGAAAACTAAAACGTGTCTGACAAATATCATTAAAGGTCACCATACAAAAGCCACTTATTGCATCATTTTACTATTAGGATCATAATTTCCCTCACAAAAAGCAAAATATAAAATTGAAATTTTTTGGTCATATCTTATCTGATATCTTTGAATTCCTAATCTGATATCTTTGGTTAGTTCTTTTATACGACCTGACCCCTGAGAAGCACCATATTAAACCTTTCCTTAATATTTTTTTGCTAACTAAACCTTTCCCTAATCTTACCTATAAAGTATGGCTTTAAATATTTTATTATTTGCTTTTAGTGGGCTCAATCTTACTGTTTGCTCTGTTCCATTACTTTACTGGAATGAGTTAGTAACTTGGGGCGGACGCAGGTAGAGTGTGGCATGTGCCACTGTAGTTACTTTAAAATTTATTCAGATTCTTGTTGCAATGTGAATATATTTTTGGATCCGTCCCTGGGCATAACCCGTATCTTTTGAAGACTTTGAATGATTCATAACTCTAACAGATTTCTGATGAGTTAATTTGTTAATCTCAACTTCCAACATTATTTTGGAGTTAATAGGAAGATTAAGTTGAAAACAGGGGAGAATAATGAAATGATGGAACAAAAATATCACTTTATGTCGCCAACTACAAAACGATCTATTTATTCATAGCTGAGCAGAAGAAAAAAAAAGTCATAAACTCCCTAAAACAACCACGAATTACTACATCAAAGAGAGCCGACCTTGAGACCAACTCCATCAAACAAGAACTTGTTACTCTTCAAGTATCATTTAAGTTTGGCCTTATTTTCCCAAAAGCTTATTTGATCTTGTCGTCTAATAAATATGACGACGTCAACATGTCTTGGTTCGAGAGGTCAGACTGTCAATTGTATGTTTTTTTGTTTGTTTGTTTCAGTATTTAGTTTATGTTCAAAACACGTCTAAAAATGTGTAAAACGACCCTTTTGTTGCTGTGACTTTCTAAAAATCAGACAGCAAATCACGCAAGTAGATTTTTGAACTTTATACTTTTTCAAAGATCCTACTTATCTTAAGAAACTCTCTAAGAACAAGAATTTAATTCATTTACCGTCTAAGTGACTAAAACGACCAAAATAAATGTATGTTATATCTTTCACATCATGTTCTTTCATTTGGATAATTCAAAGGTATAAATACATGTGCAAGAGATAGCATATGAAATTTGGCATATGTAGTAATTTGCTACTTGGTAGTTTAGGTAATAATTTGCTAATTAGTTAGTAGTTATTTGGTTAAAGGTAATGAGTTAATCATCTTTCTTGTTTTGTTACTTCAGTAAGTTATAAGTTATCCATTACTCCTATGCGTTTATTTGTATGTTTTGTGGTTTTTTTCTTTTTGATAATCTTCTTTGTTTTTTTCTTACACCGTAAAAAAACACATATTGCTTTATTTATCCATCCAATATATTTTAGTTCTATTTTTACTCCTTTTCCAAGCCAGGTTATGATTTTATTATTATTTTTGTAAAAAGTTATGATATGCACATTGAGGATTTAAACTTGTTTATAAGATCTGATGAGGTGGTCTATGTTACACTGACATCGTATCACCCATCTCTTTTCTTTATAACTTGCCTCCACTCTCTTTATCTCTGTGTCCATCATCACACTTTCTACAGACTTCTTCTTCTCTCAATTTGATGGCACAGTCTCTCCTCTCATACGACGTCACTGACCTCTGTCTCGGCAAGCCTCCTCTCCGTTGTCTCTCCGCCTCTTCCTCCTCTGTATCCGACGCCATCACCGCCCTCAAATCCTCTGAAGATCCTTTCCTCTCCGTCTGGAACTGCAATCACGACCATGATGATATCGCAGACTGCGAGTGTCTGGGAAAGATATCAATGGCTGACGTCATCTGCCACTTGTCAAAAGACGAAGTCCACACACTCTCTGCCTTGAACTCACCTGTCTCTGTTCTTCTCCCCACAACTCGCTCCCTCGTCCTCCATGTTCAACCTTCGTGCAGGTTTGTATACTTAATCTCTCAAATCCAAACATGGGTTTATATAAAAATCCAATCTTTCTCTGCTCTTCCTCTGTTACTATACTCTGTTTTTATATAAAAATTAGATCTTTATGTATTCTTCCTCTGTTTCTATGCTCTGTTTTTATATAAAAATTAGATCTTTTATTACTTTATATATTCTTTTCTCTGTTTCTATGCTCTGTTTTTCTATAGATTAACTTTGATTTTATTTTATCAGCTTGGTTGAAGCAATTGATCTGATAACACAAGGAGCACATAATCTGATTGTCCCGATTCAGACAAAGACCACCACCAAGAAGAGACAGCAAAACGACAACGTCTCAATCACCACCACTCACTCGAACGGACAAAGATTCTGCTGGATCACACAAGAAGACATCGTTCGCTTCCTCCTCGGATGCATCGCCGCGTTCTCTCCTCTCCCCGCGATGTCAATCTCCGATCTCGGCATCATCAACAGCTCACACGCAGTTCTCGCCGTCAACTACAACTCCTCCCCCTCCCTCGTCGTCTCCGCCGTCTCCCGCGCTCTCACCGACCAAACCTCCGTCGCTGTCGTCGACAACGAAGGAGACGATTCATCCATGTACCTCATCGGAGAGATCTCTCCGATGACGCTAACCTGCTGCGACGAGACGGCTGCCGCGGCGGTGGCGACACTCTCCGCAGGGGACTTGATGGAGTACATAGACGGTGTGAATCCGCCGGAGAGTCTCCTCCAAGAAGTGAGAAACCGTCTCGAGAGTAGAGGACTGATGGGTTTGCTCTCGCTTTTGGACTCTATCTCGCTCTCGTCGTCGTCGCCGACGTCGGGTTACTCGTCGGATGAAGAGGCTCCGGCGAGGGCGTTCGGGAGGTCGATGAGTATATCGACGAGAATGGCGAGGAAGGCGGAGGCGGTGGTGTGTAATCCGAAGAGCTCGTTGATGGCGGTGATGATTCAGGCGATTACTCACCGGACGAATTACACGTGGGTGATTGACAAGGATGGGTGCTTTGTTGGCATGGTTACTTTTGTTGATATCTTAAAAGTTTTTAGGACATTTTTGTAGTATATCTTCTTTTTTCTTTTGTGTTTTCTATTTTACTAAAACCCAGCAAAAAAACAATAAAATGTGTTGTTAAGGGTTTTTGTTTTGTTTTTTGTATGTGTGTCTGGATGAGTTCGGTTGGATATTGCTATCAATTAAAAAGGAACTAAATATTTTTCGTTTGTTTAAATATATCAATCACTTTAATTTTGGAAAATATCATAGCATTACACGCTATATCCATTATGCCAACTTATTTTGTTTTGTTTTATTTAACAAACTCAAAAAGGGATTAATGAAACTAAAACACAATTCTAATGATTGTATCTATACTATTATTTGCGAAGTGATTTTTCGCAACGGAGATCTCACGTTAAAAGTTAGACTGGTTAAAGTCTTTGTTACCCTTGATGAATAAAATATATAAATTAGCCAAAAATAAAAACAAATTTAATACTTATTTGATTAGATAAATGATTTAAATTAATAATAATGATAAGAATTATCCATAATCTAAATATATATTTAAAAGAAAAAGATAATTCTTATATATATTGTGTTGTTATCCGGAAAATATATTTAGTTAAAAAAATTCAAAAAAACACATAAATAAGTATTCATAAAATAAAAATTTTAATTGTATATAATTCAAAAGAGAAAATTGAAAAAATATAATACGAAATTATTTATTAAAGGAATATAATAATATAATGATAAATGTATATATTTGTGAAGTTATTTTTCTGAACTCACACGTTAAATTAAATTTATATTTATATTTTATATAGTTAAACCTTAAACATGAATTAATCATATAAAAAAAAGATCATTAAAAAATAGAGAAAATACGTGTTTGATAAAAATAAATTAAAATATATTGTACTATTATCTAAGCTAATATGATTCTTTTTGTACGATTAATTGTTGAATGTATATTTATCGATTCAATTTTTCAAAAGGAAAGATAGATTTCTATATTTTTTTATCAATTAAGAAGAAATGAAATAGACTTTAGATTTTTCAAAGTTTTAAAGGAAAAAAAATATTTTTTTTTTAATTTGTGAATAACTTTATCATGTAGAAAAGTTTAATGTTTTCGGTCAAATTTGGATGCAAATAACTATTTATTTTGATGATTTTTAAATTGATTAAAAGATAATTAAGCCCGCTTGTGCGGGCAAAACACCTAGTGATAATTAATTACCTTTGTTTATGGGCAAATACTTGATTATAATTTTAATTGAATAAAGATATAAAGTTTAAACACCATATAAAATATAAAGTTTATATGTAAAAAAACGATATAACTCCGACATTAGTGGGTGGTAAAGATATACTTACAGCGTTATCCTGTTACAAAAGCTATCCAGTAAAAAAAAACTAACCTTTAAGATATTTTTTAATTTGTTCGGTGGTATTAAAGAAAAAGGCTAAAGAAAGACAAAGAAGAAGAAGAAGACAAAAGCCATCACCGTCCTTGTCGTTAAAACCTCCATTAATCATCAATCACCGCAAAGACGTCGACTTTTATAGCGAATTAACATTCCCCCAATCTCTAAATCCTCTATCATTGGCGATTTTCCTCATCTCCGACTCGGTACGTTCTTCTTCATATGTCTTTGTGTGGATTCTCTTTAGCTATTGTTTGTTGATTAATCTGTCTCGCGTATGTCAACGGATGATTTGGGGTCAGATTCATCTGCAAGTCCCTCTCTTTATGAATTCTAGAGAAGAAAAAATGGGAAAGTTAGGGACTTTCTCGCTTAAGAGAATTGAAATCTGAATCCTGGTCTCGGCTGTATTGATTTGCTTTTAGATAAAGACAACATAATATCTTTGATTATTCTGATTTTTGGTTTTAGCAAATGAGAATGTAGCAATCTCATTGCATCTGCTTAGGATTTGACAATTTAGAAACACAAGTCAATTTAGGTTGATCAAAACCATTGTCTGTGTGGAAAAAGATCTTGTGAATACGTCTCACTTTTTCACATAGTTTCCTTGTATGGGTTCTCTTCGAATATATGTTAGATGGAATATTTACGGAATCCCCATGAATAGGCTGATAAACCCATCATTTCTCACTGAACCTAATAAGAGCCTGGTCTTTTTATGCTCATTAGATCGAAACATGTTGCACTTTGTGTCGCATCTAGTTCTATAGTTGCATATGTTGAAATGTTAGTTCTCTGTATGTAGTTTTATATACCTTGTTAGTGAGCTCTTTAGTGATCTGATCTGAATGTGTATGTTGTTTGAACTTCTCCTTGTGCCAAATACGTCTTTTTCTTCTAGCATTGTGGATTATCGTTTATCTCATGTATGATGTATATGTGACTATTGGTGACTCCTTGTAATTTCCAATCATATATGACTCTGCAGGCAATATTTGTAATATGAATAGCTGACAATGTGTGTGTGTTCCATGAACAGATTGTTTATCTCCCATGGAATTAGAAGGGAATTTCTTCATGTCTGATGCTCAACAAGCACATGACGATGCTTTCTTAGCCAAACAAAAACCTAATCTCGTCACGGGTCCTATTGGAGCTCAAAATGCTAATGAAAGTGGCTGTTTTGATTGCAATATCTGCCTAGACACAGCACATGATCCGGTGGTCACACTCTGCGGACACCTTTTCTGCTGGCCTTGCATTTACAAGTGGTTGCATGTTCAGTTATCATCTGTCTCCATTGATCAGCACCACAACAACTGCCCTGTCTGCAAATCCAACATCGCCATCACCTCATTGGTTCCTTTGTACGGAAGAGGTATGTCTTCGCCTTCTTCCACCTTTGGCTCGAATAAACAAGACGCAGAGTCCACAATAATACCGCGGAGACCTGCTCCATCAACCTTGTACAATCAAATCACATCAGATTCGTCTCTGAACCCAAGGTTGCAACATCAAACAATGTCTCCAACGTTTCACAGCCACCAATACTCCCCTCGTGGCTTCACCACAACGGAATCAACCGACCTTGCTAATGCAGTCATGATGAGTTTCCTCTACCCGGTGATTGGAATGTTTGGGGACATGGTCTACACAAGGATATTTGGAACCTTCACAAACACAATAGCTCAGCCTTACCAGAGCCAGAGGATGATGCAGCGTGAGAAATCTCTTAACCGGGTATCCATATTCTTCTTCTTCTGCATCATCCTTTGCCTCCTTCTCTTCTAGCTCCCCCCCTCTCTCTCTCTCTCCCCACTTGTATAGTTTTTGATGTAAATAGACTGTAAACCTTAAAGTCACTGTGGTATAACAATTACATACGCTATTGTTCCGAGTTAGGTCTCATATTGCAGACCAATTACTCGCTGTGTATTGCATATCTATAGACATATACATGCTTGTATCAAAACTAAATGAACCATATATATTTGTTGGAGATTCTATATGTTGTTGTGTCGTCTGTCTTATTCAGATATATTATATTCTGAGAAGGTTTTGTATGTGGAGAGAAGAAGTGAGTTGGTAATATATTATTATGTCACAATCTCCACATTGTCTGGTCACATTGCATTAAGACATGAAACATATAAACAGAAATCGCCTCTTGAGTTCAGCTGCAGGCATATGGAGCCTATCTGCACTGCCTTTGAGTGAGTTTAGATGGCGAGACAAGTCTGCTAACAAGCCCACTTATCCGTCTAGCGCCAGGACCAGGATTGATCTTTGACGGATCACCAACCTTTGAGCAGTTCGGTTCGCCTTCACACCAACCACCAGGTGTAAAGCTCCCATTCCCTCTACCGAGCAGCTCTGTGTCAATCTTGTCCAAAACAAGATCATTGCATTCGAACTTGCGAGCAAACGCAGCTCCGCTTGCAATCATCCTCTCTGTGTCACTGATGTTGAGCGTGAGAGGATGCTGTTTTGGACGTTTGTCCCATGAGATGTAATGCAGGTCACTGTTAACCACCGTGGTAGAATACTCTGGTGCGTTGCATATCACTGTGTGGAAATAACCTTCCGGTGAAGAGACGAAATTAGTGTAATACATTAACAGAGTCCGTGGGAGATTGTCCCATCCCCAGATGCAATATTCTACAAAGGACCGAGATAAGACCATCCAAGCAGAACCTAAAAGTTTCCACCAAAACATGTAGCTCTTAGTTAACAGCTTTTTCATAATCATTACATCAAGTTAATGAACACTAGTTACCAGTGAATAGTTTGAATGCAGTTGGCAATGTTCTATTAGGAGAAACCCAAAAGATATCTGATTTTTCTGTCGAGTAAAGCGCCGGGTCTATGATCACAGGCTTTGCTCGATGCACCCTATGAAAAGAAACTGAAAATCATTACAAGAATCATTACTCTTTTTAAACACTACTCAAAAGTAAGAGTCATTACGCTTTCCAGCCTAGTCTGCTAGAGTGATCGATGAAGTTTAGGTTCCTGTCCAGCCCGGAGAATGTATGTATGAGATCTGCAAGATCACAAGCTGAGAGATTAGGATACAAAAGATACATTTTTAACATTTATTTATATATGTATACCATCTTGAGTCACTAGAGGATAATCAGAGGCGCTGAGATTGATGAACCAATCCCAATCTTTACTCTGCCTCAAGAGAATGGCACATGCATGAAGCGTATTGGCCACCATTGTTGGTCCAGTATATGTAACGAGATTAGCTTTTTCGATCATGTAAACATTACCAACGTCGCTAAAAACAGGATCTTCCTTTACACGTTTAGCTAGCTCAAGCCTTTCTTCAGCAGGAGACTCAAGATCGAGATGAAGAACGTATTGGTTTCTTGGATGGTACAGTGCTCTTAATACTCTCCATAGACTCTCTAAGTCACCTTTTGACCCTGAAACAAGATAACCAAAGCGAGGACTAGACTGTACTTGAGGAGGATGTGAAGATGACTGGTTGGTATCTGACTCTAGGAGTTTGATGGTTGTTTCGTTTGTGGTTGATAGATTGGCGTAGAAGATGAGTGAGTTAATGGAACGAGCAGAAGAGAGGAGACCCATGTTGAAGGATACAACTGTAAGGAATATGAGCATGAAAGAAGCCATCAGAGAAGCCATTGCTAAAGGGAAAATCCATATCTTTTCTGAGTTTGAAAACGCCATTAAGTAGAGCCTTTTTGTATGATCTGAAAAACGAAATGGTTACACAAAACTGTTATCTTGTAAGATCATCATCATGAGAGAAGTAAGATAATTACAAACCGAGATTTCCCCTAACCTACGTCAAATAGGAAATAAAAAGAAAGAAAAAGAACTGACACATAGTCATAGATTCATGTTTTCTTTGACGTAACGAAGCTACCCTTATATTTCATCATTGATTTTGTTCATGTGTTTTTAACGAAATGAAAAACATGATGACGTGATTCTCAAGTATGAGCCTATATTATACCCAGTAATAAAAGACAAATATGAGCTGCCTGAAAATTAGAAAGGCTTACGAAGATTCAAAGCACGTATCAATGAACGTAAAGATTTAAGTATTATGAGCAAAAAAAGAAGAAGAGGAAAAAAATGGACCTGGTTCTTTAGTTTCCTGAAAACTTGACGAAGCTGGAATGTTTAAAGCTCCGAACACTTCACTTACTATCCAGGAGGGGAAGATTTATATATCACACGAGGATTTATTAATTAAACTGTGCATAACTCGTTGTCCAGAAAAATATATAAAGAAATCATCTGCGATTTGACTTACAAAAGAAGAAAGAGATGGTTGAGAAAAAAATTATAGAATTGATCAAAGAGTATCTTATTTACAATATAAAATGATAATTTAACTATATTATTAAATATTAAACTTAAAAATATAGGATCAGTCAGGCTACACGTGGTGAGTGATTTTAAAATTTTTATCATATAATTTTTACTCCTATATTTTCTATTTCTATATCTCTTTTTCTTATTATTATTTTTAAAAAGTGATTAATTATTTTCCAAGTTAATTTCTTAAACTATCACTATACTATAGGATACTATATTGATATTTAATAAGAAAAAATTAAATGTCTTACTATCATAGTTTAGCAGGAATTTTCTAAGCTTTTTTTTAAAAATAAATTAGTTAAACAGTATTATACTTTATCAAAAATATATTTAAATAAAATCATATAATAATGTTCTGTAGTTATTTAGAATTTTCGTTTTCCGCATGTATTTTTTTTTCTTTGAGCACATGTTTATCACATGTATATGTCTTCATCTTAATCATTCCCCAAAACATTGCAGTTCTCTTTGACCTTTTTTTTGTGTCTGGAATCTTTCATTTTTTTGTTAAGTTCCATAGCTAACTAGTAGCTTCTATTGATTGATTTGTTACACTTAAAATAGGTTTTTGTGTTCAGCATGGTAAGTAAATTAATTATTTTTAAGAGTATGAAATAAATAGTTGGTCATAACAATACGGTTGGTAAAGTTGTATTGAGAAATGTTGTTGATGTTGACAAAAAAGAAAAGTCTTGTTGAAAATAATTCACATTGATTAATGTTCATAATTAGTTAAGTTAAATAATAAGTTCATTAATATAGATTAATGTTCTAAAAATTAGTTCAGTCGGATTTGAGCGATTCAGACCAATTTTTAAAAAATCGGTCCATTAAAAAAATCAGTCTAATTGCAAATCTTACCAATAATTCTCTATAAAATGTCTAATTGCGACTTAATAACTTTTAGAACATTGAAATAAATAGAGAACCTTACGTAACTTTTTTTGACAGTTTAATGATTTGTTCCTTCTATCATTACATTCTTATGACATTTTTTTTTTCCAATACTTTTTGTAAATCTCTATAATATTATTTGAGAAGTCAGTTTCCTATGTGTCGCTCTCACGTTCATTCTCACGATGGTTGATTACATTGATACCCTTAATGAGTTGAAAATAGTATTATTAATTCTTTTATTTTTAGTTTTTCCTTTTCAAAAATTTCCAAAAAGATATGTAATAAAAAAGCATTTTTTTATAAATTCATAAAAAACAAA
>CAKOAT010086265.1:589996-633588 GCA_932364175.1 Eruca vesicaria subsp. sativa
TCACCATATGCAAATAAATAACTAATTAAAAATTAATATATTTTTAAAATATTACAGTTGAATTCAGAGATGCAATCGAATTTATCCAAATGGTAATTAAACCAACCGTAAAACAACAAAATTGACTAGATATAACATATATAAAATTACAGTATAAGTAAAGTAATATAATACTATTAATATAAATGATGCATACAAATTATAAATTAATTTAAAATTAAAAATAAATAATAATCAATTATTATTATATATTTAATTTAAAAATAATTATACCCGTGCATGAGCACGGGAAAATCACCTAGTTTTATTATAATTGTAACGTACTTCGATATATAAATGTTTTATATTCCACAAATTGACTTGAATTATGAGACAATAAAGGATATGATAACACAAAGTTACAAACCAACCACTTTCATCAGGTTTATACTATACAATTTGAAGTTGAGTTTGATTTACGTAAATAACTCAAAGTTTGAGGGTATTTATACAAAATACAGAATTTTACATTCCTTTTTTTTTCTTTTATTTTGTTTTTGCTAAACCCTAAAACCTTCAACGGCGGTCTTTGTATCGTTCTTCCTCGCTCTCCGCCGCATCACTTCTCTTCTCAATCCCTAAGGTAAACTTACTAAGTTTTCTTCCTAGACCTATCGAGTTTCTCCATCCTTATCAGCACTCAAAGATTGGATTTTGTATAAGCTTTAAGCGCAGAATCATGGCAGCGAAACAGAGAGACGCAGCTACAACGTATTCACCAAGAATCATCGCGAGAACTCGGCCTCCTATATTCAAAGACTCCGACCTCGACTGGACTCGTCCTGATGGCCGTGGATTCCACCAATGCCGACCTGCCTGTAAAACCCTAATCCCCCTTTTCTCTTCTTAAACGTCTGTTCAAGGGCTCTCTTGTGAGAGTCTAACTAGAATTGAAAGTTTACATCTTTGGTGAAAAGGAATTGTTTTTTTTTTGTTTGTTTTTGTTTCAGTACTTCAAACAGGTGCTGTGAGTTCTGCTTCTGGTTCTGCTTATGCTGAGTTTGGCAACACCAAAGTCATTGTTTCAGTGTGAGTGTTTAAGATAACACTTATCTGGATTTGCATGTTCTTTTCTTTTGCTTTCAGCTAATTATGTTCTGTGTGTTTTTGCTTTTTTTCTGTTAGGTTTGGGCCAAGGGAGAGTAAGAAAGCAACGAGTTATAGTGATGTTGGTAGATTGAATTGCAATGTTAGTTACACAACGTTTGCATCCCCGACTCTTGGTAGTCAGGTATGTGAGTTTTATTTTATACCGCAGGTTTGGATATTTTCTGTGTTTCTTTGTTTCAGCAAATTATTTCAATATGTGTGGTGCTTTTTCAGGGGACTGATCACAAAGAGTACGCATCAATGCTTCACAAAGCGTTGGAAGGTGTAATCATGATGGAGACTTTTCCAAAGACAACTGTTGATGTTTTTGCGCTTGTGCTTGAATCTGGAGGAAGTAAGTTTCATCATCACTCGGTACTTTCTTTTAGTCTCAACGATACGCATAATGCTCGTGGAAGCATAGGATTATGGTGACTTGTGGAAGCATAGGAGTATAATGCTCCTTTAAGTTTTCTTTTACTAGAAAAAGAAAAATATGATAGACGACTTGTGGAAGCATAGGAGTATATGGTGCCCGTGGAGTTTGATTATGGATGCAATTTTATTAATTGTTGTTTGAAATATTCTAAAGTTATTGAAATGTAATTGTATTGTATTGCAGGTGACCTTCCTGTTGTGATATCATGTGCTGGTCTTGCTCTAGCAGACGCAGGGATTATGATGTATGACCTTATCACAGCTGTCTCAGTGGTATGTCTATGTTACAACAGTTTCACCACTTCTTCTGCATTATTTCTCGAGTTTATTAGCACTAAGTGAAAAAGTAACACATACACTGAAATAAACAAGAGTGCCATGAGCTTGAGACATAATAAACCTACTGTTTATCTCTTAACTCTAAAACACTGACTGAGAAATGGTTTAAAGTCTTGCATAGGGAAAAGGCTTATGATTGACCCGGTTACAGAAGAGGAAGGATGTGAAGATGGAAGTTTCATGATGACGTGCATGCCATCTCGGAGTGAAATCACTCAGCTGACCATCACTGGTGAATGGACAACGCCTAACATTAACGAGGTATGCCTTTGGAATCTTCAAAATCCGACTTAAGGGTCTGTGTGGTTAACATATTTGCACTTAGTTGTAAACTAATTGGGCTATAGGAGCGTGTAGACAATGTTTAACAAACAAATTTCGAAATTTGCAGGCAATGCAGCTTTGCATGGATGCTAGTTCCAAACTTGGAGATATCATGCGTGATTGTCTGAAACAAGCTGCCTCTGCTTCCGATGAATGAACATACTCAAGAAACTATGGATTCCGGATTTGTTTCTCTGCCATTGGTATGAAACCGGTTTAAGCTGTGGTTTTAGGTGAAATTGAGTTTATACTAAACTGATGTGGTGTAGTAGTTGAAAAACCGATGTATTTTGCTACGTCAAAAATATGATCGAACAAGATATTTAAAGAGCGTCCTTTGCTGTATTACCATTAGCTTTCACTCTAATAGTGAAAATAAGACATTCTAGTATCGGCATAGCTAAGGGTGCTGTACTATGCCGATTTGAAGGCACGTTATCGCTCGTTCCGCATCTTTTTAACTAGAGATATGCAATTTCTTTAGCCGCAAGTCACGTGAACTCACCTCTCCATGATTGTAAATTACAAGCTTGATCATTTTAAAAAGCGTATGTCGTTACACTCCATCACCTTTTTCGAAAGATTTACTAAAAACGTTGTTAATAAGAGTTCCACTAAAAATAAAATGTTGATTTTTTTTGTGTGTTGTTAATAGCGTACTCAAATAAATTCAATTGCAAATTTTTAAAATAAATTTACGAGTGGATAATGGAATTGATGTTTCAAATAAATTTCAGTAGATATGAGAGTAAATATTTAAAACTACTTTAGTCTTTAGTAGTAAAAAAAGTGAATGAGCGAGGCAATTCGTGGATTTTCCAAAATAATCCAAAGATACATTTGAGAGATCTGACCCCCAAAGGCTTCGATTTAGCTAAACAAAAACCTTGCGCAGGATAGCGACCCTTTTTACTCAAAAAGGGTCTTCTTCTTCTTCCACTTCTTCACTTATCTTCCTCAGATCTCCCCTTTCACGGTATGCCTTTGTTTCCGTTCTTTTTGTGCTATAACATCTCATTTTGACTTCTGAAATGATTTGGTCGTGTCTGATCACTTGTTAATTTGATTTCCGTTAAAAAAAGGTTTGATCTTTTCATGTTCTGTATTAGATGTTTTGTATCTGCTGTTCGAATGTTTTGTAATATGCATACGATGACGAGGATGATCTGTGTATGAATAATTAGTTATGATCATTTCGCCATATAGATCATTAAAGTTAAATCCTTTGCTAGTTTATGATCCATTACATTCACTGATGTATTGATTCTTTTTGTTCTGTCATCAGGATCCTCTGTTTTTTTTTTATTGTTTGTTTACCTGAGAAGATGGGTGTTGTGGTTGTGAACTCCGGTGGGTTTGAGGTTGTTCCGGCTCCTTTCGAAGGAAAACCAGAGACCAACGGCAAAGGAGATAAAGTCTCCATCAAGTTTGGTTCACTCGGTGAGTCGCCAAAGAAAGCAGCCCAAGAGAATAACAACTACAACAACAATGTGTTGATCTCTGATGTACCTAAAGATGTAGCAGAAGAGTGGCCTGCAGCGAAGCAGATCCACTCTTTCTACTTTGTTAAGTACCGTCATTTCGACGACCCTAAGATCAAAGCTAAGCTTGAACTAGCTGAGAAGGAGCTTGAGAAGTTGAACAAAGCCCGTGCTGCTGCTTTCGAGCAGCTGAAAGTTAAGAAGGTAAGTTTCTTAAGCAAGTGTAGGGTTGACTTTTTTTTTGTGATTTTTCTATTCTTAATAATGTGGAAGTTTCCTTTGATGCATAGGCGGAGAGATCGGAGTTATTTGACCTGTTGGACCCGTTGAAGACCGAGCGTCAGGGGTTCAACGCCAAGTTTGATGAGAAAAGAAAGGAGATGGAACCATTGCAGCAGGCTCTGGGAAAGCTAAGGGGTAATGATGGTGGTAATGGCCGTGGACCTGCTATATGTTCTTCAGAAGAAGAGCTGAACAATATGGTAACAACAATCTTCTTGTTCAGTCATTTACTCATGAGACGTTTTTATTTTACCCTTTTTCATTTGGTTGGGGGGTTTATTGTGGGGGGTGTAGATATACAGCTACCAATATCGGATTCAACACGAAAGCATTCCATTAACCGAGGAAAAGCAGCTTCTCAAAGAGATTAGGCTGCTTGAAGGGACAAGAGATAAGGTCATTGCTAATGAGGCTGTGAGAGCCAAGATCAAAGAATCTATGGGTCAGAAAGATGATATCCAAGGTCAAGTTAAGGTAAGAGAAGTGTTGGTCGTGTCCTCCTAGCTTCTCTCAGTTTAAGTCTGTTGAAATTGCTTTATATGTGATGCTCTTTTTTGTAGTTAATGGGTGCTAGCTTGGACGGAGTGAAGAAGGAAAGGCAAGCAGTTTCAGCAAGGATTAATCAGCTGAGTGAGAAAGTGAAAGCAACCAAAGATGAGATTCAGGTCTTGGAGAATGAGCTGAAGACTGTGAGTGAAAAGAGAGACAAAGTTTATTCAAACATTCGTGACATTAGGAAGCAACGGGATGAGATGGTACAAACACATATACTTTTGTGTATCTTCTTGTGATGGAGAATGATTTGCGTGAAACTGAAATACTCTTCGATCTTTTTTTTTTGTTTGTATAGAATTCAGGGTTCTACCAAGGCCGTAATGTGTTGAACAAAGCTAGAGACTTGGCTGCACAAAAGAACATAGACGAGCTTGAGGCCCTGGCCAATGCCGAGGTTGAGAAATTTGTCTCCCTCTGGTGCAGTAAGAAGAATTTCAGAGAAGATTATGAGAAGAGAATCTTGGCATCACTTGATGCTAGGCAGCTCAGCCGAGATGGCCGGATGAGGAACCCTGAAGAAAAGCCTCTGCTTAGTCAAGCGGCACCACCAATGGCAAAGGCCGTACCTTCTGAAACCAAGGTGGTCCCTAAAGCTAAGGCAAAGCAGCAGCCAAAGGAGGAACCAGTTTCTGCACCTGAATCAGATGCTGCTCCTGTTGCTCAGAAGCCTGAGAAAGTGAAAGATGCAGTGCAAGTAAAGAATGTTGTTGTTGATGATGATGATGATGAAGTATATGGTCTTGGAAAGCCGCAGAAAGAAGAGGAGAAAAAGATAGATGAAGCTACGGTGAGAGAGATGAGAAAGCAAGAGGAGATTGCTAAAGCCAAGCTAGCCATGGAAAGGAAAAAGAAGCAGGCAGAGAAAGCTGTTGCTAAAGCTGCGGAAAGAGCTCAAATGGAAGCTGAGAAAAGAGAGAAAAAGGAAATTACTGTTCTTTCTCTTTGCTCTTTGCGTTCTCTCTTTCCATTCTAATAGTTCTCCATCATTTTTTGTGTTGCAGGAGCAAGAGAAGAAAGCCAAGAAGAACGTTGTTGCCGAGGTTATCTCAGAAGAAGTTCCAGAGGCTTCTGATGCTGAGAAGGAGATTGAAGCTCCAGTGAAGGAGAAGCCGCAGAAGGAGAAACCAATAAGGAACAGAATCCGTAGTAGAGGAGGACCAGAAACACTCCCAAGAGCAATCCTCAAGCGTAAGAAGTCGACTAGTTACTGGGTTTGGGCTGCAGCTGCTCTTGTGGGACTAATACTTCTTGTCTTGGGTTACTACTATGTTCTCTAGATCAAACGTAGTGATCAAGCTGAGGCTGCTTTGTTGTAGTTTGGGATCTTTTAACTCTTAAGCTTATGCCTCATTTACATGCAAGTAGAGAGACTCTTCCCTTTCAAAGTACTTTTACATATCACTTTCAAAGTACTTTTACATAGAAAACAGTTTATGTTACATTTTATAGCTATGAGAGTGTTCTTTCCACAGTGCTAGAAAACCACATTTCTACATAAGTGTCGTTACTAGTAAGCCTGAAAATGTAACAAGATACAACACTTTTATACAAAAAAGATAAAAGATTACATTAGCTTACTTGTTCAGGCATTCTTCCTTTTGTTTTTTCTCCAAGCTTTTTGCTTCTTCTTCCATCTTTGGAGATCAATCTTCCTCAACTTTTGACTACGAAACCGTTCTCTCCCTTTTAGCCAATCGGCATAATCCTTCCCGGGATCACACACTACGAAATCTGCCAACTCCTCTACGTCGCTGCTTCTCAGGTTGCCTTTCCCGGCCATACACCACAGAAATTCCTCCCCATTGCAGCTGTTCTCTTCGACACCAACTTCTGAATCCGAACCATTCTCTGCATCTTTAGCTTCAGACAGTTTCCTGCACAATCATGGAATTACGTGTAGTCCCGTTAGCCATCTTATAAATGTGGTTATCAACCCCCATGAAAGTGAAAAGAGGAAAATATCAATAGAACTTTGCTGGTCGACAAGGTTTTTCAGTACCTACCCCAAGTACGAAGTTCGGATCTTTTGGTACCTCAAAGCAACTGCCTCGCTCAGTTTCCTATCTACTGCAGTCTGTACCATATGACCATTGATTCATTTAGAAAAAAGCGCACAATCAGTGGTTTGCGTAAAGAGTTATTAGTTGGTACCTCTTCTGCTTTACCAGAAGCTTCCAAGTAATCACTGGATGGTATGGAAGGTGACGGACTTTCTGAGTGCCCAAGTGCTTTCACGTCACCTCCTTCTATGATAAATAAATACAGAGATACAACCAACCCAAAAATGGAGCCTTTCATTAGGAAGTCAACCTTAAGTGCAAAGCTTACGGACAGTAAGCCAGAAAAGTGCATAAGCATCCACTTAGATTTTGTATGTACATGAGGATGAGATTCCATTTTATCGTGCAGGAAACTTTGACCGGGTAAGTGAACACTGAACTTTTCGAAACGTTGAACAACATCCATTATGGCTTTGTATTCCTTGCAAGTTCGAACATCTCCAACGTCTTCAGATCGATGCTGGAGAACTCGGATAGCTTGCAATAACGAACAACTCATCAGCTTCAGTATAGATGCAAGTAGGTATAGATCTTCCACACCAGATGCGCTGTACTTTTGCAACACAGAGTCCATGACATTATCAGAACTAGCTCTACGTATCACGCAACCAAGAACTGATAAGATCTGTGCCAACATACTGTTTGGGTAGGAGCTCTCAAATACACTAAGGCTTTCCTTTGCGTATGCTACAGAACACGCTACCAGCTCATCATTTTCTCTCTTGGCGTTGTTACTTTGATACGAACCCCATGAAGCGTTCAGCTTCAATGTAACCTCGTTAACTTTCTCCAGTGTTGAGGGCAAAAGAAGATGAGTTACTCTCATCCGAGAACTACTCATCGAACGACCTACCTTCCCAGATGAGTTATTCTCTTCCTTAATCATGTACAGTGTATATAGAACAACAGATTTGTGAAATGCATCAATGCATCTATCAAAAAGCTGAAGGTCTAATCCCTTAACACAACAACTACTGATGGCATCAGAGACCAATAAAACCACATAGGCATGAACCATTCTTGGTGGAGAGAACATCGTGGGGTCTAGCAGCAAGGACGTAGCAGCACTCATGGTTAACTGAGGTGGTCTAACCGGACTAACTTGCTTCCAGTATAATCTCTCAACATACATCTCATTCATTTTCTCATCAGACACTGATAAGATAAAGTGAGCGGAAACCATCTCCACCACACCAGCCCAGTCATGCTTACTGAAGAGTATACATGAGGAGAATGCAGGATCGACAAGGAAAAGCAGATCCCTGATTGAATTATTCACCATAACCTCATCGATGAAAACCTGGACAAATTAAGGGACAAATCAAAAAGAGCTAGTAAACATAACACTGTCTTAAAGATTCAACTTAGAAAAGCCACAATGATCCACACATATTTATCAAGATTTACCTCAAGCCCTGTACAAAGAAACGTACGACGGGACTCGTCATGAGTGAACACAAAAGACGAACTACCCCCATACGTTGCAGAAACCAAACCACTGAGGACTGAGACTAGCGTTTTCGCTTTCTTCAGAACCAAATCTTGATTGGGGAAAAGTAAAGTAATGATCTTTAAACAGCATCTCAAGTAGAGTATGGCCAATTCAGTACGTTCTTCTTCACTACTTGCAAATGTGTAACAACTCTCAGCATTCTTTTTGCGTAAAGTAGAGAACAGGCTTTCGAAACTATTATCAAGCTCCATGAACAACACATCAGAGAGGTTACAAACATCAACGAAACTGATGGATTCCACTTGCTCTCCACTGGATTTGAGGTTCCAATTGTGTGAGGCAACGTCGCAACTATCCCAGTTTATCGGTTGAGTTGATGATAGCTTACTCAGAATGCACAACAGATGTTTCAACAATGGCTGCTTAGAAACCTGAGAGAATCAAAAGGGGACTACTCAAATTGTTGTTTCCAAAAATCCCCAAAACCCTAAAGTTCAAAACTTTCTCGACAGATTTTATCAAACTAAAGAAAAAAAAACCTGAGGATCAAAGAGGACTCAGATTGTTATTCTCCAAACCCTAAAGTTCAAAACTTTTTCAATGGGTATTATTAAAACTACTCAAAATCGAGTAAATTTTCGAGAGACGAGCTAATTGAACAATCATTTTCATAGTCAGGCAACGATTTAGAGGAGATAGATTTTGCGCGTGTCGAGGGGAATTGGAGAGACATTGTACCTGAGTGGAAGCAAGAGATGAAGCGAGAGAACGGAATAAGGTTGGATCTGAGATCTTCGAAGCACGTAGCTTCTTACTGCTCCGTGTGGCCACCATCGCCGGGAGTGAAGAGAAGATGCTCGTAGTCGGCGAGATTCTTCGATTGTGAGGGACTTTCTTTGTGGCGGGAAAGGACAAAGCATGCGTCGTTTTTGTGAGGTTAAAACAACACGCAGTTTTATTTAGAAAAAGGTAAATGTATTTGGTATTTTGTTTAGGGCTCCTGATTTGTTCTCGATTTCAGGCCCATTAACGGAATAGGCAGATGAAATTGATCATTTAACAATTTTTTTTTTTTATATGGAAGTTGTAAAAAATTTCAAATTCAGAAGCATATAAGGCTGTACCAATGACTATTGATCATTATGCTCTATGATTTCTAGTTTTTTTTGTTTTGCCTGGTTGGAGAAATGTTGGAGAGGGAACTTGGTGCTTGGTGGTGGGTCTGAGACAGAGACATTTGCTTATCAGTGGTCACTGTGTCCAATGTTAACACCTGGACGACGCGTAGCGTACGCCACGTGTACGTGTCGTGGGGATGGGGCCTATATACTGGCGATGATACAATGGCTACTTGTCGCGTGTACCTCTATTGGCCTTGCAACTTAGCTATCGTCTTTAAATGCTTTGGTCTCATTCACAATAACTCTTCTTTGGGTTCTCTTTGGATAACTGTAAAAATATATTTTCTTTTTGCTTTTTCTTTGTAATCACCAAACCAAAGATATCTTAATTCTGAAGCTAAGAAAGCTACTAATTTCAATTAATTGTTTGTTTAATTAAACTATTCAGCCTCCGGTAGTTTTATTTATCTGCGTTCAAAACGCACAGAACGCTCCAAATCTCTAGACTAATCAAATATGCACTAAATGCAAAGTCAGTGTAGGTCCATACCACTTAGGTTGTTTCTACTGCCGACAGAGAGAAGAAATAAGCAAAATTTAATTATGTAAAGGGAGTAATGAACAATGCACCACAACAACAAGAGAAATAACGAAAATACAGCGTCACAAGAAAACACAAAAAAAGGAAGACAAATACAGCGAGACTTGTGAGTCTCGTGTCAAGATCATAAAGTAAAACACAAAGTGGAAAATAAATTAACTTTCTTGCATGTGTGATATTGACATAAATAAAAAAAGTATCAAGCATACAAGAGAAAGTCACTGTAGCTTTTCCCCTTGCGTGGGTTTTGGTAGGTAAATGAATTAATTACGATTAGCCTTTAATGTGACTGTAAAAGCATTGAACTATATAAAGCTTGTTACGACTCAACTTGATATCTACACACATGCAACCTAACTATTTAGACGAAATAGATCGCATTTAACTCACCACTTTTCTAAAAGATAATCACCTAACTGCATAAACGTCGGTAGTTACCTACCGGAGCTAAAACACAAACACCTTTATCCCTAACCTTATACACACAGTCACATGTAAACGTTATGAATGTGTAAGAAAACAAAATACTTTATCGAACTTTTAATCAGATTATCAAATTTTTGTGTAACTAGAATGATCATGTTTAGCACAATATGGTGTCTAATTATTTATTACAACAAAACATCAATCTATCCAACTATACTGACGATGGAATCCATAACCAATAAAAGTAGAGACTAAAATGAAACAAGAACAATAGAATAAAGAGAAAATCAATTCCGACATGAATCTCAAGCCTCAAGAGTGTTATTAAACCGACATAAAGATGGTTAAGACCAGACTTAAAACTGTAGTTACCGACATAACTGTCATACCATTCGCAGATGATTTTTTCTCGTCTGGAGCTCCCGCCGGCGCATTGATATCACCGGAGCTTGACGGACCATCTCCGGAAGGCCCCATCGCCGAACCTGACGGAGCATCTCCGGTGGGACCCATCCCGGACGGCGGAGAAGAAATGGAGGAAGGAGATCCTCCCGGAGCTAGAGATGGAGAGCCGGCGGAAGAAGATTTTGGTGCCATTGATCCCGACGGTGAAGAACCCGGAGAAGAGGACGGAGGTGATGGAGGAGAAGTCATCGGAGACATTGATCCCGGCGGCGAAGTCATCGGAGACATTGATCCCGGCGGAGAAGTCACCGGAGCAGACGACGGAGAAACAGGAGAGGAGGATCCCGGCGGAGAAGTCGCCGGAGCAGAGGACGGTGAACCAGGGGAAGCTGATTTAGGCGGCGTAGGTGCCGGCGGAGAAGTCACCGGAGCAGAGGAGGGAGAGACAGGGGAAGAGGATTTAGGTGGCGTAGGTGCTGGTGGAGAAGTCATTGGAGAAACAGGAGAAGAAGACTTAGGTGGCATTGAAGAACCTGGCGGAGTCGAAGTTCGAACGGATATGACAACGATAGTAACCTTTTGGCCCTTCTTACAGTTATCTTTATTACCGCTGATGAAGTAAAACGGACCAGATCGATCAAGAGACATCTCAGAGTTTCCGTCGTCAGCTTTCTTGATCGGGTTCTTGGTGTTACATCCGTCGTAGTCAGCCTTGTTGACCTCTAAAACCGAGTCAGCTCCCTTGGCGTATGTAAAATCTGCAAGAAAAGAATCAAACTAAGCCTCAGGAAAAAAAAAAGAAAAGAAACTAATCTATGACAAGTAAGAAAGAAGAGGTTATTATATGTATATACAGAGTGTGTCGTGTACTAGGAAACGGCTTTTTCCAGCCCAAGATCCATAATCTTCCGGGGGATTTGGAACCCACGCGCCGCTACCTCCGACTCCATACCTCCGTGCGTCGGAGACGGTAGAGAAAGCGAGGAGGAATGAGAAGAAACAAAGGCTTTTGGTTATTGGAAAAGCCATGTTTTTTTTTTACTGAGAGATTATGAGACAAATGGGGTTTGTGTGTTGTGTGACAATGAATATATAGAAATAGGAATAAGGGCCAAGGCTAAGGCTAAGGAAAGTGAAGCTTTTGTCTTTATGATAGGGAGATGTCAAGTTATGGTAATACGTGTTTCAACTTGAGTCTCGTAACGTCTTTTGTTTCCTCATTAAAAGTAGAGTGACTCTATTCTTCTGTATCTACCGACGCGTTTTTAATTTTTATTCTTTTGGGATTTGAAAATTTTATAGGTTTCCAAAACCGAAAAAAATGTCTGTGCTACATTACGCGTCTAAAGAGATGTGACAAATGTGGTGGATTGTGAACAAAGAATCGGATTCAAACACGAATCTCAGAAGAACTAATGTTTCATTCTTGAGGATATGTCTAACAGCGAATCATATACTACTACCATTTAGCATGGATATGAGAATACTCTAAAGTCTTTTATATCTGCATCTGGTTCCATTTCCTTTTTTTTGTTTTCTTGAGTAAAGTTATCTTTACGATGCATGCAATAATTGTTGTAGAGAATTTCTGAATACATTTTGAATTTGTAGACTGGGCTTAGGTATGGGCCCTGAATCTGATTTCTTTAAGTGGTAAGTAGACCGTATAATCACTCTTCTTTACAACTGATAGACGAATCAGTCTTTGCTTGCCGTCTTGAGGCATGATGATTAGAGCCACCTGTTCTTTTCTCAACGCTACTTTATACGTTAACTAGAGAGGGGAGAGAGCGACTTCTTTACACATGAACCACAACAGCAGTGCTCAAATAGTCAACAGGATGATGAAGTGAAGAGAATGGCGATGAAACGAGGAGGAGGAGATGCAATTAAGCCGAAGAGTGTAGAGAATGTAGCAGTGGGTATTAATTAAACTGTTAAATGGCCAAAATTAGTCACCAGGATGAAGATATATACACGCCGATGATGCTAAGACATACCTCAAATTATGTAGAAAAGAGATATAAAGTAATATAGAGCAAGTTGTAGTGTAAAATCTATATTCTCACAATTCATCATAAAACTTTCTCTTGTTACTTATTACAAATGTGTGATTTGAGTCGAAGTCTAACATTCACACTTTCTTAATCTACCACCTAGCTTTGCTTCTGCTGTTGTAGTTGTTGTTTGTCTCTCGCCTTGTTTGAGCTACCAAAAACTACTAAAGAATCTCACTGTAAAATCCAAAACTATTGGTCTTTATCTTCCCCGAGATGTTTTCTTGGAGGGAGTGAGCTTCCTGAACCCGGCGTGTAATAGCATAACTACAAAGACACACAAAGGAAACATTAGATTTCATAACTGACTTAGCCATATATATAGTAAGCTAAATCAAACTTGAACAATCTGTTAGCTAGTTACCTGAATAACTGACCGCAAGAGCAGAGAAAAGAGCCATTTGGACATTCAAAAACGTCAGAAGAACCGCAGTAGCTGCAAGTAGGAGAAGTAAAGAGAAGGAGTTTAGCCTCGTTTTACTACATATATAACCACCCATACTCAAATTTTCAGTTTCTTCCAGATACCAAAACGTTCTTGCTATTACCACATATGATCCTATTCAACCCCAACTTTCAAAACATTACAGACCATTAAGCTCACCGAGTAATCTACTAATATCAAGCTCTAGTGATTGAGCTAAACAAGTAAATTTAAGGAATGATTAGATCCAAAAAGATCCCAAACCCCATAGAAGTCTCTCTACGAACTCATATCTCAGCACTCAATGATTAAAAGTAAGTTTATAAACCATATTGACATACAATCACATGTTAGTATAACCACCCACATTGACATACAATCACACGATAGTAGGACAAGTAAAGATAACGAGTTTAGCCTCGTTCTAATACATATATAACCACCCATACTCAAATTTTCAGTTCCTTCCAGATTCCAAAACGTTCTTGCTATTACCACATACGATCCCATTCAATCTAACTTTCACAACACTACAGACCATTAAGCTCACCGAGTAATCTACTAATATCACGGTCTAGTGATTAACTAAACAAGTAAGTCCAAGGAATGATTTGATCCCAAAACCCATAGAACATCTCTCTATAAACTCATATCAAAACGTTCTCAGCATTCTATGATTAAAAGCAAATTGCAGAACTACAAATGCAGGAACAAATCCATCATTAAAACTCACCACACTGTCCAATACCAATCACGAGTTTCCGAGCAGAAGGGTGACGATCAAACTTCCACCTGTCACTACAGTACTTGAACAGCTCCCAAAGTGCTAAACTTGCTAACAACCCCACCAATGCAAGTGGCATCTGATATCTACAAAAAAAAACACCAACACTTCAAACTTCAACATAGTTCCCATAAAGTTTAAAACTTTGAATAAAGTTCTAAACTTTACAAAGATCTAAACCTAAACAGAGAGAGACACAGAACACATACAATGCACAGGCGAAGAAGACAATGAACAAGGTAGCGTAATTCCTAGCGAATCTCTTGACATTCTCATGAACCCTCATCCTCGCCTGCTGAGAAGCCGCCGGGAACGAGTAAGAGTCACACGCCCCGAAGAACCCCGTGGTCCACGGCGGCGTATCGCCTGAGAAGTCATCGGCGGAGAGCTTTGAGAAAGGGTTGATTGTCAGAAGAGACGAGACGGTGACGAGACGAGTCAATAAAGAGGCGAAGAAGCCGTTGGTTATAGAGGAGACGACGTCGTCGGAGGCGGAAGAAGGTGCGGCGGGGGCTGAGGAGGAGGAGGATGAGGCTGCGGGGGCGGCGGCGGCGGATGCTGCGGCGGAGGTACGGTGGTCGAGGAGGTCGAGGTAGCCGGAGTCACGGAGCCAAGATTCGAAAGCAGGATCGGGGACGCTTAGAGAGAGAGGGTTGGGAGAAAAGGCCATTGTTGTTGTCGTCTCGATTATCTGTTCCCTCGTCTGTCTCCTCGGTGTTCACAAAACATTTATTTTGTCTTTTTTGCGTTATATTAATCCATAACTTCTTAGAAATTGCAATGATAGTGCTCTTTGATAAAACCTTGTCAATTAACTCCTAATTTTTGTTTTATGTTAGGAGATGATCTGTTTCTCTAAAATTAGAAATTTGTGAATTTATAAGTATTTCATGTGATATTATTAACAGTTAAATATCAAAGATAAGGTTTAACTTATATAAGTTTCATATTTTTTGTTATTGTACTTATGTATCTACTAGATAAATTTATCAACACTCTTGTTTTATCATTTTAGTCATTTAAAGTTAATACAAAAAATGCTCGATTTCAAACAAAAAAGGTAATCTACCCAAACCAGTTCATATATCACTTCAAAATGTATTAATTGATCATATATGAGAAGAAAATGGAAATAGTTATAATGAAAAAAAAATTATTTAAATATAATGATGTCGTTTGCATATTTCTTTTATATAAGTTTTACTATAATATATTTTTATTAATTTTTATAATTGTTTAATTGTATATTTTATAGTTATCATAGCTGAACCATAAGACCAAGAGATACAACAAGTAATGTACTTTGACTACAGGTTTAAACAAGTTTCGAGGCTACATAATCTGATTGGAACTATAATGTGAAAAGGATCATATTCAGAATCAAGCTCTCATTGAATTTACAAGAGGCAGGCACAACACAATGTACATGTCATTGACAATACAAAAAGTGATGATGAACATACGAATTATAATGTGAGAAACACTTGCAGAGAAACATGGATTTTAATATTTGGAAATGAAAAATCAAAGAATCACAAGAGGCGCCTCATCGGTTTTGGCAGGCGCGGTCTCTTGTGTTTGTGGCTCAGTCTCGGAAGGAGCTTTCTCATCTGCCTTCACAGCTTCTGGAGTTGGCTCAACCTTGGTTGCCTCAGAGGAGTCTTCTTTTGTCTCACTTTCCTTATTTGCCTCTTCACTAGACTCTTCTTTCTTCTCCTGTGAATAAAACATATCAGCAACAATAGTCTCGATAATTTATAGGATTCTTTAAGCTAAAATCATGCAAAAACTTCTTGAAGAAGAAGATCAAATCATATCGAACAGAGAAAAGAAATGATGAGATGAGATTTCACAAAACCTGAGTTAATGTGGTATCTGTTTCATTCTTGGACTCAACAACAGCATTGTCTGTGGGGACAAGGCTTTCGACGATGTCAGATTCCTTAGGTTTGCTCCCACAGGCTCCCATGGTTTATTTGATTGAAAGGATTAGTTTGAAAAACAAATTAAAATGGGAAGAACTGTAGAGCCAAAGAGAAAAGAGAACTATAAGAAATGCCAAACTAATTTCTTGCTTTATATAATTGGAGACTTGTGCAAATGGAGATCATATATGGTCTAAAGCTATTTCAGGTAAAGCCAGATTCATTAGTCATGACATCTTCAAATCTCTGTCATGATCTATTTACCCAGATGACAACCATTTTTTTCTCCACTGTTCTTCTAAATTCGGTTAAGGGGCAACGGTTTCTTTACCCGCTGGAAAATTCCCAAAGATAACGAAGGAATGTGTCACAAATAACCAGACTTTCATAGCTAGATGTTCAGATCAAATCATGTGGGAAAACACTTTTAGAGAATCGATGTTCAGATATGTTTTATGTTTGCCAAATGGCATATGATACTCAAGCCCCTCAAACGGGGAAGACGATAGTGTCTCATATTTGAAAGCTGGAAAAGATGGATTTTCTGTTCTCTCAGGCACATAAAATAAAATTATCTCGTTCTTTGTTTGGCTGGCTACTATGGCTCCTTAATGCGACTCTGAAGAGAAAATACTGGTTCACCGGTGTGACCTCCTTTCTCTGTTTCGTATGTTGTTGAGCCTGATCGGTTTTTAGAGTTTTCTGATATATCTTTCTCACCTATGTCCTCCCAGTCACCTTCCACTGCTGATGTTTCTTGGTGATCGCTCTTTGGACCTTGGTTCACAAGGCTTTTGTACATTGTTAAAGCTTGAGCAATCATGCTAGCAGGATTTGAAGCAGTACTTGGAAGCAACATTGTCGTACCCTAAATCCCCCCACAAAGAAGAAAGTTCAACATTAAATAAGACCAAGCAATGACAAGAGTTACATGTGAGAGTTGTTTGTTTACCTCCTTGGCAATGTTACTGAAGGCTTGGATGTATTGCTCTGCAACTCTCAAACTCGCAGCCTGCAAATAGTACAGTGATAAAGTATAAGATCACAATTGGACGGCTAAAAATAAAAGCCTAAACCCATGAATATAGATGTGACAATAAAACCATCTCAATTTGCCAAAATCCAAGAAGACAAGGAAACCTTTGTCTAGAGTGTATTAAAAAAAATACTATGAAGAGTTCAGTAACCAAGCTAGGTTCGTCAAAACTCACCTCAACTCCCCCAGTTTCTTTGAGAGACTGAGATAACATGGCAAGACCTCTAGCAGTTGCTTGTGCTCTAGCGAGTATTGCTTCAGCCTCACCTGAGGAACATTAACAAAGGATAATATAGGAGTAAGTATAAGCAGTGGAGAAAACAGTTCCTCTGGCACCAAGTAGTAATCAGTATATAGTGAAAGAAAAAGAAAATGGAACTAAAAATGGACACCACATGTTACTCTGAAGTATACTAACCCTGTGCTCGATTCACTTGGTCCATCTTTGCAGCTTCAGATGCCAGAATTACAGAACTTTTCTTACCATCAGCAATATTGATATGGGCTTGCCTTTCTCCTGTTATAGTAAAGCAAAGGATTAAAAAATGTTAAGCATGCTTCTTGTTTTTCAAAATGCAAAATGGAAAACCTAAAAAATAGTAAGTAGCTTTTAGCCAAGAATAGTAAAAGCATTATGAGTTGTAGTCAAAGCACTGTTCAATCTCAGAATATGACTTTTGAAGGACAAGTCAAAGCAGTATTACCTTCAGACTCAAGAATCTGGGCTCTCTTTTTACGTTCAGCTTCAGCTTGCATCTCCATAGCAACCCTCACTCCATGAGGAGGCATAATATCCCCTGGAGATCCACAAATTAGAAATAAGCCGAAAAATATACGTATCTAATCACAAACAAGGAGCAAACACAGAAAAACTCACTTATCTCATAACGAAGACACTGAAGACCCCAGTCTCTTGCAGCAACATTGATGGCTTCCTGCAAGAATGTAAATCCGTCTCAAAAAATCCATCACATGTTTTCTTCTTCAACGTGTATATTTCCTTTAACTCTCTTAGTTATTTGTAAAAGAGAGGCAACACAGCTTGGGATATTGAACATATACAGCATGAGTAAATCCCTTAGCTGAAATCTGAAATCTAAAATCTTCCTATCTAACTTAAGCAGAATACAAAAACCATTGCCATATGTGAATTATATGTTACAGCTAAACATCTCAAGTTCTATTGAGATAAATACAACAAAGACATTTAATCAAGCTAACATATGAAATAGAACTGAAGTATGGAAGGGAACGAACCACAATCTTCTCGTTGAGAGTATCTCTTTCCTCAAAGGTCTTATCAAGCGTGATCTTACCAAGCTCACTACGCATAGTAGTCTGAGCCAACTGCACAACAGCATAGATAGGACTCTCAACTCCATAAGAAGCTAACTTAGGATCCACTATCTGCAACAACAAAAAACAACAAAACAATTAAATCAAAACTTCAAAAAAAAGAAACAATTAAATCACCAGTAAATGAAGTGGTGGAAGATGATGACCTTGACATAGAGAACGCCATCGATATGGATACTAACGTTATCTTTAGTAATCGCAGTCTGATTAGGGATCGGAATCGCTTCTTCCTTGAGAGAATGAACATAAGCAATCCGATCAACGAACGGAATCAGGAAATGAATCCCCGACGGTAATGTCTTAGCGAATTTCCCGAATCGCTCAATCACATACGCTTTCTTCTCCGGTACAATCCTTACTCCCCAGTTAACCGGAGGAGTTAACTGAAAGCTACATAACATCATATATATATAAGTCAATCCCTAATGTTCCTACATCGTTCAAAAAATAAGCCTAAGCTGAAGGAAACCTGTTGGAAGGATAGCCGGCGGAGGTGAAGTGGCGGACGGTTGATGCTGCTGCGGCGGTGGGAGATTGACGGAGGTGAGCAACGGATCTCAAGGCGGTTACGGAAGTTTTACGGACGAGGTGATTCATTGTTATCGTTGGATATCAAATCAGAAAGGAAAAACCCTCCGATACAATAAATAAAACCTCGTGCTCTTCTTCTTCACTCTCTCTTCGTGGACTAAAGAAGGCGTCGTCACGCAGTAGTCGTGGAGATATGTGAATGGGTTTGGTAGCTGTTGCTATTGGGCTCAGAATCGGCCCAATTAGAAAACCTATTTGGGTATATGTATTGCTATTAGCTTTTTTTAGTCCATTTGTGCTGTTCATTGTAAACCAAAGTTCTGCAGTTTTGCAATTTTGTGTGTTATTATAGTTTTTCGTATGTTTAAAGAAATATAATTTTCATGGTTCTGTCTTGTAAGCATTGTTCTAATGCAGTAATGCTTGTTAAGTTTGCTTTATCTACTAATAGAATTTGTATATATATACTATTTAAGTGGCAATCTTATCAAATTACATTATTTCTTCTAGGTCCTCCAAGAACATATGTTATTACCTCAGGGCACGGTTTCTTTTTTTCTGTATTAGTATTATTTTTTTGTTGTTAATGCCCTTTTCTCTGAGTTGCCGTAGTAGCCTTAAAATGTGGTGCGGAGTAGTTATACAAAATTTCGAGAACCATCAAAACTAATGAACGTGTTACACTAAGAGAAAAGCGATCAAACCTGAATAATATTTCTAGTTCTGAAAAAGAGTTCTCAATCAATGATCTTGATTATCTAAAAACACTTCTTCGTGTGTTTAAATTCAGAATGCATGGAAAAAGTGAAGTTTATAATGGGATTTCACATGGGGAGGCTTATGTCTGAGTCATCAAATCGGCGCTGTTCGACTTTATGATACCGACATCAAGAGATAATATGGCAATAGTTAAAGTTTGGTAACGATAAAGGCTATTACCACCATTCAAATATCTCCTCTCTTTCATTATGTGTCCACGTCAACGCCATGCACCAAACCTCTGCGGTTCATTAAAATAACTTTTTAAAGACTTGAGAAGTTTCAGGTTATAACATATATTCTTCGTCTACCTTAAATTCTTATGATACATTTGTCACTTTAGGTATCCGTGTTAAGATGATAAACAAAAGAAACTATGCAATTAGAAAACAGAAGTAAACTAAACTATGTTGAGTTGACAAAATATAAAAGACATCATATATCGAACTATCTAGAGAAAAGGAACCTCTATATATCTATATATAGTTTTTAAGGAAATAATTTGATTTTATATTTGGTCAGATTTCAAAAGATGCAAGTCTCAAATTTCTTTATGAAGGAGATAAAGTAAAAGAGAAACATATAACATGGGATCCAAGGTCGACCAAAGAAAGGTCTTTTAGGGTGAAAGCTTATTGGCAAAGCAAAAAAGTGGTGACACACTTTACACTAAATCCAAGTCATTAGATCTAAAGAGCTTACAACATGACGACATCAACAACATGCACCTCATGAACTCTTCTGCTCCTCTGCATCTAACCCAGTTAATGTCGTCAATGTACACAAACACATACTCATATATATATATATACACGTATCTCTTCCCCTATAAATATAACGAAGTGTGCATTGTTCGAGTTAGAAAACTGGACATCTATTATAACAAATATAAGCTAAATAATGGGTGATCTGCAAATCGTGCCAGCGTACAACAAGGTAGAAGCACAGTACGTAGAACTGATGGTGCCTTTGTACTCTTACGGTTGTGAGAAGAAAATCAAGAAGGCTCTTTCTCATCTCAAAGGTAATTAATCAAATAGATATTAATGATTCAAACTCCATGTTATCTATACACGAATATATTAAGCTTATAGTGTTGGTTTATAACTTATAAACAGGAATATATTCAGTGAAAGTAGACTACTACAAGCAAAAGGTAACGGTTTGGGGGATATGCAACAAGCTTGATGTGTTAGCAATGGTGAAAAAGAAGCGCAAAGATGCTCGTTTTTGGAATGCTGAAGAGAATGATCAAGAGAGTGTGGATGATTCCATCGTCCAGAAAGAAGACATTGTTAAGACTTCTTCTGATGATTCAGATAAACCATCGGCGTTTTATACGTATTCTCCGTCGTCTCCGAGGTTTAAGAGACCTCCTTTGTCACTCATTAGGACATCTTCCTTCACATGGAGAGCTGTGAAGAAGGTCTTCTCTAGATCCATTTCCTTTTGACTCACGTTTTCTTCTTCTTATGAGCCTAATAATAATGGTACAAGATATATCACGTATCTCTCAATGTATAAATACCGAATATTCTAGTTTGAGAACACTTAACGTCAGCAACCAATATTTGATGATAGTTCAATGGTCATGGCTTTGTTCATCTATTATATGTTTAAGATCTATGTTTTTTGTCACGTTCTTCCTGAGATACTATAAATAAGAAGTTCTAGTTGATAAGATCGCTGCTATAATGTTTCAGTGATCAGCGTTGTGTTGTTTCAAGGTCAAATATCCACCCTCTTGAACCAAATGCTTCATCTTTTCACTCTCTCTGCTCATTGTTTCTTCTGTTTATGTATCTTTTAAGCTTCAACAATATGGCGTGAAGGGGGTTTAGCAACCGGCTATTCTCAATTTTTTTGAATACCAAAAGGTTCAGACCCGAAGTTCGTAATTCCCAAGTCTGAAACCACACCACATCATATAATATTAGTTTTGTCCTATCAGTCCATCTCCGACACAATGATCATGATCTTTTCTACATGAGCTAACTACCTCTTATGTTACATCTAAATTTGAAGAAACAGAGAAGCAGGGACCTAATCTAATGAGAAAGTAGACAGAGATCAAACACCTTAAATTGAATTTGGAGCTATACTCTTAAAAGATTTAAGACAAATCAACCAAGACAATAATGTTCAGTTGCAATAGAAATGGCACAGTGGTATCATCAGAGATTCATCTACTTATGGCTGCTGCTGCTGCTTGTACTCTTCTTTTTCAGTAAGTTTCCAAACTTCCGGAGCAGTGGCTTCTTCTTTTTCTGCTGTTGTTCTTTTGGAAGCAGACTCCCAGCATCTTCAGCGTGGTCTGCAGAAGACAAACCATTGCTTAACTGATCGAAATTTTCACTACCCTCTGCTTTCGATTCATCTTCCTCTTCAGCAAAATCGTGCTCTGACTCTCTCTCTGAAGAAGCTTCTTTCTTTTCTATATGGTATCCTTCCCACGTCTTGAACCCTCCTTCCATGGAGTCTTTATCTTTGTCTCCTTTTCCTACTCCTTCAGCCTTGTGAGCTAACCAATGCATTGGTGAGGCCTCTTTCAGATGTTTATCAATGGCTTCCAATGGACTTTCTTGAACCTTTTGTTCTTCAGCTATATGGTGAGAAGGTTCGCTTCTAGTAGTCTCTTCTATGCACTTGAAACCATTTTCCTCTGAAGATTCTACAGCTTTGGGGATTAAGTCATGACCATTTTCATTCTCTTGTATGGAAGAAGCTTTTGCTAGCAACGTTGTTAACTCTTCAATCTTCTTAAGCGCGGAAGCCTCTTTAGCCTTCAGCTCAACGTTATCATGAATCACAGCCTGCAACTCGGTTTCTTTGTCAAGTAGACTCTCTTTCATCTTTGACAGCTCCTCTATCTTCTTTCCTGCTGCAGCTTCCTGCACTTTAAGCTCTTGATTTTCTTGATTAATTCTTTGAAAGTCGTTTTCCTTGTCAACCCAACTCTGCTTGAGATGTAACAACTCGTCAATCTTCTTCAAAGATGATTCCTCTTTGGCCTTAAGCTCCTCGTTCTCATGGAAAGCGCCTTGCAACTCCTTCTCTTTATCAAGTAAACTCTCTTTAAGGTTTGTCAACTCTTCAATCTTCTGAACAGATGAGGCTGCTTCGGCCTTGAGCTTCTCATTCTCCATAATTGCATTTTTCAGCTCATTTTCTTTCTCAACCAAGTTTCGTTTAAGATCAGACAGCTCTTCTATTGTCTTAAGAGATGAAGCCTCTTTGGATTTGAGCTCCTCGTTTTCGTTAACAACATCCTGTAGCTCACTCTCTTTTACGAGCAAGCTTTTATTTAGATTTGAAAGCTCTTCAATCTTCTTTTGAGATAGAGAGTCTTTGGCTTTAAGGTCTTCAATCTCAAGGACCATACCATCAAGCTCATTTTCTTTATCGACAATACTTTCTTGCAGCATAGCTAACTCTTCAATTCTCTTGAGATAGGCAGCCTCCCTTTCTCTAAGCTCTTCATTTTCTTGAGTAGAACTCTGGAGTTTTGTTTCTTTATCAGCAAGGATTTCAGTTATTGTTGACAACTCTTCAATCTTCTTATGATAAGAAGACTCGCTTTCTCTTAACTTCTCATTTTCTTGAACGGCGGACAACAGTTTGGCTTCTTCCTCAGCTAACCTCTCATTCGCCAATGACAACTCCTCCACCTTCTTGATATATACAGCCTCTCTTTCTTTGAGCACCTCAATCTCTTGAATGGTGCTCTGCAACTTGGTTTCTTTATCAGCCAATTTCTCATTCACTGCTGACAACTCTTCAATCTTCTTCAAACAATCAAGCTCTCTTCTTCTAAGCTCTTCAGCTTCTTGAACAACGCTCAACAGTTTGGTTTCTTTCTCAACCAAGCTTACATTCGTTGCTGACAACTCTTCTATCTTCTTGAGATAATCAATCTCCTTCTCTCTTAGCTCCTCCGCTTCTTGAACAATGCACTGCAGTTTTGTTTCTTTATCCACCAAGCTTTCATTCACCTTTGACAATTCATCTATCTTTGCGAGAGAAGAAACCTCCAATTCTCTGAGCTTTTTGATTTCTTCAATAGCGTTCTTTAGCTCGTTGTCTTTCTCCAACAAGCTTTCTTTAAGTTTCATGCTTTCAGCTTTACCTTCTTCAACTCTTTCTAGCAGATTCCTAAGCTCCTCCTCAAGCTCCTTAAGATTCTTTTTGGTATTGGCTTCTTCTTCTCTTGCTTCTCGCGCCTCAATCTCCTTAAGATTAAGTAAATTCTCCACCTTGCTAAGTTCTCCCTGCACAGAGAACTTCTCATCTTCTGATTTCTTCACACAACCCATCAAATGAAGTTCTCTCTGTTCCCACTCAGTCTTCGAATTGACGATCTCATTCTGAGTGTTTTCCAAACTTCTTTTCAGGCTATCAATTTCGTTTCTTGCATCTTCAAGCATTTTTTCATACTTCTCATTTGTCTCTCTCTCAGCAACCTTCAAACTTTCAATCTGGTTTCCAAAATCTTCAAGCTCTGCTTGACATGTCAAGAGCTTCTCCTTAGCTTCCCCTGCTTCCTTAGATACTTCCTGCAAATCCAAAGTTAAGCTTTCCATAGCTTTCTTGCTTTTCTCTTCTTCCTTCTTACTGTTCTCCAATTCTTTCTCAAGTTCTATATTTTCATTCAGTAGGTTCTCAGCATGTGATTTTGCAGTTTCCTCATTCTCCAAAGCCCCAACCTTCTCCTCTTGGGCGGTTGCAAGGTCAGATTTTATTGACTCAACAAGCTTTTCAAGCTTCGAAGTTTCTTCTTTAGAAATGCAAACCTGGCGTTGAGATTCCTCAAGATCTTTCTCCTGCCTTGCAACCGTCGCCACCAGCGACTCAATCTTTTCCTTTAACGCAGCATTATTCAACTCCGCCTCATGAAGCGCATGCCTGTTTTCCTCCAGCTGCTTCATAGCTGACTCTAAAGATTCAGAAGAAGATGTCTTCAACTTATTTGATTCTTCAATTTGCTTTTCAAGTTTATCAACCTCGTTCTTCAACTCAGCTGCTAAGCTATTAGCACAGGACTCAACCATTTTAGCAGCTTCCAGATCCACATGGAGCTGTTCGATGGACTCTTCTTGAACCTTCAACCTTTTCTCGAGGATGCTAACATTCTCAAGCTTCCCTCTCAACATCTCAACTTCAGATTTCAGTTTAGACACAACCTCATCGCCTTCAGTAACTTTCTTTGCTTCCTCTGAACCAAGCAAAGCCTTCAACTGGCCTAACTCCGACGAAAGAATCTCCGCCTTCTCAGCCTGCATTTCAGCTATCTTCGTCGCTTCTTCAGCGTGACTTAGCGCCTTGTTTTTAGCATCAGCAGTCATAGCCAACTCTTGTTGAATCCTTTGGAGCTCTTCAGTGGTAGAGAGAAGTGCTGAGATGTCCAACGCATGCTGGCTTCTTATAGACTCAACTTCTTTCTTCCACGAGGCTTCCTTTTTGTGAACAGCTTCGATCCCCGCCTGTTCTAACTCAACAGCTCGAAACTTCTCAATCTCGGAGCTCTCCTCTGCACGCTGCTGAGCTGCCAATGCCTCCTTGAGTTTCTCATTAGCTTCTTTGTTCAGCTTCTCAAAGCCTTTGAGATCATCAAGTGCTTTAGCTTTGTCTTTCTTGAGCACTGCTATTTGCTCATTAGCTTTTCTCAAATCCTCCTGAATCTGATTCAGCTGAGCATGCAGCTCAAGTCCTTTCCCTAACCGTGACTGCGATTTCTGAAATTCCAAAAAAAAAAAAAATGATAATTAATAAACATAGTCTTTAAACAAGAGAAGCTTCAAGTTTTGAAGATGGTTTTGACTTGCCTCAGGAGGAGTAGGGACTCTTGCAGTTCTACGATCAGGAGTAGGCTTGGAGTTGGTTGGGCTTGCCTCAGGAGGAGTGGGAACTCTTGCAGTTCTACGATCAGGTGTAGGCTTGGAGTTAACAGATTGTGGGGAACGGTCTAGTGAAAGACGAGTGCTGTGCGCTGAAGATGGTGAACTGCTGTCTGATTTAGTTGTTCCTGCTGTTGATCTGTTTAGTCTTGGTGGTGGCGGAGATGGTTTGCTACGAGGAGTCTCCATTAAACCAGTTCTGCATTATCAGAAAAGGTACAAGTACAATGTCACAATCACATCTTGCTGTGGATCTATGGATCTAACTCCAGCAATAAAAACTTAACTTAAACCAGTAAGGAAACAGTATTCATCTCAGTTAAGAGATCTAATAATCATAAGCAAACATAGGTACTTTCAGTTATATTCCAAAAGCATATTTGTACACAGTACATTGAATGATCTGACAAAGTGACAGAACATATTGCATAATTCACAGTGACCAAACCAAAGATTAAGACTTTTTAAAAAAAAAAGACAAAATAAGTAGCTCCAACTTCTGCAAGATCCAAACCAGAATTTTGGAAAAATGAAGTTCAGTTAAAAATTAATGCAACAAAAGAAAACAAGATCACTGTATATTTCCAGAAGAAGCTGCCCAGAGAATGTGACCCACACAGAATCCATAAAAAGAAGAAAAAAAAAAACAGAACTACAATTCCGACAAAGAAAACAGAAGACAGCATCTCAGATCCAATTATCTTCTTTTCCAAAGTTCAACTAGTTTGGTTCTAGAAAGTACAAAAAAAAACAAAATTAAAGAGAATGAGAAATTACGTACTTGGTTCTGGAAGCCATAGTTGCTGAACTAGATCACGACAAGGAGACAGATAGATTTGGAAACTCAGAACAAGAAGAATAGTTAAAAGTGCCGAGAAATCTCAGAGGCTGCTAGATCTCCGGCATTGAGACTAAACAGAAACCCCAGATCGGTTATGGTCTATTCTTCACTTGGGTAGGATTGCTTCTCCACAAAGTCTTTAACTTTTTAAGGCAAAAACAGAAAGAGAGTAGTAATAAGAGGAAGTATTTGGTAGTAATGGGTTAATGGTGGTTCTATCAGAGTGGTCGCCCTCTCTCTCTCTCTCTCTCTCTCGTCTTTTTCTTTCACTTTCCCGGTTTAATTTTTTCAATTAACAAAATAAAGAAATACGAAGGATATGGAAAATTACGAAAATAGCCATGGGTTTAAAGTTATTGCCTGTATTAAAGGGAATGAAATAATAATAACAATAAAGTGATGTGTGTTGTGGACCAACTCAAGTATGAATGGTCGTTGCTCATAATGTGGGCAGCAGAGAAGAAAAAATCTCAAGCGATCTGATTTACAATCTTGAGATCCATTTGAAGTTCATCATGTGGACTGCATGTGCCTTTCAATTATTTGTTTATTTTTTATTTTTACAATAATCCATTTCATACAGCTCTTAATATTCTCATCAGTTCAGATTCTTCTTTGTTCCTTTTAATTTTTTTTTGTTTTGGTAAAGACCTTTTTAATTTGTGTGTGTGAAATGTAACTATTTTATGCATTGGTGGAGGAGGCCATGTTTGATTATTATGCATACGTGGATTTGAAACAAGTTAGCACAATGCCAGCTTATATGACCATTTGCTATGTGGACATATGTGTACAATGAAGAAATATTCTTTAGTTATATAAACACACTGTAATTGAACACTAGAAGCTGTTAAATTTAGTAAAAAAAAATGATAGTAATAGTTTTAAAATTCGTGTTTGAAGTTTTCTAAAAGTGATAATAATAGTATAGTTTAACATTTAAGATCATGTCATCATGGGGTGTGTTGATTCTGTTTGCACCTAATCTTTATACCTTTTCCTAAAGTTAATCATGTGAGTGAAAACATATTTTTTTCTTAAGAAAAGAATACAATTACGAATGAAGTGAATAACAAATCAAAGTCTATATCAACATTTCTCTTTAATCATTCTGAACTATAAACTTAATTAGAACGCACGTCAAAATTGCGGTTCGTAAAATGACTTTTGTTCGTTCACTTTAATCCTCTTAGATGAGATTTCCCTTTCCCATATTAAATCAAATTGTTAGTTCAGCTGTTGATGGTTTTGATTGGGAAACATAAAATTGCATAGTTTCGAGTTCATGAAGCATTTATTCACATTTGGAATTTGATCCTTTTTAGTAACTTTTTTAATTAGACGAATCATGGAAATGACAATAACTTTTGTTGCACAAGTAGTTGAAGTCCATTAAGATCTCTGTCATAAAATAAATTAATTATTGGCCCAACTAATTTAAAAGAAAGGAAGAGAAGCCTTGTAATAAAGACGGCCCATTTCAACTGAAGTAATATATATCATTCCTCCCACATCGCTTAGCAGCAGAGAAGAAGCTGAGTTTATATAGCGATGGAATCGAGAAGGTGATTGTCCCTTCGGGGACATCCGATAAAATTGGAACGATACAGAGAAGATTAGCATGGCCCCTGCGCAAGGATGACACGCACAAATCGAGAAATGGTCCAAATTTTTTTTTTCCCAAAAATTTTAAAAATCGGTTTCTGGGTTTGTGTTCTTCGGTGTTTTTTTTTCCCCATGAAAAAGCTCTGATTTTCGATTAATGCTAACTAAGACAGTGTAATCAGTACATTTCTGGAGATCCGATGGTCGGAAACGATGTTTCTACGCGTCTCTGTTTATCTAGACCGGCTACAATGTGTGAACGGTGAACCAATTCAGCCGGTTAGTTATTCGAGTTCAGATAAGCCGTTAGATCTGAATCATGGTGTTAGTCTCTAGTTGCGGCAGAAGGTTACCACCATTTGGGTATTTGTACTGATTATTGAAGAAAGAAAACATAATTTTTGCCAAAACTAAAACTGATTTTGATTTCAGGATGGGATACACAGTTAAAGTCCAAGTCCAGATCAGTTTTAAAACAAGCTTTATGACCCCTATAATGACTGTGTTGGAAACACTTACACATATCTATAATAATAAAGTTAAGATATCTGCCCCCACAATCATCCATGTCATTTTTTTGATGTGGGGATTTTACGACACGTGTCAAGCTTGGATTGGCCATAATTTATTTTTTTTAACCAAACAATTGTATATCTTGCTGGGCCTGGTGAAAAATTCGTAGCCCAGCAGTCAAACCTTTAGCTTCTAATGTCATGTCTCCGTCAAAGTAAATGATAAATGGGCTTCTGTTTGAATTTGGCCCAAAATATCATGAGTGTGGGCGATGTTACGCCAAGGTTTTCTTTTTTTTTTCAGTCTGAGGTTTAGATGTCGAATGAGTCCGCCTTTCCGTTTCCATTGAATCCGATCGAACTCTCTGTAACTGATTTCTTTCTTCTTTAATTCCACCATTAATCCGAGCATTAAACTACACTCTGCCTCCCCTCCACTCCGTCGCATTTATTCAGTCTCATCATCGGTGGAGAAAACAACTACAATCTCAAGCTATAAATGAATCTCTTGGCATCGATGAACACTTACACCGGTCAGATATCTGAAAGCCTAAGCACCGTCACCATCTCTAAATATGTGCACTTCATATGCTCTTTTCTCTCTCTCTAACTTTAGATTCCTGATTAATTTAGGAGATTTTATGTTTATTTCTCAGTTTCTCTCCTCTGTGAATTGTAGCTATCTGAGAAATTTTTTTTGGGAACTTTTAGTATAAGCAGGTCCTGTTGGTAAGTTGAACGCTTTGGTTCATATGAATAATCTTCACTTTGTTTCTTCTTTATATTATGTGGGTTTTTTATATTTAGAAGAACTGGTCTTCATCTGACATTAGGCTCCTCTGTTTTTTTTGGATATTTAATGTCTATGTTCCCAAAAATAGGGTGTTGAATCTTCATCAAGGTTATAGATTCATTGAGTTCCTTAGCGAGTAGTACAACGATTATGTTTTCTCTTTTCAAAGAGTTTTAACTTCTTTCTCTACACAACAGTAAACTTTTCTTTCCATGTGCAGGCAATTAAAGTTCTTAACATGATTAAGCTCCACGGAAAGCCTACGTCTTAACAAGGTGTCATTTTTGTTTGGTTTTGAGGGGTTGATTATAGTGCTTCTTAATACATATACTTTTCCGCTGAGACATGTCATGTTTCTTTTAAAAACTGTTATTAGTTTTCTCCAATACAGATAATGGTTGAGTTTGGATCATTTGACAAGTACATTCAAAACTTTGGTAACCAGAAGCCTACCCAACATCATTGGGAGCTAAATCAGATGTGCTTGCAGGTCACAAATTCCTTGATGCAACACTTCTACTGTGACAAAGAAACTTTTTTCAGTTAGAGCTTCCTGTACATGTAAGGTCATAGTTTTCAGCATGTTCTGTGTTCTGTTTATGTGTGTCTTAGTTTTGGTACTATCATTAACCTTATTGGAACTTGAATCTTTGTATAGCTGAGTAAAAATCACACCTTTCTTTTGTTTTTTTTTCTGCAACACTTCAGATTTACTTTTATATAGGTTGTAAAGAAAGATCAAGATGTGAAAGTGATTGAAAAAGCGGGTTATAACGATTGGTTGCCTCCATTGTCTTCGATAAAGGAAAATAGTAGTTTGAATGTCTTGAGTATTTTTCATTTCTGTGCTTCCCAGCTTGCTATTGGAAGCTACTGTATGAACACTGCTAGCTTTAATTTTTAAAGCACTTTGATTCTTAAGTTTTGAATTGATATAGGCAATGTATTAGAAGCTATGGTTCTGTATGTATGTACTTCCTATTTTGCTATTAGAAGCTGCCTTTTTTTTTTCCAACATTATATATCACTTGGTCGATTTCACTTTCACATGAAGCTATAAGTTTGAATACTACTAACAGTCATTTGTGTACTCGCCTTGGTGATATCACCCAAAGAGTCCCTATTATTACTCTCTGATTCTTAAGTTCTGAATTGAAACATGCACTGCAGGTCAAAGAAGATGTTGCTCATGGCATTCACAAAATCTTAGTTAAATGTGGTTCAGAAAGCCGAGGAGTCTACTAAGCCGCTGAAGTACCACTCAGAACATTCTCAGAGGCTGCTGTTGTTCGGTAGAGATAAAACTAACTTACATGAATCTGAAATGTTGTTTACTTAACTCGGCCTTATGGTAGAGAAGCTTTGTCTATACAAACCTTCTGTTTTTCTATTCATGAGAGAAGTTAATAATTAGAAACTTCATGTTGCATTTTGTTTTGATATTTGATTATTTTTTGATGCACTGTTACACATGAACACAGAAATCTATATGCATGCTTTACACTCAATGTATCAAAGCTTTCTTATGTTTGATGCTGTAGTCATGTGCTTTTGTATTGTTAGAAATAATATTTCGGTGGAGGGTTTACAAATAATTGAGCGGTTACTATATTTTTGTAGCTAAAAAACCAAAATTGAACTTGAATCTAATTAAGAATCAAATATCTAAAATACAGTTTATAAACTTTAAAATATTAATTATAATTTATTTAAAAGTACCAATACAATTACTTAATCCAAATACCAAAAGTTCTGAATATTCTTTGTCCATATTTTATTAATAAATATGAAAATTCATAAAAGAATCGAATTACCGAGATAGTTTTTGTTTGAAATATTAAAATTTATCAGAATTAGTGAAAAATTAATCTGAAAAACTGAGAGCATCTGATTTCTAGCCAAATTATCCGAAATCCATAACTGCACCCCATAACTGAATTAGGCTGGAAGTTATTGAATTAGCTGGTTCAATTGTTACCCGAACCGAATCGAAACTTAACCGAATTTCAAAATAATTTCTATATCTCTAGAATTAGAAAACCAAAAGTTGAAAGAATTAAACCGAAACCATATCGAAAACTTAATTTTTATAGGCAGTTTTGTGTGCTCAGTACCAATTTAATACATATCTAAAAGACAAAGTTACAATTAATAACAAATACACATTAGATGTTTTAAAAACAAATATACAGTAAACATATAAAAAAATAAACAATACATACGCTTAGAAAAAAGTATTCAACCAAATAAACCATATTCCGCGCGAAGCGACAATAGCTGGAATCGGCATGTTTTGCAAATTTTACATCATGACCAGGAAAACCAAACAATGCCAATTTACATCTCTTTATTTTTAAAGAAGATTTGGGAAAATACTTTACAATGAGATTATATATTGAAAATTTTATTATCATTTAATTTTTGGAAATATGCTTACTTATAAGTGAGATAGTTAAATTATCTAAATTAACAATTTAATTGAAGATAATAAATAACTTTTGAACTACATTTAAAATATTGTTTTCCAAACAAATTCAACAACAATAAGTAAAGGAAATTTTGGCTCCACAACAAAAGAAAACAATTATTCATTAAGTAACCATATAAAACTGTAGGCTATATACTCTATGACGTATTTATTTTCATGTTCTTTAAAATCACAGTTTCTCTATTCTTGCATTGTTACATGTCGATATTATTTTGTTTGATTACAAATTATTAGCATCTCCTTCTATCTTTATTTTTCTTTGACGTTGAACTATATAGATTCCTTATTTATTGAAATGCTCTGAATAAAACATATTTAAAAGAAAATAATCGAATGTTTGCTTTAAATTTAAACAAGTCCTAAAGCTTAGATTATCTGAGCAACAACAATTACAATAAAGGATGGAAGAATAGCAAATAAAAAGCCTTTTCTCAAAAAGAGGAATAGCAAATAAAAACCAATGTGATATTAGATTGAAATTATAACAAAATTAAATAGTAAGTATTGACTTAGTGAAAAACGTTAAAAAAAATTGTATGAATAAGGAATATAATTTTTTAAAGAGTATAAATTTGATTACAATGATGTTCTCTAAATTATTCTGTATTGAGTTTTGAGCTGAAAAGGTTAGAGAAATCCTAATGATACTTCAGAAAATTTATCCAATTGTTTTTAAAATACTTATATGTATTTACACTCAAATATATATCAATTACAAATACTAAAAACAAAAATACAAAATAATTTAGAGAACAGCATTAATACAAATATCAAGAGAAATACCTAAATATATGCAACATTGAGTAGTCTATGAAAAAACAAATAGAATGTAACCGGTGTGTTAGTGTTCTTGAAAGTGACCAATCCATCGACGCTAATATAATAAACAGTTTCTAAAGCTATTAAAGCTGCAAATGTTTTCTTTTTGTTACAGAACAAGACATGTTGTAAAGAGTAAAAGAGATTACATGGTTACATGATCAACATCAACAATAATGAAAAAAAGTTTTTAAAGTTTACGTTTGACATTCCAAGACAAAAAAACATATTGATTTATATGACAGTTACTTCTCTTTACAGTAAGATGTATTATAGTTTGTTATATCCTTTGGAACATCTATCCATGTCACCAAAAAAATTGTAACCAAATAAGGCTCATATGTTGTAAACAAATTATAAATTAAAAACAAGAGGAAGATAGGAAAAATAGTTGTGGCTAATAAATACAAAACTGATAAGTATGAAAAATGACAAAAGGAAGAGTTAATCTGATTCCAAATGATGATGCAAAATAAAAGATAAACAAAGAATGCAATTTATCTAACTAACATGGATTTATCAAATTTTAGATTCTAGACATGTTTACTATCATGTCTAATTATTGATATATATTAAGTGCAAAAAGTAATAATTCAAAACATAATATATATATATATATAAACACTAATTTAATATAATTATTGTGTGATGAAGTCCACATTTATAAATTAATCATAAATCATAATTAAAATTAATAATTTTCAATAAAATAATAAACAATTCAGATATTACATTCTCAAATTGTCATGCATATATTTAAACTGAATTTTAGTTTATAATAACTATGCAAAGACTACAATCAAACAAATATATCTCCATATGATCGATATATTTTTTATTTTCTAAAATACTATTAGAAAATGTTCTAGATTATAAAACAATTATCAAATCATATCAATATTAGTAACACCGGCGCTACGCGCCGGCAAACTCCTAGTATAATAGTGAAAAGAGGCTTATATACAAAAAATGTTTACATACAGCAAATATTCCAATGTTTCCACTAAATGAAAAAAAAAGAGATGATTACAACAAGTCATTTGCAAAAGCACTACTACATGTGATGAAACAAAAGAATCATTCAAAAGCTAGAGAGAGTTTTGGATCAAGAACCAACATCAGTTCGAACACCAGAACTTTTGAGAAGGAACTCATGTGACCGAGCCAGCCTAACAGCGTCTTGAACCCTAAGCCTGGTTCCTTGTTGACCCACCACAGTGGCTGCAATCGTAGCTGCTAAATCTCCCATTCCTTTCAAGTCAGTGACACCTCTTAAGATACCGTATAAGATCCCTGAAGCGTACGCATCTCCAGCACCACATGTGTCAACTGGCACGCACGGGGATGGTGGAATGTATATGGCCTCTCCTTTAACTCCAATGTATGACCCGTTGATTCCGTCAGTCACGGAAACAAATGGAACAAAGTGGCTCAAGTACCTTGTCGCTGAGATTGGGCTTTCTTCTGCGGAAAAGTGACAGAACGCTCTTGCTTCATCGCTGTTTGCAAATATAATATCTGCATAGTTGCCCACAATGTCCCTGGATCAAACAACAAAAGATGCTTCAGTTTAAGACATTCGCAGCCTGAAGCCTCAACTCTTCTTTGACTAACCAAGCTACAAAAGCAAAAGGAACAAAAACTCACCAGAAGTCATCGTAATGCCTCTCTATGCAAGACACATCTGATGCAGTTACAGCAACAAGCACTCCATTTCTGTGGGCTTCTTCACAGGCTTTAGTTATGGTCCTTATAGTATCAGGAAGCTCAAACAAATAGCCTTCCACAACAAAGACATTTGTCTTGGATATCAAACTAGCCAAGCAAGAATCATAATTAACAACTGAAGATGTTCCCTACAACAAAAAAAAAATTGGGGTTTGGTTGTTTAGTACTAAGTAGCATAGATTTGAATTTTGGATACTCAAACGTGTTGCAATAACAATTGATGATATCAGAAATTAGTACCTGATAGGCAAGCATAGTACGTTGGGCATCAGGAGTGGTGAGAACTATCACTGTTCCGGTTGTTCCATCCATGATTGGAGCAGAAAGAAAATTAACATTTGCTCTTCGTAGTTTAGTCCTATAAAACACAAGATGGACTGTCCTTGTGAGTAAATCAAACCAAAACCATGTAAAAACAAAAGAAGAAGAATCATAAAAACTAAACTCTTAGATCAATACACAACTTCAGCAAACTATAGCCTACTCTAGTTAATTCAATGACAGACATAGATCAATCACAATGTGAAACTGATCATCAAATCCATGGAACGATTGATAATCTATTCTAACATAATATAACCTTCACTTCCAATAATGACGAGAAGAACAAGAAAATGTGCATACAGAGCTAAAGTGGTTGAAGAAAGCTTTGTACCTGTAAAAGCTACCGAGAGGATCACCTGCAATACTCCCTGCCATAGCGACATTCAAAGGGCGGTCAGTGATGGAACGACAGCCTAATCTTGCAAGAGCAACAAGAGTGTTGGACAAGGACCCTCCAGCAGCGGCCTTATAGCTGCAACCATCCATTGCCTGTAAGACTCTACCCCTCTCCTCGTGGTTTATCAGCTTCCTCGTTCCCTTTTCTAAACCCAGTTTCTTTAGGAACTCATCATCCACAACTCCAGAGAAATCTACCTAAAACATCATCAGATAAGTCACATTTTTCAAACACAGGTTTTGCAGTTGGCTTCAAGGATAACAAGAACCTAGAGATACACCTTAATTCGATAAACAGCTAGTAATGTTATTGCGTGTTCAAGGCAGCAAAAAAGAGACTAACCATGGCTTGGCCGAGACCCAAGACATCCCATCTCTCAGGGGAAGAAGGTGAATCATCATCATGTCCTCCTTCTGTCATCAATTCCTCGTCATCCTCGTCTTCTTGACCTCCGATTCTCTCGATTTCTCCTTCATCCAAGTCATCCAATCCTCCGTTTCTAGAAACCATGAGACCCAATTGCCTCCTCTTCTTCTCCGACATGGAATCAATCCTCAAGCCGCCGAAAAACGAGGTCGCGGTTCTGCTGCTTTCAAGGGTTCCTTTGGGGCGATATATAGAGCAAATAGGGGAGAGAAAGGATGCATTTTTAGGAGCGGGAAAAGAGGAGAGAGAGGTAGAGGAAGGAATTGGAGAGAGGAGAGAAAGTGCCATCGATATATATATATAGAGTATACAAAGTTTTTCTCTTTCTGTCTTTCGGGATGAGGAAGATGAAGAAGAAGAAGCTCACATCTCCATCCAAAACCCGAGAAGAGGAAAGGAGCACCAGAAAAGTATGGTCTCTGCAACCTCTTAGAAGAGACGACGGCTTGTGAGGATAAAATGACTTTCTACGCTCTCTTTTTTAATATTAAGGATTAGTAATCGCCGTGTTAAGTTAGGATAAGTACTCTATTTGTTTAATCCCTGATTTGACTATTCAAACTAAATATTCTGAATCAGCATCGCTGACAATTCCTTATTTTTTTTTTCTTCTAATCCCACTAATAAATTTGGCACCTCTGTGTTTGACAATTCTCTTGTTCTGGATAAACAAACTACAAACTTTGCTTAACCTTGAAAAAGTTAGTCTTTAAACCCCAAGCAGACATTTATTTCTTCAAACTTGATGCCACCATATGCATATGTTTAGCATTCGACACTTAACAATTTGCTAATCCTTCCAAAAGTTTATTCTTTCTCATCTCAAGTCTCAACTATCTTTATCTACCACTCATTTGTTTGTCTCCTTACCTTATCCGGTTAGTTACCATTTATAGAAAATTACACAAAGGAAAAGAAGCAGCAAAGTATTCATTCCCGCCTCATAATCTTCAACAACTAACTTTCCTTTACACCAAACATCAAAAGCGAGACAAAGGTGGTCACAAATAAACAAAAATCAAGACATTCCAAAACCAAAGCTTACGCCAGAAAAAAAAAAATTCTCTTTAGAGTGAGCTACTCCAAAGATCACTTAGGACATTGATTCACTTTCTAGAAGACACCGGAAATACCCAAAATAAAAAGGAGAGAAGAAAGTATGCACAATGCACTAACTCTAAACCTACAATATGTTTGGGAGCTGTGAGTCCAATCTCTGCTGCAACTCTTTTACCTTCTGCTGAAGCTCTATCTTCTGTTCTTTATAGCTCTTAAGTAGATAATCTTTCCCATCTATCACTTCTTTAAGCTCACCCACTTCCTTTCTCAACCTCTCTATTCTATCTCCATCCCTTGACCCCTTCTCCGGTGACTCATAATTGTTCTCGCTGTCCATAAACCCGTTCACATGGCCACTCCAAGTTGCAACAGGAGATGCCTTGCCATTGCTCACGCTGTGATCAGCGATCGCTTTTCTCAGTCTCTCAACTTCTCTTTCTGATTCGAACAGATCTCTGTTCATCGAGTCTAGCTGTTCCTGGAGATGGCTAGAGTGTGACATCTGCGCGTTATACGAGTTTTGCAGCTCTAGAATCTGCTCCTGCATTTCCAGTATCATGTCGTCGCGCCTCTTCAGCTGTTGCCTCAGTTTCTGTATTACTTCTCGTTTGCTGAAGATGTCCGAGCTGGTTTCAGATACGCAAGGTGAATCCGAGCAGGTTGAATGGTGATTGTATGGTCTCGGGGGTAGTTCCAAGCGATCAGGAGAAGAAGTCCACATCACTCCATTCTCTTTGCTGTAAGATGGAGCAGGAACCGTCACAAGAGGCAGTGAAGTGTCAGATGCCGATACCATTTGCTCGTTTGTCTCCTCTTTTCCATCCACATTCCCAGTTCCTATAAAAAAGGAAAACAAAAGCAAAGTCTGATAAGATCTGACTGCTCTCGAATACATCGACAGAGGAAGAGGATTAAGAGATTTTGTAACTGCTGGCATTCAGCAACTAGACACAGCCCTCATTGGAGAAAACCTGCTTCCCTAGTCGCAGCCTCATTGATGCACTCATTAATTGATAATATGCCGCAGAGACCCAGGAATCATTAGGTTAAATCAGTCGATGGCCAAAACTTATAACAAATTTAAGCACTCTGCAACTTTCAAACTTCAAATATGAACATCAAGTATATATGTTCTCTAATCAGCCTTCAAAGACATCATTAGGCAAAAAGATCATAGACGCTAGAACTCTGTAGCATCATTTACACATTCTTCCAAAGAGGTTTCACTATATCTCACAGACACAACGTTTTCACTTCACGTGTTGATGAAAGGAAACCCAGTAAGAGATGATGCAAAGCCAATACAGAAAATTCATCTGTTAAAAAGAAAAGAAAGTTACAAAGTCAGACCTGGAATGGAGTGGAAGCAGGAATAATCATTATTATGAGCACAGGAAGAAGTGTGGGAGTGCAAACAACAACCTCCAGATTTTGGCCTCTCAGATGTACCATTGGCTGCACAACAAGAATCTTCCATTAAGAGATGACGAAAACTAGAGAAAATTTACAAAACATGTTAAGCACCAACAGAGAAGGCTAAAGCAAGTACCTTTTAACCCAACAGAGCCATTAGAATCAGGTTTGAAATGAAGCGACTGCTTAAGCTTGTAGCCAAAGCGAATGGACAAAGTACTCAACAAGGCTCCCCCAGCGATTAGGATCCAATTCGGCCCTCCTTGACCAGAAACTTTGTCAGCTCTCTGATGCTTGGAAAAGCCGTTTCTTGGTGTGCTCATTGTAAGTCAAAAACGTCTCTATCATCAAAAAGCATAACCTACATCAACGAGAAGCAAGAACACAGTATCATCATCAGATGAAAAAGAAAAAAAAAAGACAAGAATCGTCATCTACAGTCAACAAAACGATAAACAGTTAAAAAAAAAAAACCCATCGAATGCTTTAATAATACACACACTAAAGGAATCAAAAAGCAAAAGTTCAATCCAGTCCAGGAAGAGTAATGAATATGTTTAGAGAAAAGAGAGAAAGTCTCTTCCTTTATCCCCGAAACGGCAAAATATACAAAAGCACAAGGGATACTTAACGTGAACATGAAGCTAAATCAAAATCAAAAACTAGCATTAATATTCTTGATAAGAGGCTATTGATTGCTAAACCTTTAAACCTTAAGACAACACTAAACATCGCAATCAGAACCAGAAAGAAACGAAGGCAGAGAGACCATAAATCCGAGGGAAAAACAAAACTCAAAATCGATATAAATTGATTGAGAGAGTGAGTGAAGAGGAAGAAGAGATAATCGCAATAGGAACCTCATTAAGAACAAAAGAAATGGAGATTAGAGCTCCATCATCTCCGGCTTTTGACTTTTCGGGAACAATCTGAGTTTCCGGGGATGATGACTACTGCAAAACCCAGAAAAGAAGGAGAGAGAGAGGAAGAGGTTGAAGAAATAGCTCCTCCCACTCCTTCCTTCACAGTTTATCGATTTATTATTAAAGAAAAAAAGAAATAAAAATTAAAATCACCGCACGCGTACACCATGTCCCATGGATGACGCTCACGGTAGAGTAGCTACTAGTTAGATAGACATTCACCCCTCAACCTCAACACTTTTGACATGTTGTTTCTCTATGTGGGTTTAAATTATTGTATTTATTTACACTATAGAGTACTTTATTTATAGGATAGTCCTGGTGGTATACAACTAATAACTGCCAGCTCCATTCTTCTATCTGATAATCATTATGATTATATCCTAATCGAGAGATATAAAAATGAGTTTTACAACCATTTCAGACTTCAGAGTGCCAAAGGCAACCAACTCAACTGATTAAATTCAACACTTGACCAACTTTTATCAGCCTTCAAGATACCAACGTTCGCAACGTCAACGTGTGGACCTTTTCACTTTTTCATTTGTTCACAGTTCACTTCACCAAGATGAATCAAAAGGAAGCATTCGAAGCCGAAGCTAATACACAGAAACAAATTGCATTCAGAAGAGGGGTTGTTTCCTCAACTAATGACTTTTTAATGCATTTGCGGTCTCACTCTCTTATTGCGCGCAATCTTATTACGCTTGTGTCACAAGTACAAATAGCTGATGTTCGAGAGGAAGTCATCGCTGAGCTCATGAAACGTGGTAGTGGTTTTACGCATATTCGAGTGGGATCTGAAAAAAAACAAGCTGCAGATCGAGCAATTCATAAGAGAATTGACCACTTGATTGACAGTAACAAAAATAATTCAATTGATAGCTTTTATTTTTGAAAACAATATGTATATGAAACAATAATTTGAAAAAGAGTTGAAAATGACTGTTGAGATGGTTAAGTTAAGTTTAATTAGAAAACAAATCAATCTTTTCAGGGTATAGATAGTTGATAGGGAAGCTGATCTTTGGAAGTGAACTGTTTCCATCTTTTATCTGTGATTGTGTCTTCGAATGCTGGATTTGAAGATTCCTCTTTAAGATCGATATCTTCTTTTTGCAAGTGCATCTTTAAGGAGTTTGTAACAGTAAATGATTTTATTTTTTTGTGCACAATTTTTACGTTTTACATAATTTATTATAATAATATTAATCTTTCAATTTAATAGTTAAATCGTATTTGCTTTCTTTTGTACATATTTCAAAACGTAGTCAGTAATGGCTTTACTATTGTTTTGGTAATTGAATAGAATGTTAACAAATAAATTTTCTATGAATACAACGATACTCTTTCAAGGGAAAATACTTTATCTAACATTGATTTACTTGAATTGTGAGTCTTAAATCACCATATGTGTTTACTTGAATTGTTTCCATATGAGTTTGCTTGAATTGTGTCTTAAACCACTGGATACATATGCGTTTGCTTGAACTGTTTTCTATGTCTTGACATGGACAAACTTTTTCATCGTTTCATTGGATTCGGGATTTCAGACACACTTCAATAAGCTCATCCTTAAAGGTCACCATACGTTTATGATCTATGATCTAAACAACATTCTATGTTTTGGCTTTCTTACAGCTTCCAAAAGTTAAACCCATCAAAAAAAGTGATTGTAGAGCTTCAACAGCGCGCAATCTAAAGAAGTTTGGTTTATTTGACTGGCCAAGATATCTTTTTTCTCTACCTCTCTCTTTACTCTAACCTTGGTTTAACTTTGTCTAATGGGTTTTCCTAGACTCAGTGTTTATATTCCAAACTATTAAGTCTGTAATTACCTTTGAAATAGTCTTTCTTCAGACCCAAACCATTACAGCCTACTAAATCAATAATCTAATCTTAAGAAAAATTAAACCCTTTAACAAGAAAAAAAATAAAAACAAATTCAGAGCAACATAATATATAACCGGTAGTTGGGAGTAACAAAGTTTACAAAGCACCTCTAAAAGAAATTATATAACTCTAAATATGATTTTTTTGGTTCTCCAATAAGGAACTTTAAAACTTCAAATTTGAAATTTTGAATAGTGAAACTTAAAATATAGAGTGTCATTATTCAAAACTTCAAATTTGAAATTAAATATTTTTTATTTGCATGTTGGTCCTTACAATTACACATCCTATTTGTAATAATTTTAAATATTTATTTCTTTATCATTTTAATCCTTAAAAATTCTTATCTCATAAATAGTTCAAATTGTATAAATTTAAATTTTACATATGTTTTTTTTTAAATAGCAAAATAATCTTTAAAATATTTTAAATTAGAGATAGATAACAACAATATTACATGATTTAATGTTGTATTTTATTTTTAATTTAATATTTAATTATATAGTTTTATTTATAGTTTTATATGTTATTGTAACATTTTATCAAATAAAATTTCTATTATATTTTATACATGTGATAGTTATTTATATTTATTAGGAATTTAAATTAGATATGATAAATATAAAGACCATTATATAAAATACAAATGGTTTTAAAGTTATGTTTGAAATTTTGCTTTTGAAATATAACACTTTCAAACTTCAAGTATAGAATTTTGCAAACTCTATAATAGAAAGTATTTATGAAGATATTGTAACTAGCCGTATAAGGTCAGGATACAAACAAATGGCCAATTGCGGCATCAGTTTGAAAAAAAAAAGTGAGGTTGGGTTTAAAACCTAACTTTTCAAGGTTAAGCAAAATTTTGTAGTTTGGGAACAAAAAATAGGGAAAAATGTTTTTTAGGACTAAAACAATTAGAACATTAACCATATAGACTAATTTGAAATATATCATTTGTTGTTTAATAGTTTACGTTTTTAATTAATTAAAGCAAATATTTTGTCAAAAAAAAAGCAAATATTAAATAAGACATTAATAACTGCAAGTTCCATATATGCTGATCTATGTGATCATTATGATTAGTTAACTTGATCCATCTCTTCTCTAATGCTTTCTTCATAAGGAAAACAACGCTAAATAGACAATATATTTTAGATTTGATATATACCACATAAACTAAATAGATATGATTTTATAAAATTGTAGGATTTTGGATATGGTTATATATATATGACCATATATATTTATTATATAAGTTCATTTTCTGTTTAATAACTAATACCATATACTTAATATTACAGAAGTCCTAATTTGAAAACATTTAAACAATAAAAAAATTATTCACCGTAACGAACTTCTTATTCTTTTGGAATAGTTTATTTTTGCTTTTATTTTTGGAATAGTTTAAAGTAACCGAACGTTCTTAACTTCTTGTTGCATCTTGCGGCATCTTAACCTGTTAAAGAATGAAAATCACATCAACACTTCACCAACTTTATAAGCCATGAATACACCAGTGAATTTGACATTTTCATATATTCACTTCACCAAAATGATTTAAAAAAACAAACGATCAAGTGATCAAAGCATTCAAAGCCGATGCTAATACACCAAAACAAATTGTATTCAGAGGAGAAGTTGTTTCCCTAAAAAGATACAAAGATTCATGTTTTGTTGTCTCAAGAACAAGAAGAGTAGTTAACCAAGAGCTCTTGACCTAATGGTAATGAGCTCTTGACCTAATGGTAATGGAACTCCAGCCGAAGAGCATGTCATGGGTTCGAGTCGCATTGGTCACCTTTCCGCTTATAACTGTGTCTGTTCGGTAGAAATCTTCATAAAAATTAGTCTGGGCTTATCGTTTGGAACCCTCCATAATTATCAAAAAAAAAAGTAGTAGTAAAGAATTATGTCCATCCATAGGCTAAAGTCCGTGAAACATGGGCTTCGAGCACCAAATAACAACAATATCTCGTTTGTGTAGTGGTTAGAGAGCTTAAAAGTCTTCTAGAGATGTTCCTTTCTACTTATAATTGTGCTTGCCTGGATGGAAAACCTCGTGGGAATTGAATTAATTTGGGCTTATCGTCTGTAACTAGCTGCCACAGTTATCATAAAAAAAATAGTAGTAGTAAAGAATAATGTCCATCCCTAGGTTAAAGTCCGTGAAACATGGCTTCGAGCACCAAATAACAATAACATAATATTTTTATAAATTTGCTTTCGGTGTGTTATTACTCTGGATCAGCACTCTAAAGAATGCACAATACCAAACCTTTCTAACCTAAAAAATGTTGGGGACCTGCGAATCAAATCTCCGCTACAACTCTTGCACCTTCTCCAAAAGCTCTGCCCTAAAAGCTTCACGTCCTATATGTATTCCTTATATCTACACAATGAGGATTAAAACTCTACACGATGAGGTTTCAGAGAAGGTGCAAGAGTTGGAGCGGAGATTGGATTCGCTACAACTCTTGCATCTTTAAAGATGCCACATCAACATTAAAAACTATTTGAATTAGATTAAGTTTTGCAGCTTTTAGAGAAGGTGCAAGAATTTATTAAATACAAAAGTTCAAGCCATGGATAATTATGATCATAACAACACATGTTATTTCATGCGAGGGAAGTGTATGAGTGTAACGCCCCGACCGTCCACGGCTAATGGCCACCCACGCCCGCTCTCTCGGCCCGTGGGCCCCATCCCGTTCCAACGGTCGGTCCGTTAATTTTCCAAAGCTCTAGACTCATGTTTCCTGACCCTGCAATCACCACATGACCTTTCCCCGTGCTTTGGCCTCACTTACACGGTATCGCAACTCACTTCCCGATAGGTCACCCATCCTTTGACTACTCCAGCTCAAGCACGCTTAACTCTGGAGTTCTCTCTGGATGTGCTCCCGAAAAGGTAAGTGCACTTTGGTGACATAGGTAGACAAATCAATCCTCTTAAGCCTTTCCATATACCATTAAACCGGGATGTTACAAT